>OZ038513.1:38963985-39041485 GCA_964036315.1 Acanthosepion esculentum
AGCGCCTTTGGCTATTTCTGGGTCATATTTTCCATTGTCTATTAAAACTATTCCCAAACAGAAATATATAAGAAATGTGCAAGGCCCTATCACCAAAACACTCTACTGCTGTCGGCTGCTGCGGAAAGTTGTAAACGACGTGTGGCGCTTCCCTGGTAGTCGCTGAACGCATAAATGACGGTTGATTCAAAAACGTACCGGAACATAGGTGTTGCCGGACCACAGAGTGGATTAAAGTAGTCCTTTCTCATTGCTTTCTATTGCTACCTTGTTTAAAAGTACTTTTTCCTTACTGAGTCTACCATCAACGAAGTTTCATCGGCGTATTTTATATTAGCTAGATTATTACTACCGATAACAAATCATGGCGGCTATTCTAGTTCTCATATGATCATTTCACTGTATAGATTAAATAAATTGTTAACTTTTAGTCCTTTCTTCTTGCTTTTCTTTACTATCTTATCTGAGAGTTCTTTCAGTTTGCCTTCCTAGTCTGTCTTCAACACATTATTATCTGCGTCATTTTTAGAGTCGAATTCAACCCGTGCAAGGCAGTAAAGCCACTAATGCAGAAGGGGTTAATGGATGTGACAGAGTTAGAAAACAGAAAAATTATTAAGGAGTGGGAACAATAGAAGAGTAATCAGGAAGACAGTAGATAACGATTGACATTGCATTTAAGTTTTGAAGGTCAAAGTTGACTGGAAAGCATGGAACCGGAAGAGCGTTCCACAAGCGTGAAGTGAGAGAAAGGAAACAGTTGGCATAGAACTTACGGTTACATCTAACCAATTCGACTGTAAATTGGGGAGAACTTGAGAACCTGGTGCTACATTGAAGAGCTCATCCGAACAATTACCATGAAAGTATTTATAGAAAATGCAGAGGGAAACAATTTTACGGCGGTGGGAAAGTGACTGAAGCCGAGACGCCAGGTCAGATCAATAATATTGCTGATTCTTCGTTGGATTTTATCAAGAATCTCTAAATATATAGCAGGAGCACCAGGCCCTATATGATAGCAATAATATATATATATATATATATATATATATATATATATATATATATAACGACGGACATTCCCATTGAGCTCAATGTAAGAGGTTCTGACGGCCACGAACTAATTATCTGCATGCCTATGACGGGCATGACTTTTGAGACCGGCTCGAGAATTGCACAAAAGACCACAAACAGTACAGGAGAATGTATTCTATCCAACAGGAACACTGTTAAATGTCTTATTTTGATATATATATATATATATATATATATATATATATACTTTCTATGCATAAGTATATTAAGACATTGCATGGTATTATGACCCCTTTTTAAAATCCAAAACACTCTACATGAGATTATTTTCAAACTTTATAACCACTGGATAAATATATATATATATATATATATATATATATATATATATATATGTGTGTGTGTGTGTGTGTCTGCCTTTCTGGCTGGCTCTGTGTGTGTGTGTGTGTGTGTGTGTGTGTGTGTGTGTGTGTGTGTGTGTGTGTGTGTGTGTGTGGAGTGCATCATACTATCCGAAACAACAGTGGAGATGATGTGACAAAGAGGGAAACCTTATAAACGACACCTTTCGCTGACGCCTGTCTCAGGTGGGAATGAAAGGCAAGGTTTTGAATCCAGAGTTGTCCTTCTCCTAGACCAGTTGCCATCCAAGACTATAGAACCCAGTCTGTCCTGCTATTTATCCATAGCTGGAGGGAGAAGATTCATACTTTCTCCAAGTGCATTAGCATGTAAGTGACGTAATGGATTCGACTGGAATTTGAACTCGGATCTCCGAGCCGCTATCCACTACTCTATCGTGCCTCCTTCTATCTATATATATATATATATATTCTCTCTCTCTCTCTCTATCTCTCTCTCTATCTCTATCTCTCTCTCTCTCTCTCTCTCTCTCTCTCTACCTACATATATATATATATATATATATATATATATATATATATATATATATATATATATATATTCTGAAGATGACTGAATATACAGTCGGAAGTACTTGCGTATTATAAGACCTTATACAGATTATAATTTTTAAAAAACAAGGATCATAACATTCATCGAGTGATTAGTAGGTTAATGTATCTTTAGAATTTTGTTAGCGAAGAGATTTCTCCATTTTATCTCATTAACTTTACTAATTTACTTTTTGTATGAATTTTTCATTGTAATATAAATTGAACTGCACCACATATTATATATATACATTCTATATATATGTATATATATATATATATGTATTATATATATATGTATTATATATATATATATATATATATATATATATATATATAATCTATATATATATATATATATATATATAATCTATATATATATATATATATATATATATATATCTGTGTGTGAGTGTGTGTGTGCGTGTGTGCTTGTGAGTGTATTAGTGATAATTTATAATACTATATGTATATAATCATTATTATGCCTATTATATCTATGTATGGATGGATGTATAGATGTATATATGTATGTATGTATGTATGTATGTATGTATGACTTATTTTATAATCGTTCTCATAACTTTACATCCCAAGTTCCGGTTTATCCGGATGACGTTCTCGGCGATTTGCCGAGAGTGCTGACACATGTTGCATGCCGGTAAGTCACATCCGGTTAGTGTCAATGACGCCTTGATGATGCCATCATTAGATTGAAGAGAGGCTGACTCGAACTACGGAAGTCATTGAAGATCCGCTTCTGAATTAGACAAGATTTAACATCCAAAGTAGATAGAACGAAAAGAAATTGTTTATTTTATTGGAGCTATCGTTCTCTTCCGTTTCTTTGTTCAGCGTCCAGGAGGAAATTTCTTTTCTCTGCTTCACTCTCTTGTCCTTCGTCGCTGTTTTTTTATTCATTTTCATTTTATTCTTTTATTTATTTTTCCAGAAATTGTAGATTTATATAAAAGATAACCTTGAGAAAGTTACAAAGAAACAGGGGAAAAAAAGGCGAAACAAGAAAGAAAGAAAGAAAGAAAGAATGAATGAATGAATGAATGAAAGGGTAATTGTAGAAATAAAGAAATGTGTGGAGGTAGAAAGAAATAACATAAAGATGGAATTTAAAAGAATCTAATAATCGATGAATGAATAAAGGAAAAAACGGAATGAATTTAATAAAAAGAATGCATAAAAAAATTAAGAAAGAAAGAAAGAAAGAGAATGAAGTATTTCAGGGAAAAACTCTCAAAGAGAAATACTTTAAACAATGAAGAGAAGCAGGAGAAATATGGATAAAGAGAGATTATCACAATAATGTTTCGCTAAATAACACGTATATGATAGATAGATAGATAGATAGATAGTGACGACATGAGATTCACACTGCAAAATCCCTTTCCAATGCATTTTCATAATAAAATCACTCTCCAATGCATTTTCATAGTAAAATCACTTTCCAATGCATTTTCATAGTAAAATCACTTTCCAATGCATTTTCATAGTAAAATCACTTTCCAATGCATTTTCATAATAAAATCACTCTCCAATGCATTTTCATAGTAAAATCACTTTCCAATGCATTTTCATAGTAAAATCACTTTCCAATGCATTTTCATAGTAAAATCCCTTTCCAATGCATTTACATAATAAAATCCCTTTCCAATGCATTTTCATAATAAAATCACTTTCCAATGCATTTTCATAGTAAAATCACTTTCCAATGCATTTTCATAGTAAAATCATTTTCCAATGCATTTTCATAATAAAATCATTTTCCAATGCATCTTCATAATAAAATCATTTTCCAATGCATTTTCATAGTAAAATCACTTTCCAATGCATTTTCATAATGAAATCCCTTTCCAATGCATTTTCATAACAAAAAACCACTTTCCAATGCATTTCCATAATAAAATCACTTTCCAATGCATTTTCATAATAAAATCACTTTCCAATGCATTTTCATAATGAAATCCCTTTCCAATGCATTTTCATAGGATCAATGTTGACTGGCCTGAAGCTCGTATTGAGGTATCAAATTGATCCATATATATATATATATATATATATATATATATATATATATATATATATATATATATATATATATATATATATATATGTATATATATATATATATATATATATAATGCAATGAGAACGAAACTAATATATAAATTCTAACGTTCACGGCATTAATTGAAAAGAGAGATCGATACCGATGATTGAGCGATAATTATCTATTATAATTTTATCATATAGACAAAAACAGTTTAATCACTACAAAGATGTAACTTCGTTTCGGTGCATTTCAATTGCACCTCGACTTGTAAGCAGAATTGTTCATAACCATTTTTGGTTCCGCTTACAAGCATTACAACCATTTTCGGTTCGCACCAGTCGAGGTGCCATTGAAATGCTTCGAAACAAAGTTGCATCTTTGTAGTGGGTAAACTGTTTTTGTCTATATGATAAAATTATAATATATATATATATATATATATATATATATATATATATATATATATATATATATATGATCTGTCTGAATAGGCTTGGTGTTGAACACTTTTATTTACTGCATAAGTAGGTGTTTGCCTTTTAGTCTTTTCTCCTATCTTGATTTGAAAATTTTTCTTGTCTAATTTTTCTTGTTTTCTTACATTTTTGACAGGTCGAATCAACGTTTTGCATCAATATATATATAATTGTGCGTTTTGGCAGCAATCCATCTCTAATACATGTTTAGTATGACTGACAATTATGACTGACAAAGTAATTCGTTTAATCACTTTTTGTATTCTGCGAACAAAAGCTTTCATTTTTAGATTTAATCACTGTAATAGAGCTCGGCAATCATATGGTCAATTTATACTCTCTCTAAGTTCAAAAGTGAACGCTCATGGTCGCATACAAAAAACATTGTATTATACATATATATATATATATATATATATATATATATATATATATATATATATATATATATATATATATACGTATGTATTACATGAATCATTCATACAAAAAGCAGATAGTGAAGTTAATGATATAAATGGCAAGAATCACTCTCGCAAAATATTTTTAATAAAATACATTAACCTTGAACCCGTTGATGAATATTATGATCCCTGTTTATAAATTCCAGTTGTATAAGGTCTTTTTTACTACAAGCTTTCGATTGTTCATACAATCATCCTCAGGTATAGAAATAGATACGTCTTTTTTTACATCCAGGAAAGAACAGGACAACGAAAGTTAAGATGTGCTTCGAAATAGGTTTTTTGGGGATATGTGTTATTGTTAACTGTGAAAAATTTTTTGGAGCGTGCGATACAACGCTGTGTTTGAATTTTTTTTTTAATTTTGAATTGTGCGTTTTTGTACTAATTTTTCACAGTTAACAATAACACATTTCCAAAAAAACTATTTCGGAGTACATCTTAACTTTCGTTGTCCTGTTCTTTCCTGGATGTAAAAAAAGACATCTATTTCTATACCTGACGATGATTGTATGAACAATCGAAAGCTTGTAGTAAAAAAAGACCTTATACAACTGGAATTTATAAACAGGGATCATAACATTCATCAACGGGTTCGAGGTTAATGTATTTTATTAAAAATTGTTTGCGAGAGTGATTCTTGCCATTTATATCATTAACTTCACTATCTGTAAATTGAACTGCACCACATACTTGATATATATATATATATATATATATATATATATATATATATATATATATATATATATATATATATATATCACCATGCATACAAACAGAATCCAACTTAAGCAAAGAGCCAAACCAATAGGAGTGTGTGTGCGCATCTACATGTGTGTTTGCGTGTGTGAAGAAGTGTAAGTTTCTCTGACGACGAAGGCGGTAGATATGTAAAGCGTCACGAACACCCTGCCCGCTCCTTGTTGATAGGAACATTGCTACGTATAATAAAAGCTAAGGTCTCGACACCGAAATAGAATTAGAATTGTGTCTGTATGTATGCCCGAATGCATGGATGTGTATCTGTGCCTAACCTCGAATTGTTTATATGTATATGTCTGTGTGAACAGAAATGCGTACACCTGTATGTATGTGTGTCTATATTTATGAGAGTGTCACCGTAAACAAGAAGTTGATTCCTCCTCCTACCAAACATAGTCAAACAAGCATAAATAGATCCAATTTTAAAAAATAAACCAGTTTGTCCGATGATCGCAAAGGCGTGAAACCCAGAGTCACAAACTCATATCCATATAACTGAATATATATATATATATATATATATATATATTGATTCAAATGACTGACTTATTAGTATAGACTATACAAATAGCCAAGCAGTAAGATTAGAGAAGCACTCGGTATGCGAAATTAATTAACGACTACTGCTGTAATGTTAAAATAGGAGGAAAGCACTTGCAACAATATATATTCTTTCTATTTGCGTATCTCAGCCTTGTTTGGCATAAGACCAATTTATAGGAGCAATCACGGCAGAATATACAACACGAGTAAATTATTTTCTGAATCAAGCTTGCTAAGCATCACTTGACTTAACGAAACATTTATGGCTCATCCCCTATAGAAGAATCTTACGACACTGGCCGATCGGTAAAAGTGACAAACTTGCTCATCACTACGCCGAAAAATATCTCGGCCTGTTCAAAAACAGGATTCTAACATAAATGTTTGGTCATTTGCTCAGATTTCGAGAAATGGGACCAGAAATTTACGTCACCTTCTCCGATGAGGATTTGTCCTTATCAGGCTTTTCTCACTCCCGAAATAAAATGCACCGCATCCCGAGTCAGATATTTCTCAGATATCACTAGCATCGAGATTTTAATTAGGAATAGTGCCATACTCGCCACTGTTGCGTTTAGTATTGTTTTTTTTTTGGGGGGGGGGGTTGTTCTAGTAGTCTATCGGTATTTCCTCAGTAGGATCCCCAACGCTGCATCACAGATTGGATGACCAACAGAAGACAACTTTCCTTTCCTTTGTTTTCTTCTTTTCCTCGCTTTTTTCAGCGAGGTTTATAATAGGCATCTTTTTTCAGTGAGGTTTATAATAGGCATCATTTCATGGAAGAGCGAAAGGAAGAGGAAGGTGAAGAGAACGAATTTAAACAGAGAGAGAGAGAGAGGGGGGAAGAGAGGGTGAGTTCATGAGAGAAAAGAGTAAGAGAGTGGAAGGGAGACAAACAGATTAAGAGAGAGAGAAAAAGGAGGGGAGAAGTGGGGGGGTTAAAAGAAAAGGAGAAAGAAATCTTATGAGAAGACAAAGTTTCAAGAGAGGAGGCGAAAAAGAACGTAAGATTGAAAGGGAGGCAGTGGAGGCTTTTAAGAAAGAAAGAGAAAATTAAGATTGTAAGCGAGATGAGAATTTTAAGAGTCAGAGAAAAGAAGAAACTTACTTATGGGAGAGAAAGACAGTGGGAGAGAGAGAAAGAGAGCAAAGAAACGTTTGTGAGGAAGAAAATAACTATTTGTTTTTTTGTTTTCTGATTGAAACCCTTACTTAGCTGAGAGTTTTTTCCGCTGTTAGGTTCAGCACTTCGATTTTTGGCTCTTAACCAGAGTTGGAGTGGATTCCACTCTAATTTTCAATTCAGAGTTGTCTTTCTTTGATGAGGGAAACTCAATAAGCTTGCGAAAACTTATCCTCTCACCTGGTTTTACGCGTCATATTTAGTTGAAACAACGGTTATCGTAAGATCACCGAAGTGAAGCAACGCCGAGACTGGTCAGTACCTAGATGGCTTGAGAATACCAGGTGCTGTAAGCATCAATGTGAGGATGGTATGATGGATAATGGCTCGGAATTTGAAATCGGAGAGCAGAGTTCTAATTCCAGTTGGGTGCGTTAGGTTCACTTACGCTCAAATACCCTTGGGAAAGGTATGAATCCAGTTCTTTCGCCCGCAGTTTTTTTGGCTATTTGGAAGGACTTGTATTAATATATAATTATGTCTTCAAAACATTCCTACGATCTAAAAATATTTTCCAGCATTAAATAAACTGAAAAGGGTTTATAATCCGTAAAAACAAATCAAACCTGGGTTTAAATGACCGACAGTGAAGTATTACTAAGTTGACTTTGCCTACGGTGTTGCACCGCATCCCCAATGGTCGAAGGCCCATGTATTCTTTACGTCCCGTGCAGGGTTTGTTGATAAAATATCAAAACTTCTAGGTTTGAGAGATTACGGATATTAAAAGAAAAGGAACTTGAGGAGAGCCATGAACGACTCTGTCGTAAAGAGACATAGCTGTTGACGAGGATGCTGTTAAAATGTTATTTGAAGTAATAGAAAAAAAATGGAAGTTTACCGGTTGCCGACTGAAAATTCTGGAGACTCAAGATCGAATCGGTCATATTGATTTTTTTTTCCTGGAAAAATAGAACTCAATTTATCTCGGAGGGAAGTGGAAAAAATATTGACTTTTCAAACTGAGAACCTGTATGATCTTTTCTAAACTTGAAGGGTTGCCAAAATTATCCTTTAAGCAAGGTGTCTTTTGACATATTTACAATGCTGAACTTAGTTCGGTAAAAAAAAAAAAAAAAAAAAGCAGCCAAAGGTGACTTTCTAAAAGTGAATTTACTCCAAGTATTTACGTATCTGATTTTTTTTTCTTTCTTCTATTAATTTCTCTTTTTTGAGGGTGGGGTCGGATTTTTTTTATGAAAGAAACTGTATTGGAAATTAGGATTTGTTGTTTGGTCGTATCGACCGCAGGGACACGTTCTTACCGATTTTGCAGCTCTGGTCTTTTAGCATTTTTTTTTTTTTTTTTACTTTTCTACTTTATCTATACTTTCATGCTTTTCTTCTTTTTCGTCTTTCTTTTCCCTTTTCTTCTTCTTTATCACTTTTTTCTTCGGCTTTTTTGTCTAGCGTTTCTTTTTTGGTCGCTTTGCTCTCTTCTTTTTTATATTTCCTTTAATCATTTGATTCTTTGTCTGTCTTCTCACATTTCTTTTCCTTTCTTTTTCTTCGCCTTTTTCCTCATTTTATTTTTCCATCCATTCTTCATCTTTTCCATTTTTCTTTTTCTTTTTTCTCTTTCTTCTCCAACTTCTTTCATTTTTATCTTTCTAGCTTTTCTTGCCATTTTGTTCTTCCTAACTTTTCAAAAGAAAAAGGCGTAGAAGAAAAAAGAAAATGACTCTTGTATTAACATATAATTATCTCTTCAAAACATTCTTACAATCTAAAAATATTTTACGGCTTTAAATAAACTCTTCTTTTTTCTTCTTCACCTTTTTCTTCTTGGTTTTGTTTTTCTTATTTTATATTTCTTTACTTTTCACTTCATTTTTCTTTTCAGTTTGTTTGTTGTTTTTTTCTTTTTCGTTTACCTTCTTCCTTCCTTTTTTATCATTCATTTTATCTTCATCTTTTTGACCTTTTGCTATTTTCAATTTTTTTCACTTTTTCTTCTTTTTCGTCTTTTAAATATTCCCCCCCTCTCTCTCTCACACACACACACACACACACACACACACACACACCATTTTCTTCTTTTTCTTCACTGATTTTCTTCTTTTTTTCTTATGCCGCACTTTACTTTTTACTTTGTTTTTCTTTTCTTCTTCGCTTTTTTCTTCATCTATTTCCATCCCTTTTTTCATCTTTTCCCGTCATTGATTGTTTTCTTTCTCTTTTTTCTTTCATTCCTTTTCTTCTTCAGTTTTTTAATTTTAGATTTCCTTCTCTGTTTTGATTTCTTATTTTCTGTTCCATTTTCTTTTTTCTTCTTCACCTTTTAGTCTTCGTCTTTTTTCTCCTTCCTTTTCTATCATTCTTCTTCTTCACAACTTTTGCTATTTTCAATTTTTCTCTTTTTTGCCTTCATTCAAATATTTCCTCCCTTTCCTTCACTATCTTTCCCTAATCTTCCTCCTTCTCCTCCTCCTCCTCCTCCTCCTCCTTCTTCTTCTTCTTTACTTGGCAGTAATATTACCTGGTCTGAAGAAATAATATAGTAATTTAATATTAGCAAAATATAGCCTACCTAGGACCATTAAGAAATAAAAAATTCATTAGAAACAAAGAAAAGACTACTAAACTGTTACGGGGTATCTGTTCCCCTATATGGCAGTGAATGTTGGACAATCTGCTCAGAGATGAAGAAGAGACTTGAAGCAACAGAAATGTGGTTCTACAGAAGGATGCTAAGAATATCGTGGACCGAACATGTGAGCAACGACGAGGTTTTAGAGAAAATGGAAAAAAAGGAAACTTACACTTAACATCAGGACGAGAGAGTTGAACTTTCTAGGGCACATAATGAGGAAAGAGGACTTGAAAAATCTGATACTCACAAGACATATTGAAGGCAAGAGGGACAGAGGGAAACAACGTGTATGATATGAGCTTGAATAAATAGATGGCGAAACAGGGTTTAATAGAAATAACAAAAAGTCTCATTGATTAAGAGCTATCTATATTTCTGAGATGAGGTATTATGTACACTATTTACATTATTCGGACTATTGTCCTCATCTTTCTGTCTATATTTCTGAGATGAGGTATTATGTACACTATTTACATTATTCGGACTATTGTCCTCATCTTTATGTCTATATTTCTGAGATGAGGTATTATGTACACTATTTACATTATTCGGACTATTGTCCTCATCTTTATGTCTATATTTCCGAAATGAGGTATTATGTACACTATTTACATTATTCGGACTATTGTCCTCATCTTTCTGTCTATATTTCCGAAATGAGGTATTATGTACACTATTTACATTATTCGGACTATTGTCCTCATCTTTCTGTCTATATTTCCGAAATGAGGTATTATGTACACTATTTACATTATTTGGACTATTGTCCTCATCTTTCTGTCTATATTTCTGAGATTAGGTATTATGTACACTATTTACATTATTCGGACTAATGTCCTCATCTTTATGTCTATATTTATGACATGAGGTATTATGTACACCAGTTACATTATTCGGACTATTGTCCTCATCTTTCTGTCTATATTCCTGAGATGAGGTATTATGCACACTATTTACATTATTCGGACTATTGTCCTCATCTTTATGTCTATATTTCTGAGATGAGGTATTATGTACACTATTTACATTATTCAGACTATTGTCCTCATCTTTCTGTCTATATTTCTGAGATGAGGTATTATGTACACTATTTACATTATTCGAACTATTGTCCTCATCTTTGTCCTTGAGGACACATAGCACAGTGGATAAAGGCGTTGGTTAGATGCAGTGACAGGACCCAAAGAGTGTGAATTCAATACCTGGTTAAGGCGGAGGAGAACTTGGAAAGGGGAATTAACAGGAGATAACTGATACCTGACATCCATTAGACATGGCACGTGGAACTAGAACAGTCTACCCCAATGAGCTAAATAAAGGGTTCAGTTCGACATTCCAACCACCTGAAGGAGGCCGGAGCGTACAACGGCCGAAACGTTTTAACAAATATGGCGACAAAGATGAGGACAACTGTCCGAATAATGTAAATAGTGATTAAGAGGTACAAGGGAAAAGAAGTTGTAGAGAGCCATGATCGCCTACGTCCTGAGGGGACACGGTACATAACGAAGAAGAATGTCAATGGCATTTTAGACCCCTTCAAAGTACTCTTCTTGGCACACCCTTATATCTATATCCTTTCCACACGTCATCATCATTTCCATCTTCATCCCAGTGTACAGATGGTGAGCTGGTCACTTTTATTCGAGGATCCCTGTCTGCTAGCCAATCCCTATTGCAGACGCTTGCTCAGGCGCATTTGTGTTTATTCAAGACCCATTGACCCCCACCTGTGGTTTATAGTGCAACTATGCTGAGCAGACCTTAGTTACAGTTTATCTAGCGTGATCCACAATTTGAACAAGGCCAGCGCGCTGAAGCCCTCGGCTACGATGACTTGTGACTTCGTGCTAGCACAGCTATCGACGGTACACTAGGCTTGGATCAACTGGTGGTATGGTTTTCAGGTACTTTCCAAAGGTGCCGCACGCTGAGATCGACCCCTCCAGTCCGATAACACCAGGAAATCTCCTTCCTGGCAAATCGACGATGGTGAGATTCGAACCCGGGTCTCATTGTCAGAATGCGAACTTTCACTCGGCCATAGGTATACATAGTTGGGATAATGATTTTTACGGTATATCAACCTTTTACGGGTTATTTAAAGCAGAAATATTTTTAGATTCTATGAATATTTTGGTGGTAATAATGATTTAGTGAGATAAGTCTTTCTAATTAACCTACCCAGAGGTGGATTCATACCTTCCTTTCCAAAGGGTATTTGCACGTAAATGAGTATAACGAACCCGACAGGAATTGGAACTCGGCGAGCCGAGTTCCAATTCGAAGCTGTTATCCATGATACGAGCTGCACTCCAAACTTAAAGCACCTAGTTTTCCCAAGCGGTCTACCATTTAGTTATTGACAAGCCTCTGACGTTGCTTAACGTCGGCGATCATACGAGAACCGGTGTTTCAACGGGATATGGCCGCAAGCCGGAAAAACAAGAAAGCTATTTTCTATTAGACTCGCTTCGGATGTTGGATTTCTCAGATCAATAATAAGAAATGGCTGAATGAATCGTGTAGATCATTGAGAGGGCCATGCTTCCTTAAATCCTGTGGACTGGTGCTTCTTTCTTCTTATGTGCCATGTCCTTTCAGGACGTAGGCGATCATGGCTCTCCACCACCCTCTATTCTTTGCAGCTCTCAACAAGTTCCTTCCCTCTGCTTCCCCCCTTAGACCACGTTCTGTCATCCACTTACTTAAGCCCGCCACGTATGTCAAGCGTTGTTTTCCGTTGTCTCTCTTTCCCTCTATTCGACCCGTGAGTATCAGATTCTCCAGGCCCTCCTTCCTCTTTATATGTCTCAGAAACTTCAGCTGCGTCTTCCTGATGTTAAGTATAAACCTTCTCCTTGTTTGCAACCTCTCCAAGACCTCATCGTTGATCACACGCTCGGTCCATGACATCCTCAGCATCCTTCTGTAGAATCACATCTCCGTCGCCTCGAGTCACTTCTTCATCTTTGAGGAAATCGTCCAATATTCGCTGCCCTAAAGAAGGACAGGTGTCACATAACAGTTCAGTATTCTTTTCTTTGTTACCAAAGAAATCCTCCTGTCTCGCTTTTGGAATGTGTCCTTGGCCATCCCAATACGCCTACAGATCTCAGTGTCGCACTTACCGTCCTCTGTCAAGACGCTTCCCTTATATTTAAACTTCCGCGTCTGCTTGATTCTAGTGTTCCCGACCTTCGGATCGGTTTTCGAGCTCATCCTCTTACTGACGACCATGCACTCCGTTTATGCTTAGTCCCTTCTTCTCACTCTCCGACGCTACCTTCTGTAAGAGATTTTGTAATTTCATTTCCGTGTCTGCTATCAGTACTGTGTCATCTACGTATCTTATGTTGTTAAAATTGTGGCCGCCCATGCTAAATCCAATTCACTCAGGATTGCCTCACTGTATAGGTTGAACAGGTCCGGTGAGAAGACCGCATCCTTGCTTTACGCTCCTTTCTATTTTCGTATATTCGCTGATCTCGTTCCCTGTGCGCATGCATGCTGTTTGCTGCCAGTATAGGTTCTTGATTATTCTGATAGCTTTCCCGAATATATCAAGGTTGCTGAGCAGTTCCATCAGATCCTTGTGGTGTACTTTGTCGAAGGCCTTTTGCGTAGTCTATGAAACATAGGTACACGTCCGTCGGCATCTGTATCGCTCTTTCTGGTAACATTCTGGTGCTACAGAAGCATAAACAAAGAACTGTACCAAATAACAGAAACATAGTTAGCACATTGTGGCCGTGTTCGTCGTTAATATTATTAAGTGTTGGTTTTTTCTTTTTTATTATTAAGGGTTCCATTATTTTTAATCTTTTTTTACATGTGGATGAGGTTATTATATTTGTATTTTCTACTAGTATGTTTCGGATGGAGTTGGTAAGTTTGTGTGCGTGTTTAAATGGGTTCTAATAAAGCTGTGGTCAGATAGGTGTAACGTAAGGCGTCTGGATAGGGATGTAGTTGTGTGACCGATGTGATTATTTACGAATTCGGATTGATCAGGAACACAGTTCCTTAAGGGACATTTCAACTCATATTAATAATGTTCGTTCGTTGTAATTTTGACTGTATATTCACTATCGTTGTTATTTATTTTGGGGAGAAATAGTCTAATTTGGTGGTCGGTAAGGTAGTTAGGGATGCCATTGTTAATTAGTGTCTGTTTTACATTATTGAGTTTCTTAAGGAAGAGTAGTCGAGAGGATAAATTCTGGTGTGCTCTTTTTCGGAGTAATAAAATACTTCCTAACAAGAGCACACCAGAATTCATCGAGCTGGGAATGTTCATTTGGGTTTCGATCCTAGCTAGAGGCAAACGGACGTCTAATCACACTGATGAGCTGTGATACAGCGAAACAGTCTGTCTGTGGATGACAATATATAGGCTCCTGAAAGATTTATTTCGGTTGAGCTCTCTGGGGAGGAAGTGTGGGTTTGTAAACAGTGACTATTACGGCTAATAATGCAAGACTCTTCGGTAAATCGAACCGAGTTCTCTCTGTCACTATGCGTTTATCTAAAAATAAATACGCTTAAATTCTCCTTCATCCCTGCCGTGCGTCAACGGCTTAGTGGTAGAATCCCCGACTGACACTAATTCAGTTGGGTTTCGATCCTAACTAGAGGCAAACGGACGTCTAGCCACACTGATGAGCTGTGATACAGCGAAACAGTATGTCTGTGGATGACAATATATATATATATATACATAAAGACATTTATAATATGTTTAACGTTCTTTTTATAGATACAAGTATTTAAGCAAATGCTCTGTTTATAATGAACAGTATTAAATAACATTTACCGGCCTGAATGTCCGAGAAATTTTCATAGAAAATTTTCGTTTCTATGAAAATTTCTCGGACATTCAGGCCGGTAAATGTTATTTAATATTGTTTGTTATAAACAGAGCATTTGCTTAAATACTTGTATCTATAACAAGAACGTTAAACATATCATAAATATCTGTAAATAAATTGTCGGACTCTGTCCAATTCAAAATATATATATATATATATATATATATATATATATATATATATATATATATATATGTCTGGGTGTGTGTAGATATGTTACGTTGTCGTATTCACATCGAAAGCTGTCACTAATTTGTAATCAAGTCAAAAATGTTCTCATCGTATGTCAAAAATATATCTATTGGGTAAATATCTGCCAATCTCAGCAAAGCAAAGGAGGGAAAATGTAAAAATAGAGGAAAGAAGGAAAAACAAAATGGCCGTTGGTTTCGGGGAATGATTCTTCATACAATCATGTGAATTCTTTTCAAAGAGATCAGCCTAATTAGTAGAAAAGCTGCAGACGAACCAAAAATGCGCCTGGCTGACAGCACGTAACCCCGAAGCAACAGAAATTACTTAAACGTCATGGCATCAGTTTTCATCGTTCACAAAGCAAACAGTTTAAAAGTAGATTAAAAAAATGGCAGATGATACGTTTTCTGGATGATTACGACGACACAGATGTACAAAATGGAAGCTTTGAAACGACGAAAACTTTTGTGCTAATCTTTGTTTAAAACGTACACCTTGTAATTGCTGATACATTAATCTGATTTTTTGTAATACAGGTTTAGAAGAATAACTATATATATATATATATATATATATATATATATATATATATATATATATATATATATATATATATATATATATATATATATTTGTGTATTTAGACAGCAATCCTTCTTTCATGCACATTTCATTGAATACGACAGACAAGGTGCTTTTATTTAGTTCTTTTATACAATTTCCCATGCGATCTAATTTTTTTTCTTTTCGGGTGATAAATTATATAAAAACTGTCCGAATATTATTAAGTGTTCTTTTGTTTTGTTTTTTTGTTTTTATTAATAAGGCTTCCATTTTTTATATAATTCATCATCCGAAAAGATAAAAAAAATTATTAAATCGCATGAGAAATTGTATAAAAAACTAAATAAAAGCACCTTGTCTGTTGTATTCAATAAAATGTGCATGTATATATATATATATATATATATAGAGAGAGAGAGAGAGAGAGAGAGAGACTGAATGTGTGCACACTGCGGTATGGTTATCAACCTTTTTCTCGCGAGATCAATTACAACTGAGGAGGGAGTGCGATCACTACTGGTTGTTCCATGCTTCGGCCTTTTCCCGTATTTAAACTACGCTTAGTAAATGTCTTTTAACAGTTTAGATGAAACGGAAAAATATGAAAAAGTTATTGTTGTAATTGTTATGGTCCAATATCCTCGCACCACTGTTATGGTCCAAGGTTAGGACCAAGGAAGAACAACACGAACACAAGAGAAGGAATAACAAAGATATATTAAACAGAATAATAATACAAGAAGTTGAAGATGTTAGTATGACTGTCAGTCTGGTTTAGAGTGAACTACTGTCTCGACTCGTTCCGTCTCGACTCGTTACACTTCCGTTCTTGAGAGGCGCAGTCTTTATAGTGTCAAGAAGAGTTCATTGTAGTTACAGGTAAGATCCCATAACAGTAACTAAGTCATCAAAAACAACAGTAGAAACTGGAATTAGTTTAACAACAAGTTTATTACCTTTTGATACCAAGAAATAATGTAACATAGAATCTAGGGAGGAGAATGTTAGGTCGAAGGTGACTGTTTTCAGAAGAAGCTACTGCTCCTCCTGATACTCCTCTTGATGTAGGAGTATTTTTATGTCTTTCATTCGTCAGCCGAGTTCAGACTTGTAGGGAAATTTTCTCCCTCAAACCAGTTACATATTTTTCTTTCTACTTTAGTAGATTTCCGTCTCGCTCATAAATCTCATTTACTTTTCTCTCTCATTTTTTCTTGTATTTTTCTGCCTTCATTATTCCAGTTTTCCTGTTTTCTTTCTTTCACATTTCGTTGATTCTTTACTTTTTTTCTTTCACATTCCTTTTTCTTTTTTTCTTCTTTTTTGGGGGTGGCTCTTTCATTCACATTCTTTCTTCTCGGTTCCTATCTTCAAAAATTTTACTTTTCTTTTTAATGCCCCTGCATCATTTTCTTTCTTTCTCCCTTTTTCCTTTCCATTAGTTATTTCATTTATTATTTTTATTCTGTTGAATCATTTCTTTCTTTGTTTCTTTTTTCTTTCTTTCTTTATTTATTTATTTCTTTTTTTCTTTCTTTCTTTCTTTCTTTCTTTCTTTCTTTCATCCATTTCTCTTTTCGATTCATACCGTAGTTATTTTTCCTTTTCTTTTTTATTCTCCTATATCATGTTCTTTCTTCATTTTCAATTCCATTAGCCATTTTATTCTTTCTTTTTTATTCTCCTGAATCATTTCTTTCTTTCTTTCTTTCTTTTCCATTCGTACCTTAGTTATTTTTCTCTTTTCTTTTTTTATTCTCCTATATCATTTTCTTTCTTTCGTCCTTTTTCCATTCTATTAGCTATTTTATTCTTTTCGTTTTTATTCTCCTGAATCATTTCTTTCTTTCTTTTCCATTCGTACCTTAGTTATATTTCTCTTTTCATGTTTATTCTCCTGAATCGTTTCTTTCTTTCTTTCTTTCTTTCTTTCTTTTCCATTCGCACCTTAGCTATTTTTCCTTTTCTTTTTTATTCTCCTGAATCATTTCTTTCTTTCTTTCTTTCATTTCCATTCGTACCTCAGCTATTTTTCCTTTTCTTTTTTATTCTCCTGAATCATTTCTTTCTTTCTTTCTTTCTTTTCCATTCGCACCTTAGCTATTTTTCCTTTTCTTTTTTATTCTCCTGAATCATTTCTTTCTTTCTTTCTTTCTTTTCCATTCGCACCTTAGTTATATTTCTCTTTTCATGTTCATTCTCCTGAATCGTTTCTTTCTTTCTTTCTTTTCCATTCGCACCTTAGCTATTTTTCCTTTTCTTTTTTATTCTCCTGAATCATTTCTTTCTCTCTTTCTTTTTCTTTCTTTCTTTCTTTTCCATCCGTACCTTAGTTATATTTCTCTTTTCATGTTTATTCTCCTGAATCGTTTCTTTCTTTCTTTCTTTCTTTCTTTCTTTCTTTCTTTCTTTTCCATTCGCACCTTAGCTATTTTTCCTTTTCTTTTTTATTCTCCTGAATCATTTCTTTCTCTCTTTCTTTTTCTTTCTTTCTTTCTTTTCCATTCGTACCTTAGTTATATTTCTCTTTTCATGTTTATTCTCCTGAATCGTTTCTTTCTTTCTTTCTTTCTTTCTTTCTTTCTTTCTTTCTTTTCCATTCGCACCTTAGCTATTTTTCCTTTTCTTTTTTATTCTCCTGAATCATTTCTTTCTCTCTTTCTTTTTCTTTCTTTCTTTCTTTTCCATTCGTACCTTAGTTATATTTCTCTTTTCATGTTTATTCTCCTGAATCGTTTCTTTCTTTCTTTCTTTCTTTCTTTCTTTCTTTCTTTCTTTCTTTTCCATTCGCACCTTAGCTATTTTTCCTTTTCTTTTTTATTCTCCTGAATCATTTCTTTCTCTCTTTCTTTCTTTCTTTCTTTTCCATTCGTACCTTAGTTATATTTCTCTTTTCATGTTTATTCTCCTGAATCGTTTCTTTCTTTCTTTCTTTCTTTCTTTCTTTCTTTTCTATTCGCACCTTAGCTATTTTTCCTTTTCTTTTTTATTCTCCTGAATCATTTCTTTCTTTCTTTTCCATTCGTACCTTAGTTATTTTTCCTTTTCTTTTTTATTCTCCTGAATCTTTTCTTTCTTTCTTTCTTTCTTTCTTTCTTTCTTTTCCATTCGTACCTTAGTTATTTTTCCTTTTCTTTTTTATTCTACTGAATCTTTTCTTTCTTTCTTTCTTTCATTTCCATTCGTACCTCAGCTATTTTTCCTTTTCTTTTTTATTCTCCTGAATCATTTCTTTCTTTCTTTCTTTCTTTTCCATTCGCACCTTAGCTATTTTTCCTTTTCTTTTTTATTCTCCTGAATCATTTCTTTCTTTCTTTCTTTCTTTTCCATTCGCACCTTAGTTATATTTCTCTTTTCATGTTCATTCTCCTGAATCGTTTCTTTCTTTCTTTCTTTTCCATTCGCACCTTAGTTATTTTCTCTTTTCTTTTTTATTCTCCTGAATCTTTTCTTTCTTTCTTTCTTTCTTTCTTTTCCATTCGTACCTTAGTTATTTTTTCTTTTCTTTTTGATTCTCCTATATCATTTCCTTTTTTCTTCCTTTTCCGTTTCCATTAGTTATTTTATTCTTTTCTTTTTTATTCTCCTGTATAATTTTTTTCTTTCATTCATTCTTTCTTTCTTTTCCATTCGTACCTTAGTTATTTTTCTCTTTTCTTTTTTATTCTCTTATATCATTTGCTTTCTTTCATTATTTGATTATTTTTCCTTTCGTACATTAGACATTTTTCCTTTTGTTTTTATTCTCCTGAATCATTTTCTTCTTTTCTACCATTTATATTTTATATTTGCCATCATATATTTCCTACTCGCCATCAGTAATTACACAAAAATAAAAAAAAACAGAGTAAGACAATGATGTGACTAGACTTATCCAAATTCTAAATTAAGACTACCATGATGGAACTAGAATTCCTCGTAGGGTTTATTATTGACAGTTGCAATCTTAATATAAGATCTGTAGATGACACAGTGTTGAAAGCAGATACGGAACGGAAACTACAGGCAATCCTACAAAAGGTAGTAGGGAAAAGCAAGAAGAAAGGACTAAACTTAAATTGTTAGAAAACTGAATTAATGGTCGGCAAAAGGAACAGCCCAAGAAAAATTAAGTATTGCGAAATTAAGCGAGTACAAAAACCGAAATATCCCGGAAGTGTTTTAACACGGGACAAAAAAATGAAACCGAAATGCGAGCACGCATTTAAATAGCATAATATAACTAAATACAAATATTAATTTATACTATATTTCCACTGTTACATTATTTATAACGTATTTCTATAGTAACTTTATACTGTATTTCCATCACTACCGTTTTTACAACACATTTCTATAGTAACGTTATACTGGTTTTCCATCATTACATTATTTATAAGATATTTCTGTAGTAATGTTATACGGCATCACTATCATTACATTATTTATAAGGTATTTCTCTAGTAACGTTATGCTGTATTTCCACTGTTACATTATTTATAACGTATTTCTATATTAACATTTTACTGTATTTCCATCCTTACATTATTTATAACGTATTACTATAGTAACGTTATACTGTATTTCCATCATTACATTATTTATAAGATATTTCTGTAGTAATGTTATACGGTATCACTATCATTACATTATTTATAATGTATTTCTCTAGTAACATTATACCGTATTTCCATCTTTACATTATTAATAACGTATTACTATAGTAACGTTATACTGTATTTCCATCGCTACCTTTTTTACAACACATTTCTATAGTAGCGTTATACTGTATTTCCATCGTTACATTATTTATAACATATTTCTGTAGTAATGTTATACTGTATCACCATCATTACCTTATTTACAACGTATTTCTCTAGTAACGTTATACGGTATTTCTATCGTAACATTATTTATAACGTATTTCTATAGTAAGGTTATACAATATCGCCATCGTTACATTATTTACAACTTATTTCTATTATAGGGTTATGCTGTATCTCCAACGTTACATTATTTACAATACATTTCTATAGTAATGTTATACTGTATTTCTATCGTTACATTATTAACAAGGTATCTCTGTAGTAACTTTATACTGTATTTCCGTCTTTACAATATGTAAAACGTATTTCATTGCAAAAATGTGCTTTTCTGCTGCAAAAAGCATTTCCAGAAATCTTCAGTGTGGATTTTGTTCAAGGTCTACTACTTGCTTTTGTCTTCTGTATTGCTTCATTAATGTCAAAATGTTTCCCCTTCACGTAATGTTTCACGCCTCTGAAGAAAAAAAGTTAATCTGCGTTAGATCTGTCCAATAATATGGTAAATAGAAAACGACATGTTTCTATTGATCACCAGCTGTTGGATATGCAAGGCCATGCGGACGGGAGCGTTGTCTTGGTGAAAGAACCGTTCATTGCTTATCCATATTTATTCCAATAGTAAGTAGTATCGCTGTCAAAAAGAAGAACTTAAAATGGTTGGGGCCCTTCACAAGTCACAAGTGTAAACAATCTTTCCACCACCATCCTCCAAGGTACCACCTTAGGCAAAAGAAAAAAAAGTTTGACAGAGCAAGAAAATGGTCTGATAACAGTCACTGAATGAAATGGAAGACGTGGATATTGGCTAGCAACCAAGACATAAAAAGATAGCATTAAAAAAATCTTTTTCCTCCGATGACTCATGCGCCATCTTTTCAACACTCCAAATAAAAAACTTCTGATTTTCTGTTTGTTCAATCGTCCCGGGTATGACGATGAATGACATCCCGCAGCAAGGCTTCTGACCCGGAGGTTTTGGAGAGCATTGTATCACATCTTAATTGCTGTTGTTTTAAATTCCTGATCCAGGATGGTGGCACTTGTTGGGGCCATAGCTATGTGTAAACAGTAACCCCATCCCTCAAACTGGGTTCAAAATATGAAAATATAAAAGTACATGAGAAAAATTACCAGCAATACATTATTGGAAGAATAAAGAAATAAAGAGATTACCACCAATACATTATTCAAAACAATACAAAATTACCAGCAATACATTATTGAAAAAATAAAGAAATACAAAATTACCAGCAATACATTATTGAAAAAATAAAGAAATACAAAATTACCAGCAATACATTATTGAAAAAATAAAGTAATACAAAATGACCAGCAATACATTATTGAAAAAATAACAAAATACAAAATTACCAGCAATACATTATTGGAAAAATAAAGAAATACAAAATTACCAGCAATACATTATTGAAATATAAAGAACTACAAAATTACCAGCAATACATTATTGAAAAAATAAAGAAATACAAAATTACCAGCAATACATTATTGAAAAAATAAAGAAATACAAAATTACCAGCAATACATTATTGAAAAAATAAAGAAATACAAAATGACCAGCAATACATTATTGAAAAAATAAAAAAATACAAATTTACCAGCAATATATTATTGGAAAAATAAAGAAATACAAAATGACCAGCAATACATTATTGGAAAAATAAAGAAATACAAAATTACCAGCAATACATTATTGAAAAAATAATGAAATACAAAATTACCAGCAATACATTATTAAAAAAATAAAGAAATATAAAATTACCAGCAATACATTATAGAAAAAATAAAGAAATACAAAATTACCAGCAATACATTATTGAAAAAATAATGAAATACAAAATTACCAGCAATACATTATTAGAAAAATAAAGAAATACAAAATTACCAGCAATACATTATTGAAAAAATAAAAAAATACAAAATTACCAGCAATACATAATTGAAAAAATAAAGAAATACAAAATTACCAGCAATACATTATTGAAAAAATAATGAAATACAAAATTACCAGCAATACATTATTGAAAAAATAAAGAAATATAAAATTACCAGCAATACATTATTGAAAAAATAAAGAAATACAAAATTACCAGCAATACATTATTGCAAGAATAAAGAGATAAAGAGATTGCCACCAATACATTATTCAAAACAATACCAAATTACCAGCAATACATTATTGAAAAAATAAAGAAATACAAAATTACCAGCAATACATTATTGAAAAAATAAAGAAATACAAAATTACCAGCAATACATTATTGCAAGAATAAAGAAATAAAGAGATTACCACCAATACATTATTCAAAAAAATAGAAAATTACCAGCAATACATTATTGAAAAAATAAAGAAATACAAAATTACCAGCAATACATTATTGAAAAAATAAAGAAATACAAAATTACCAGCAGTACATTATTGAAAAAATAAAGAAATACAAAATTACCAGCAATACATTATTGAAAAAATAAAGAAATACAAATTTACCAGCAATACATTATTGAAAAAATAAAGAAATACAAAATTACCAGCAATACATTATTACAAGAATAAAGAAATAAAGAGATTACCACCAATACATTATTCAAAACAATACAAAATTACCAGCAATACATTATTGAAAAAATAAAGAAATACAAAATTACCAGCAATACATTATTGCAAGAATAAAGAAATAAAGAGAATACCACCAATACATTATTCAAAACAATACAAAATTACCAGCAATATATTATTGAAAAAATAAAGAAATACAAAATTACCAGCAATATATTATTGAAAAAATAAAGAAATACAAAATTACCAGCAATACACTATTGAAAAAATAAATACAAAATTACCAGCAATACATTAATGAAAAAATAAAGAAATACAAAATTACCAGCAATACATTATTGAAAAAAAATGATATACAAAATTACCAGCAATACATTATTGAAATATAAAGAAATACAAAATTACCAGCAATACATTATTGACAAAATAAAAAAATACAAAATTACCATCAATACATAATTGAAAAAATGAAGAAATACAAAATTACCAGCAATACATTATTGAAAAAATAAAGAAATACAAAATTACCAGCAATACATTATTGAAAAAATAAATACAAAATTACCAGCAATACATTATTGAAAAAAAAAAGATATACAAAATTACCAGCAGTACATTATTGAAAAAATAAAGAAATACAAAATTACCAGCAATACATTATTGAAAAAATAAAGAAATACAAAATTACCAGCAATACATTATTGCAAGAATAAAGAAATAAAGAGATTACCACCAATACATTATTCAAAACAATGCAAAATTACCAGCAATACATTATTGAAAAAATAAAGAAATACAAAATTACCAGCAATACATTATTGAAAAAATAAAGAAATACAAAATTACCAGCAATACATTATTGCAAGAATAAAGAAATAAAGAGATTACCACCAATACATTATTCAAAACAAAACAAAATTACCAGCAATATATTATTGAAAAAATAAAGAAATACAAAATTACCAGCCATACATTATTGAAAAAAAAAAAAATACAAAATTACCAGCAATACATTATTGAAAAAATAAAGAATTACAAAATTACCAGCAATACATTATTGAAAAAATAAAGAAATACAAAATTACCAGCAATAAATTATTGAAAAAATAAAGAAATACAAAATTACCAGCAATACATTATTGAAAAAATAAAGAAATACAAAATTACCAGCAATACATTATTGCCAGAATAAAGAAATAAAGAGATTACCACCAATACATTATTCAAAACAATACAAAATTACCAGCAATACATTATTGAAAAAATAAAGAAATACAAAATTACCAGCAATACATTATTTAAAAAATAAAGAAATACAAAATTACCAGCAATACATTATTGAAAAAATAAAGAAATACAAAATTACCAGCAATACATTATTGAAAAAATAAAGAAATTCAAATTTACCAGCAATACATTATTGAAAAAATAAAGAAATATAAAATTACCAGCAATACATTATTGAAAAAATAAAGAAATACAAAATTACCAGCAATACATTATTGAAAAAATAATGAAATACAAAATTACCAGCAATACATTATTGAAAAAATAAAGAAATATAAAATTACCAGCAATACATTATTGAAAAAATAAAGAAATACAAAATTACCAGCAATATTTTATTGCAAGAATAAAGAAATAAAGAGATTACTACCAATAAATTATTCAAAACAATACAAAATTACCACCAATACATTATTGAAAAAATAAAGAAATACAAAATTACCAGCAATACATTATTGAAAAAATAAAGAAATACAAAATTACCAGAAATACATTATTGAAAAAATAAAGAAATACAAAATTACCAGCAATACATTATTGAAATATAAAGAAATACAAAATTACCAGTAATACATTATTGAAAAAATAAAAAAATACAAAATTACCAGCAATACATAATTGAAAAAATAAAGTAATACAAAATTACCAGCAATACATTATTGAAAAAATAAAGAAATACAAAATTACCAGCAATACATTATTGAAAAAATAAAGAAATACAAAATTACCAGCAATACATTATTGTAAAAATAAAGAAATACAAAATTACCCGCAATACAGTATTGCAAGAATAAAGAAATAAAGAGATTACCACCAATACATTATTCAAAAAAATACAAAATTACCAGCAATACATTATTGAAAAAATAAAGAAATACAAAATTACCAGCAATATATTATTGAAAAAATTAAGAAATACAAAATTACCAGCAATACATTATTGAAATATAAAGAAATACAAAATTACCAGCAATACATTATGGAAAAAAAAAAAATACAAAATTACCAGCAATACATTATTGAAAAAATAAAGAAATACAAAATTACCAGCAATACATTATTGAAAAAATAAAGAAATACAAAATTACCAGCAATAAATTATTGAAAAAATATAGAAATACAAAATTACCAGCAATACATTATTGAAAAAATAAAGAAATACAAAATTACCAGCAATACATTATTGCAAGAATAAAGAAATAAAGAGATTACCACCAATACATTATTCAAAACAATACAAAATTACCAGCAATACATTATTGAAAAAATAAAGAAATACAAAATTACCAGAAATACATTATTGAAAAAATAAAGAAATACAAAATGACCAGCAATACATTATTGAAAAAATAAAAAAATACAAATTTACCAGCAATATATTATTGGAAAAATAAAGAAATACAAAATGACCAGCAATACATTATTGGAAAAATAAAGAAATACAAAATTACCAGCAATACATTATTGAAAAAATAATGAAATACAAAATTACCAGCAATACATTATTAAAAAAATAAAGAAATATAAAATTACCAGCAATACATTATAGAAAAAATAAAGAAATACAAAATTACCAGCAATACATTATTGAAAAAATAATGAAATACAAAATTACCAGCAATACATTATTAGAAAAATAAAGAAATACAAAATTACCAGCAATACATTATTGAAAAAATAAAAAAATACAAAATTACCAGCAATACATAATTGAAAAAATAAAGAAATACAAAATTACCAGCAATACATTATTGAAAAAATAATGAAATACAAAATTACCAGCAATACATTATTGAAAAAATAAAGAAATATAAAATTACCAGCAATACATTATTGAAAAAATAAAGAAATACAAAATTACCAGCAATACATTATTGCAAGAATAAAGAGATAAAGAGATTGCCACCAATACATTATTCAAAACAATACCAAATTACCAGCAATACATTATTGAAAAAATAAAGAAATACAAAATTACCAGCAATACATTATTGAAAAAATAAAGAAATACAAAATTACCAGCAATACATTATTGCAAGAATAAAGAAATAAAGAGATTACCACCAATACATTATTCAAAAAAATAGAAAATTACCAGCAATACATTATTGAAAAAATAAAGAAATACAAAATTACCAGCAATACATTATTGAAAAAATAAAGAAATACAAAATTACCAGCAGTACATTATTGAAAAAATAAAGAAATACAAAATTACCAGCAATACATTATTGAAAAAATAAAGAAATACAAATTTACCAGCAATACATTATTGAAAAAATAAAGAAATACAAAATTACCAGCAATACATTATTACAAGAATAAAGAAATAAAGAGATTACCACCAATACATTATTCAAAACAATACAAAATTACCAGCAATACATTATTGAAAAAATAAAGAAATACAAAATTACCAGCAATACATTATTGCAAGAATAAAGAAATAAAGAGAATACCACCAATACATTATTCAAAACAATACAAAATTACCAGCAATATATTATTGAAAAAATAAAGAAATACAAAATTACCAGCAATATATTATTGAAAAAATAAAGAAATACAAAATTACCAGCAATACACTATTGAAAAAATAAATACAAAATTACCAGCAATACATTAATGAAAAAATAAAGAAATACAAAATTACCAGCAATACATTATTGAAAAAAAAAAGATATACAAAATTACCAGCAATACATTATTGAAATATAAAGAAATACAAAATTACCAGCAATACATTATTGACAAAATAAAAAAATACAAAATTACCATCAATACATAATTGAAAAAATGAAGAAATACAAAATTACCAGCAATACATTATTGAAAAAATAAAGAAATACAAAATTACCAGCAATACATTATTGAAAAAATAAATACAAAATTACCAGCAATACATTATTGAAAAAAAAAAGATATACAAAATTACCAGCAGTACATTATTGAAAAAATAAAGAAATACAAAATTACCAGCAATACATTATTGAAAAAATAAAGAAATACAAAATTACCAGCAATACATTATTGCAAGAATAAAGAAATAAAGAGATTACCACCAATACATTATTCAAAACAATGCAAAATTACCAGCAATACATTATTGAAAAAATAAAGAAATACAAAATTACCAGCAATACATTATTGAAAAAATAAAGAAATACAAAATTACCAGCAATACATTATTGCAAGAATAAAGAAATAAAGAGATTACCACCAATACATTATTCAAAACAAAACAAAATTACCAGCAATATATTATTGAAAAAATAAAGAAATACAAAATTACCAGCCATACATTATTGAAAAAAAAAAAAATACAAAATTACCAGCAATACATTATTGAAAAAATAAAGAATTACAAAATTACCAGCAATACATTATTGAAAAAATAAAGAAATACAAAATTACCAGCAATAAATTATTGAAAAAATAAAGAAATACAAAATTACCAGCAATACATTATTGAAAAAATAAAGAAATACAAAATTACCAGCAATACATTATTGCAAGAATAAAGAAATAAAGAGATTACCACCAATACATTATTCAAAACAATACAAAATTACCAGCAATACATTATTGAAAAAATAAAGAAATACAAAATTACCAGCAATACATTATTTAAAAAATAAAGAAATACAAAATTACCAGCAATACATTATTGAAAAAATAAAGAAATACAAAATTACCAGCAATACATTATTGAAAAAATAAAGAAATTCAAATTTACCAGCAATACATTATTGAAAAAATAAAGATATATAAAATTACCAGCAATACATTATTGAAAAAATAAAGAAATACAAAATTACCAGCAATACATTATTGAAAAAATAATGAAATACAAAATTACCAGCAATACATTATTGAAAAAATAAAGAAATATAAAATTACCAGCAATACATTATTGAAAAAATAAAGAAATACAAAATTACCAGCAATATTTTATTGCAAGAATAAAGAAATAAAGAGATTACTACCAATAAATTATTCAAAACAATACAAAATTACCACCAATACATTATTGAAAAAATAAAGAAATACAAAATTACCAGCAATACATTATTGAAAAAATAAAGAAATACAAAATTGCCAGAAATACATTATTGAAAAAATAAAGAAATACAAAATTACCAGCAATACATTATTGAAATATAAAGAAATACAAAATTACCAGTAATACATTATTGAAAAAATAAAAAAATACAAAATTACCAGCAATACATAATTGAAAAAATAAAGTAATACAAAATTACCAGCAATACATTATTGAAAAAATAAAGAAATACAAAATTACCAGCAATACATTATTGAAAAAATAAAGAAATACAAAATTACCAGCAATACATTATTGTAAAAATAAAGAAATACAAAATTACCAGCAATACAGTATTGCAAGAATAAAGAAATAAAGAGATTACCACCAATACATTATTCAAAAAAATACAAAATTACCAGCAATACATTATTGAAAAAATAAAGAAATACAAAATTACCAGCAATATATTATTGAAAAAATTAAGAAATACAAAATTACCAGCAATACATTATTGAAATATAAAGAAATACAAAATTACCAGCAATACATTATGGAAAAAAAAAATACAAAATTACCAGCAATACATTATTGAAAAAATAAAGAAATACAAAATTACCAGCAATACATTATTGAAAAAATAAAGAAATACAAAATTACCAGCAATACATTATTGAAAAAATAAAGAAATACAAAATTACCAGCAATACATTATTGCAAGAATAAAGAAATAAAGAGATTACCACCAATACATTATTCAAAACAATACAAAATTACCAGCAATACATTATTGAAAAAATAAAGAAATACAGAATTACCAGCAATACATTATTCAAAAAATAAAGAAATTCAAATTTACCAGCAATACATTATTGAAAAAATAAAGAAATACAAAATTACCAGCAATACATTATTGAAAAAATAAAGAAATACAAAATTACCAGCAATACATTATTGAAAGAATGAAGAAATACAAAATTACCAGCAATACATTATTGAAAAAATAAAGAAATAGAAAATTACCAGCAATACATTATTGAAAAAATAAAGAAATACAAAATTACCAGCAATACATTATTGCAAGAATAAAGAAATAAAGAGATTACCACCAATACATTATTCAAAACAATACAAAATTACCAGCAATACATTATTGAAAAAATAAAGAAATAGAAAATTACCAGCAATACATTATTGAAAAAATAATGAAATACAAAATTACCAGCAATACATTATTGAAAAAATAAAGAAATATAAAATTACCAGCAATACATTATTGAAAAAATAAAGAAATACAAAATTACCAGCAATACTTTATTGCAAGAATAAAGAAATAAAGAGATTACTACCAATAAATTATTCAAAACAATACAAAATTACCAGCAATACATTATTGAAAAAATAAAGAAATACAAAATTACCAGCAATACATTATTGAAAAAATAAAGAAATACAAAATTACCAGAAATACATTATTGAAAAAATAAAGAAATACAAAATTACCAGCAATACATTATTGAAATATAAAGAAATACAAAATTACCAGTAATACATTATTGAAAAAATAAAAAAATACAAAATTACCAGCAATACATAATTGAAAAAATAAAGAAATACAAAATTACCAGCAATACATTATTGAAAAAATAAAGAAATACAAAATTACCAGCAATACATTATTGAAAAAATAAAGAAATACAAAACTACCAGCAATACATTATTGTAAAAATAGAGAAATACAAAATTACCAGCAATACAGTATTGCAAGAATAAAGAAATAAAGAGATTACCACCAATACATTATTCAAAAAAATACAAAATTACCAGCAATACATTATTGAAAAAATAAAGAAATACAACATTACCAGCAATACATTATTGAAAAAATTAAGAAATACAAAATTACCAGCAATACATTATTGAAATATAAAGAAATACAAAATTACCAGCAATACATTATGGAAAAAATAAAGAAATACAAAATTACCAGAAATACATTATTGCAAGAATAAAGAAATAAAGAGATTACTACCAATAAATTATTCAAAACAATACAAAATTACCAGCAATACATTATTGAAAAAATAAAGAAATACAAAATTACCAGCAATACATTATTGAAAAAATAAAGAAATACAAAATTACCAGAAATACATTATTAAAAAAATAAAGAAATACAAAATTACCAGCAATACATTATTGAAATATAAAGAAATACAAAATTACCAGCAATACATTATTGAAACAATAAAAAAATACAAAATTACCAGCAATACATAATTGAAAAAATAAAGAAATACAAAATTACCAGCAATACATTATTGAAAAAATAAAGAAATACAAAATTACCAGCAATACATTATTGAAAAAATAAAGAAATACAAAATTACCAGCAATACATTATTGAAAAAATAAAGAAATACAAAATTACCAGCAATACATTATTGCAAGAATAAAGAAATAAAGAGATTACCACCAATACATTATTCAAAACAATACAAAATTACCAGCAATACATTATTGAAAAAATAAAGAAATACAAAATTGCCAGCAATACATTATTGAAAAAATAAAGAAATACAAAATTACCAGCAATACATTATTGAAAAAATAAAGAAATACAAAATTACCAGCAATACATTATTGAAAAAATAAAGAAATTCAAATTTACCAGCAATACATTATTGAAAAAATAAAGAAATACAAAATTACCAGCAATACATTATTGAAAAAATAAAGAAATACAAAATTACCAGCAATACATTATTGAAAGAATGAAGAAATACAAAATTACCAGCAATACATTATTGAAAAAATAAAGAAATACAAAATTACCAGCAATATATTATTGAAAAAATAAAGAAATACAAAATTACCAGCAATACATTATTGCAAGAATAAAGAAATAAAGAGATTACCACCAATACATTATTCAAAACAATACAAAATTACCAGCAATACATTATTGAAAAAATAAAGAAATACAAAATTACCACCAATACATTATTGAAAAAATTAAGAAATACAAAATTACCAGCAATACATTATTGAAATATAAAGAAATACAAAATTACCAGCAATACATTATGGAAAAAATAAAGAAATACAAAATTACCAGAAATACATTATTGCAAGAATAAAGAAATAAAGAGATTACTACCAATAAATTATTCAAAACAATACAAAATTACCAGCAATACATTATTGAAAAAATAAAGAAATACAAAATTACCAGCAATACATTATTGAAAAAATAAAGAAATACAAAATTACCAGAAATACATTATTAAAAAAATAAAGAAATACAAAATTACCAGCAATACATTATTGAAATATAAAGAAATACAAAATTACCAGCAATACATTATTGAAACAATAAAAAAATACAAAATTACCAGCAATACATAATTGAAAAAATAAAGAAATACAAAATTACCAGCAATACATTATTGAAAAAATAAAGAAATACAAAATTACCAGCAATACATTATTGAAAAAATAAAGAAATACAAAATTACCAGCAATACATTATTGAAAAAATAAAGAAATACAAAATTACCAGCAATACATTATTGCAAGAATAAAGAAATAAAGAGATTACCACCAATACATTATTCAAAACAATACAAAATTACCAGCAATACATTATTGAAAAAATAAAGAAATACAAAATTGCCAGCAATACATTATTGAAAAAATAAAGAAATACAAAATTACCAGCAATACATTATTGAAAAAATAAAGAAATACAAAATTACCAGCAATACATTATTGAAAAAATAAAGAAATTCAAATTTACCAGCAATACATTATTGAAAAAATAAAGAAATACAAAATTACCAGCAATACATTATTGAAAAAATAAAGAAATACAAAATTACCAGCAATACATTATTGAAAGAATGAAGAAATACAAAATTACCAGCAATACATTATTGAAAAAATAAAGAAATACAAAATTACCAGCAATATATTATTGAAAAAATAAAGAAATACAAAATTACCAGCAATACATTATTGCAAGAATAAAGAAATAAAGAGATTACCACCAATACATTATTCAAAACAATACAAAATTACCAGCAATACATTATTGAAAAAATAAAGAAATACAAAATTACCAGCAATACATTATTGAAAAAATAATGAAATACAAAATTACCAGCAATACATTATTGAAAAAATAAAGAAATATAAAATTACCAGCAATACATTATTGAAAAAATAAAGAAATACAAAATTACCAGCAATATTTTATTGCAAGAATAAAGAAATAAAGAGATTACTACCAATAAATTATTCAAAACAATACAAAATTACCACCAATACATTATTGAAAAAATAAAGAAATACAAAATTACCAGCAATACATTATTGAAAAAATAAAGAAATACAAAATTACCAGAAATACATTATTGAAAAAATAAAGAAATACAAAATTACCAGCAATACATTATTGAAATATAAAGAAATACAAAATTACCAGTAATACATTATTGAAAAAATAAAAAAATACAAAATTACCAGCAATACATAATTGAAAAAATAAAGAAATACAAAATTACCAGCAATACATTATTGAAAAAATAAAGAAATACAAAATTACCAGCAATACATTATTGAAAAAATAAAGAAATACAAAATTACCAGCAATACATTATTGTAAAAATAAAGAAATACAAAATTACCAGCAATACAGTATTGCAAGAATAAAGAAATAAAGAGATTACCACCAATACATTATTCAAAAAAATACAAAATTACCAGCAATACATTATTGAAAAAATAAAGAAATACAAAATTACCAGCAATACATTATTGAAAAAATTAAGAAATACAAAATTACCAGCAATACATTATTGAAATATAAAGAAATACAAAATTACCAGCAATACATTATGGAAAAAAAAAAAAATACAAAATTACCAGCAATACATTATTGAAAAAATAAAGAAATACAAAATTACCAGCAATACATTATTGAAAAAATAAAGAAATACAAAATTACCAGCAATAAATTATTGAAAAAATATAGAAATACAAAATTACCAGCAATACATTATTGAAAAAATAAAGAAATACAAAATTACCAGCAATACATTATTGCAAGAATAAAGAAATAAAGAGATTACCACCAATACATTATTCAAAACAATACAAAATTACCAGCAATACATTATTGAAAAAATAAAGAAATACAAAATTACCAGCAATACATTATTCAAAAAATAAAGAAATTCAAATTTACCAGCAATACATTATTGAAAAAATAAAGAAATACAAAATTACCAGCAATACATTATTGAAAAAATAAAGAAATACAAAATTACCAGCAATACATTATTGAAAGAATGAAGAAATACAAAATTACCAGCAATACATTATTGAAAAAATAAAGAAATACAAAATTACCAGCAATACATTATTGAAAAAATAAAGAAATACAAAATTACCAGCAATACATTATTGCAAGAATAAAGAAATAAAGAGATTACCACCAATACATTATTCAAAACAATACAAAATTACCATCAATACATTATTGAAAAAATAATGAAATACAAAAATTACCAGCAATACATTATTGAAAAAATAAAGAAATATAAAATTACCAGCAATACATTATTGAAAAAATAAAGAAATACAAAATTACCAGCAATACTTTATTGCAAGAATAAAGAAATAAAGAGATTACTACCAATAAATTATTCAAAACAATACAAAATTACCAGCAATACATTATTGAAAAAATAAAGAAATACAAAATTACCAGCAATGCATTATTGAAAAAATAAAGAAATACAAAATTACCAGAAATACATTATTGAAAAAATAAAGAAATACAATATTACCAGCAATACATTATTGAAATATAAAGAAATACAAAATTACCAGTAATACATTATTGAAAAAATAAAAAAATACAAAATTACCAGCAATACATAATTGAAAAAATAAAGAAATACAAAATTACCAGCAATACATTATTGAAAAAATAAAGAAATACAAAATTACCAGCAATACATTATTGAAAAAGTAAAGAAATACAAAATTACCAGCAATACATTATTGAAAAAATAAAGAAATACAAAATTACCAGCAATACATTATTGCAAGAATAAAGAAATAAAGAGATTACCACCAATACATTATTCAAAACAATACAAAATTACCAGCAATACATTATTGAAAAAATAAAGAAATACAAAATTACCAGCAATACATTATTGAAAAAATAAAGAAATACAAAATTACCAGCAATACATTATTGAAAAAATAAAGAAATACAAAATTACCAGCAATACATTATTGAAAAAATAAAGAAATTCAAATTTACCAGCAATACATTATTGAAAAAATAAAGAAATACAAAATTACCAGCAATACATTATTGAAAAAATAAAGAAATACAAAATTACCAGCAATACATTATTGAAAGAATGAAGAAATACAAAATTACCAGCAATACATTATTGAAAAAATAAAGAAATACAAAATTACCAGCAATATATTATTGAAAAAATAAAGAAATACAAAATTACCAGCAATACATTATTGCAAGAATAAAGAAATAAAGAGATTACCACCAATACATTATTCAAAACAATACAAAATTACCAGCAATACATTATTGAAAAAATAAAGAAATACAAAATTACCAGCAATACATTATTGAAAAAATAATGAAATACAAAATTACCAGCAATACATTATTGAAAAAATAAAGAAATATAAAATTACCAGCAATACATTATTGAAAAAATAAAGAAATACAAAATTACCAGCAATATTTTATTGCAAGAATAAAGAAATAAAGAGATTACTACCAATAAATTATTCAAAACAATACAAAATTACCACCAATACATTATTGAAAAAATAAAGAAATACAAAATTACCAGCAATACATTATTGAAAAAATAAAGAAATACAAAATTACCAGAAATACATTATTGAAAAAATAAAGAAATACAAAATTACCAGCAATACATTATTGAAATATAAAGAAATACAAAATTACCAGTAATACATTATTGAAAAAATAAAAAAATACAAAATTACCAGCAATACATAATTGAAAAAATAAAGAAATACAAAATTACCAGCAATACATTATTGAAAAAATAAAGAAATACAAAATTACCAGCAATACATTATTGAAAAAATAAAGAAATACAAAATTACCAGCAATACATTATTGTAAAAATAAAGAAATACAAAATTACCAGCAATACAGTATTGCAAGAATAAAGAAATAAAGAGATTACCACCAATACATTATTCAAAAAAATACAAAATTACCAGCAATACATTATTGAAAAAATAAAGAAATACAAAATTACCAGCAATACATTATTGAAAAAATTAAGAAATACAAAATTACCAGCAATACATTATTGAAATATAAAGAAATACAAAATTACCAGCAATACATTATGGAAAAAAAAAAAAAATACAAAATTACCAGCAATACATTATTGAAAAAATAAAGAAATACAAAATTACCAGCAATACATTATTGAAAAAATAAAGAAATACAAAATTACCAGCAATAAATTATTGAAAAAATATAGAAATACAAAATTACCAGCAATACATTATTGAAAAAATAAAGAAATACAAAATTACCAGCAATACATTATTGCAAGAATAAAGAAATAAAGAGATTACCACCAATACATTATTCAAAACAATACAAAATTACCAGCAATACATTATTGAAAAAATAAAGAAATACAAAATTACCAGCAATACATTATTCAAAAAATAAAGAAATTCAAATTTACCAGCAATACATTATTGAAAAAATAAAGAAATACAAAATTACCAGCAATACATTATTGAAAAAATAAAGAAATACAAAATTACCAGCAATACATTATTGAAAGAATGAAGAAATACAAAATTACCAGCAATACATTATTGAAAAAATAAAGAAATACAAAATTACCAGCAATACATTATTGAAAAAATAAAGAAATACAAAATTACCAGCAATACATTATTGCAAGAATAAAGAAATAAAGAGATTACCACCAATACATTATTCAAAACAATACAAAATTACCAGCAATACATTATTGAAAAAATAAAGAAATACAAAATTACCAGCAATACATTATTCAAAAAATAAAGAAATTCAAATTTACCAGCAATACATTATTGAAAAAATAAAGAAATACAAAATTACCAGCAATACATTATTGAAAAAATAAAGAAATACAAAATTACCAGCAATACATTATTGAAAGAATGAAGAAATACAAAATTACCAGCAATACATTATTGAAAAAATAAAGAAATACAAAATTACCAGCAATACATTATTGAAAAAATAATGAAATACAAAAATTACCAGCAATACATTATTGAAAAAATAAAGAAATATAAAATTACCAGCAATACATTATTGAAAAAATAAAGAAATACAAAATTACCAGCAATACTTTATTGCAAGAATAAAGAAATAAAGAGATTACTACCAATAAATTATTCAAAACAATACAAAATTACCAGCAATACATTATTGAAAAAATAAAGAAATACAAAATTACCAGCAATGCATTATTGAAAAAATAAAGAAATACAAAATTACCAGAAATACATTATTGAAAAAATAAAGAAATACAATATTACCAGCAATACATTATTGAAATATAAAGAAATACAAAATTACCAGTAATACATTATTGAAAAAATAAAAAAATACAAAATTACCAGGAATACATAATTGAAAAAATAAAGAAATACAAAATTACCAGCAATACATTATTGAAAAAATAAAGAAATACAAAATTACCAGCAATACATTATTGAAAAAGTAAAGAAATACAAAATTACCTGCAATACATTATTGTAAAAATAGAGAAATACAAAATTACCAGCAATACAGTATTGCAAGAATAAAGAAATAAAGAGATTACCACCAATACATTATTCAAAAAAATACAAAATTACCAGCAATACATTATTGAAAAAATAAAGAAATACAAAATTACCAGCAATACATTATTGAAAAAATTAAGAAATACAAAATTACCAGCAATACATTATTGAAATATAAAGAAATACAAAATTACCAGCAATACATTATGGAAAAAATAAAGAAATACAAAATTACCAGAAATACATTATTGCAAGAATAAAGAAATAAAGAGATTACTACCAATAAATTATTCAAAACAATACAAAATTACCAGAAATACATTATTGAAAAAATAAAGAAATACAAAATTACCAGCAATACATTATTGAAAAAATAAAGAAATACAAAATTACCAGCAATACATTATTAAAAAAAATAAAGAAATACAAAATTACCAGCAATACATTATTGAAATATAAAGAAATACAAAATTACCAGCAATACATTATTGAAAAAATAAAAAAATACAAAATTACCAGCAATACATAATTGAAAAAATAAAGAAATACAAAATTACCAGCAATACATTATTGAAAAAATAAAGAAATACAAAATTACCAGCAATACATTATTGAAAAAATAAAGAAATACAAAATTACCAGCAATACATTATTGCAAGAATAAAGAGATACCACCAATACATTATTCAAAAAAATACAAAATTACCAGCAATACATTATTGAAAAAATAAAGAAATACAAAATTACCAGCAATACATTATTGAAAAAATTAAGAAATACAAAATTACCAGCAATACATTATTGAAATATAAAGAAATACAAAATTACCAGCAATACATTATGGAAAAAATAAAGAAATACAAAATTACCAGAAATACATTATTGCAAGAAAAAAGAAATACAAAATTACCAGCAATAAATTATTGAAAAAATAAACAAATACAAAATTACCAGCAATACATTATTGAAATATAAAGAAATACAAAATTACCAGCAATACATTATTGAAAAAATAAAGAAATACAAAATTACCAGCAATACATTATTGCAAGAATAAAGAAATAAAGAGATTACCACCAATACATTATTCAAAAAAATACAAAATTACCAGCAATACATTATTGAAAAAATAAAGAAATACAAAATTACCAGCAATACATTATTGAAATATAAAGAAATACAAAATTACCAGCAATACATTATTGAAAAAATAAAGAAATACAAAATTACCGGAAATATATTATTGAAATATAAATAAATACAAAATTACCAGCAATACATTATTGAAAAAATAAAGAAATACAAAATTACCAGCAATACATTATTGAAAAAATAAAGACATACAAAATTACCAGCAATACATTATTGAAAAAATAAAGAAATACAAAATTACCAGCAATACATTATTGCAAGAATAAAGAAATAAAGAGATTACCACCAATACATTATTCAAAAAAATACAAAATTACCAGCAATACATTATTGAAAAAATAAAGAAATACAAAATTACCAGCAATACATTATTGAAATATAAAGAAATACAAAATTACCAGCAATACATTATTGAAAAAATAAAGAAATACAAAATTACCGGAAATATATTATTGAAATATAAATAAATACAAAATTACCAGCAATACATTATTGAAAAAATAAAGAAATACAAAATTACCAGCAATACATTATTGAAAAAATAAAGAAATACAAAATTACCAGCAATACATTATTGAAAAAATAAAGACATACAAAATTACCAGCAATACATTATTGAAAAAATAAAGAAATACAAAATTACCAGCAATACATTATTGCAAGAATAAAGAAATAAAGAGATTACCACCAATACATTATTCAAAAAAATACAAAATTACCAGCAATACATTATTGAAAAAATAAAGAAATACAAAATTACCAGCAATACATTATTGAAAAAATAAAGAAATACAAAATTACCAGCAATACATTATTGAAAAAATAAAGAAATACAAAATTACCAGCAATACATTATTAAAAAAAATAAAGAAATACAAAATTACCAGCAATACATTATTGAAATATAAAGAAATACAAAATTACCAGCAATACATTATTGAAAAAATAAAAAAATACAAAATTACCAGCAATACATAATTGAAAAAATAAAGAAATACAAAATTACCAGCAATACATTATTGAAAAAATAAAGAAATACAAAATTACCAGCAATACATTATTGAAAAAATAAAGAAATACAAAATTACCAGCAATACATTATTGCAAGAATAAAGAGATACCACCAATACATTATTCAAAAAAATACAAAATTACCAGCAATACATTATTGAAAAAATAAAGAAATACAAAATTACCAGCAATACATTATTGAAAAAATTAAGAAATACAAAATTACCAGCAATACATTATTGAAATATAAAGAAATACAAAATTACCAGCAATACATTATGGAAAAAATAAAGAAATACAAAATTACCAGAAATACATTATTGCAAGAATAAAGAAATAAAGAGATTACTACCAATAAATTATTCAAAACAATACAAAATTACCAGCAATACATTATTGAAAAAATAAAGAAATACAAAATTACCAGCAATACATTATTGAAAAAATAAAGAAATACAAAATTACCAGCAATACATTATTAAAAAAAATAAAGAAATACAAAATTACCAGCAATACATTATTGAAATATAAAGAAATACAAAATTACCAGCAATACATTATTGAAAAAATAAAAAAATACAAAATTACCAGCAATACATAATTGAAAAAATAAAGAAATACAAAATTACCAGCAATACATTATTGAAAAAATAAAGAAATACAAAATTACCAGCAATACATTATTGAAAAAATAAAGAAATACAAAATTACCAGCAATACATTATTGCAAGAATAAAGAGATACCACCAATACATTATTCAAAAAAATACAAAATTACCAGCAATACATTATTGAAAAAATAAAGAAATACAAAATTACCAGCAATACATTATTGAAAAAATTAAGAAATACAAAATTACCAGCAATACATTATTGAAATATAAAGAAATACAAAATTACCAGCAATACATTATGGAAAAAATAAAGAAATACAAAATTACCAGAAATACATTATTGCAAGAAAAAAGAAATACAAAATTACCAGCAATAAATTATTGAAAAAATAAACAAATACAAAATTACCAGCAATACATTATTGAAATATAAAGAAATACAAAATTACCAGCAATACATTATTGAAAAAATAAAGAAATACAAAATTACCAGCAATACATTATTGCAAGAATAAAGAAATAAAGAGATTACCACCAATACATTATTCAAAAAAATACAAAATTACCAGCAATACATTATTGAAAAAATAAAGAAATACAAAATTACCAGCAATACATTATTGAAATATAAAGAAATACAAAATTACCAGCAATACATTATTGAAAAAATAAAGAAATACAAAATTACCGGAAATATATTATTGAAATATAAATAAATACAAAATTACCAGCAATACATTATTGAAAAAATAAAGAAATACAAAATTACCAGCAATACATTATTGAAAAAATAAAGACATACAAAATTACCAGCAATACATTATTGAAAAAATAAAGAAATACAAAATTACCAGCAATACATTATTGCAAGAATAAAGAAATAAAGAGATTACCACCAATACATTATTCAAAAAAATACAAAATTACCAGCAATACATTATTGAAAAAATAAAGAAATACAAAATTACCAGCAATACATTATTGAAATATAAAGAAATACAAAATTACCAGCAATACATTATTGAAAAAATAAAGAAATACAAAATTACCGGAAATAAATTATTGAAATATAAATAAATACAAAATTACCAGCAATACATTATTGAAAAAATAAAGAAATACAAAATTACCAGCAATACATTATTGAAAAAATAAAGAAATACAAAATTACCAGCAATACATTATTGAAAAAATAAAGAAATACAAAATTACCAGCAATACATTATTGCAAGAATAAAGAAATAAAGAGATTACCACCAATACATTATTCAAAAAAATACAAAATTACCAGCAATACATTATTGAAAAAATAAAGAAATACAAAATTACCAGCAATACATTATTGAAAAAATAAAGAAATACAAAATTACCAGCAATACATTATTGAAATATCAAGAAATACAAAATTACCAGCAATACATTATTGAAATATAAAGAAATACAAAATGACCAGCAATACATTATTGAAAAAATAAAGAAATACAAAATTACCAGCAATACATTATTGAAAAAATTAAGAAATACAAAATTACCAGCAATACATTATTGAAATATAAAGAAATACAAAATTACCAGCAATACATTATGGAAAAAATAAAGAAATACAAAATTACCAGAAATACATTATTGCAAGAATAAAGAAATAAAGAGATTACTACCAATAAATTATTCAAAACAATACAAAATTACCAGCAATACATTATTGAAAAAATAAAGAAATACAAAATTACCAGCAATACATTATTGAAAAAATAAAGAAATACAAAATTACCAGCAATACATTATTAAAAAAAATAAAGAAATACAAAATTACCAGCAATACATTATTGAAATATAAAGAAATACAAAATTACCAGCAATACATTATTGAAAAAATAAAAAAATACAAAATTACCAGCAATACATAATTGAAAAAATAAAGAAATACAAAATTACCAGCAATACATTATTGAAAAAATAAAGAAATACAAAATTACCAGCAATACATTATTGAAAAAATAAAGAAATACAAAATTACCAGCAATACATTATTGCAAGAATAAAGAGATACCACCAATACATTATTCAAAAAAATACAAAATTACCAGCAATACATTATTGAAAAAATAAAGAAATACAAAATTACCAGCAATACATTATTGAAAAAATTAAGAAATACAAAATTACCAGCAATACATTATTGAAATATAAAGAAATACAAAATTACCAGCAATACATTATGGAAAAAATAAAGAAATACAAAATTACCAGCAATACATTATTGCAAGAATAAAGAAATAAAGAGATTACCACCAATACATTATTCAAAAAAATACAAAATTACCAGCAATACATTATTGAAAAAATAAAGAAATACAAAATTACCAGCAATACATTATTGAAATATAAAGAAATACAAAATTACCAGCAATACATTATTGAAAAAATAAAGAAATACAAAATTACCGGAAATATATTATTGAAATATAAATAAATACAAAATTACCAGCAATACATTATTGAAAAAATAAAGAAATACAAAATTACCAGCAATACATTATTGAAAAAATAAAGACATACAAAATTACCAGCAATACATTATTGAAAAAATAAAGAAATACAAAATTACCAGCAATACATTATTGCAAGAATAAAGAAATAAAGAGATTACCACCAATACATTATTCAAAAAAATACAAAATTACCAGCAATACATTATTGAAAAAATAAAGAAATACAAAATTACCAGCAATACATTATTGAAATATAAAGAAATACAAAATTACCAGCAATACATTATTGAAAAAATAAAGAAATACAAAATTACCGGAAATATATTATTGAAATATAAATAAATACAAAATTACCAGCAATACATTATTGAAAAAATAAAGAAATACAAAATTACCAGCAATACATTATTGAAAAAATAAAGAAATACAAAATTACCAGCAATACATTATTGAAAAAATAAAGACATACAAAATTACCAGCAATACATTATTGAAAAAATAAAGAAATACAAAATTACCAGCAATACATTATTGCAAGAATAAAGAAATAAAGAGATTACCACCAATACATTATTCAAAAAAATACAAAATTACCAGCAATACATTATTGAAAAAATAAAGAAATACAAAATTACCAGCAATACATTATTGAAAAAATAAAGAAATACAAAATTACCAGCAATACATTATTGAAATATCAAGAAATACAAAATTACCAGCAATACATTATTGAAATATAAAGAAATACAAAATGACCAGCAATACATTATTGAAAAAATAAAGAAATACAAAATTACCAGCAATACATTATTGCAAGAATAAAGAAATAAAGAGATTACCACCAATACATTATTAAAAAAAATACAAAATTACCAACAATACATTATTGAAAAAATAAAGAAATACAAAATTACCAGCAATACATTATTGAAAAAATAATGAAATACAAAATTACCAGCAATACATTATTGAAAAAATAAAGAATTATAAAATTACCAGCAATACATTATTGAAAAAATAAAGAAATACAAAATTACCAGCAATACATTATTGAAAAAATAAAGAAATACAAAATTACCAGAAATACATTATTGCAAGAATAAAGAAATACAAAATTACCAGCAATAAATTATTGAAAAAATAAACAAATACAAAATTACCAGCAATACATTATTGAAATATAAAGAAATACAAAATTACCAGCAATACATTATTGAAATATAAAGAAATACAAAATTACCAGCAATACATTGTTGAAAAAATAAAGAAATACAAAATGACCAGCAATACATTATTGCAAGAATAAAGAAATAAAGAGATTACCACCAATACATTATTCAAAAAAATATAAAATTACCAGCAATACATTATTGAAAAAATAAAGAAATACAAAATTACCAGCAATACATTATTGAAAAAATAAAGAAATACAAAATTACCAGCAATACATTATTGAAATATAAAGAAATACAAAATTACCAGCAATACATTATTGAAAAAATAAAGAAATACAAAATTACCGGAAATATATTATTGAAATATAAAGAAATACAAAATTACCAGCAATACATTATTGAAAAAATAAAGAAATACAAAATTACCAGCAATACATTATTGAAAAAATAAAGAAATACAAAATTACCAGCAATACATTATTGAAAAAATAAAGAAATACAAAATTACCAGCAATACATTATTGAAAAAATAAAGACATACAAAATTACCAGCAATACATTATTGAAAAAATAAAGAAATACAAAATTACCAGCAATACATTATTGCAAGAATAAAGAAATAAAGAGATTACCACCAATACATTATTCAAAAAAATACAAAATTACCAGCAATACATTATTGAAAAAATAAAGAAATACAAAATTACCAGCAATACATTATTAAAAAAATAAAGAAATACAAAATTACCAGCAATACATTATTGAAATATCAAGAAATACAAAATTACTAGCAATACATTATTGAAATATAAAGAAATACAAAATGACCAGCAATACATTATTGAAAAAATAAAGAAATACAAAATTACCAGCAATACATTATTGAAAAAATAAAGAAATACAAAATTACCAGCAATACATTATTGAAATGTTAAGAAATACAAAATTACCCGCAAAACATTATTGAAAAAATAAAGAAATACAAAATTACCAGCAATACATTATTGAAATATAAAGAAATACAAAATTACCAGCAATACATTATTGAAAAAATAAAGAAATACAAAATTACCAGCAATACATTATTGAAAAAATAAAGAAATACAAAATTACCAGCAATACATTATTGAAATATAAAGAAATACAAAATTACCTGCAATACATTATTGAAATATAAAGAAATACAAAATTACCAGCAATACATTATTGAAAAAATAAAGAAATACAAAATTACCAGCAATACATTATTGAAAAAATAAAGAAATACAAAATTACCTGCAATACATTATTGAAATATAAAGAAATACAAAATTACCAGAAATACATTATTGAAAAAATAAAGAAATACAAAATTACCAGCAATACATTATTGAAAAAATAAAGAAATACAAAATTACCAGCAATACATTATTGAAATATAAAGAAATAAAAAATTACCAGCAATACGTTATTGAAAAAATAAAGAAATACAAAATTACCAGCAATACATTATTGAAAAAATAAAGAAATACAAAATTACCAGCAATACATTATTGAAAAAATAAAGAAATACAAAATTACCAGCAATACATTATTGCAAGAATATAGAAATAAAGAGATTACCACCAATACATTATTCAAAAAAATACAAAATTACCAGCAATACATTATTGAAATATAAAGAAATAAAAAAATTACAAGCAATACATTATTGAAATATAAAGAAATACAAAATTACCAGCAATACATTATTGAAATATAAAGAAATACAAAATTACCAGCAATACATTATTGAAAAAATAAAGAAATACAAAATTACCAGCAATACATTATTGAAATATAAAGAACTACAAAATTACCAAAAATACATTATTGAAAAAATAAAGAAATACAAAATTACCAGCAATACATTATTGAAAAAATAAAGAAATACAAAATTACCAGCAATACATTATTGAAAAAATAAAGAAATACAAAATTACCAGCAATACATTATTGAAATATAAAGAAATACAAAATTACCTGCAATACATTATTGAAATATAAAGAAATACAAAATTACCAGCAATACATTATTGAAAAAATAAAGAAATACAAAATTACCAGCAATACATTATTGAAAAAATAAAGAAATACAAAATTACCTGCAATACATTATTGAAATATAAAGAAATACAAAATTACCAGCAATACATTATTGAAAAAATAAAGAAATACAAAATTACCAGCAATACATTATTGCAAGAATAAAGAAATAAAGAGATTACCACCAATACGTTATTCAAAAAAATACAAAATTACCAGCAATACATTATTGAAATATAAAGAAATAAAAAATTACAAGCAATACATTATTGAAATATAAAGAAATACAAAATTACCAGCAATACATTATTGAAAAAATAAAGAAATACAAAATTACCAGCAATACATTATTGAAAAAATAAAGAAATACAAAATTACCAGCAATACATTATTGAAATATAAAGAAATAAAAAATTACCAGCAATACGTTATTGAAAAAATAAAGAAATACAAAATTACCAGCAATACATTATTGAAAAAATAAAGAAATACAAAATTACCAGCAATACATTATTGCAAGAATAAAGAAATAAAGAGATTACCACCAATACATTATTCAAAACAATACAAAATTACCAGCAATACATTATTGAAAAAATAAAGAAATACAAAATTACCAGCAATACATTATTGAAAGAATGAAGAAATACAAAATTACCAGCAATACATTATTGAAAAAATAAAGAAATACAAAATTACCAGCAATACATTATTGAAAAAATAAAGAAATACAAAATTACCAGCAATACATTATTGAAAAAGTAAAGAAATACAAAATTACCAGCAATACATTATTGAAAAAATAAAGAAATACAAAATTACCAGCAATACATTATTGCAAGAATAAAGAAATAAAGAGATTACCACCAATACATTATTCAAAACAATACAAAATTACCAGCAATACATTATTGAAAAAATAAAGAAATACAAAATTACCAGCAATACATTATTGAAAAAATAAAGAAATACAAAATTACCAGCAATACATTATTGAAAAAATAAAGAAATACAAAATTACCAGCAATACATTATTGAAAAAATAAAGAAATTCAAATTTACCAGCAATACATTATTGAAAAAATAAAGAAATACAAAATTACCAGCAATACATTATTGAAAAAATAAAGAAATACAAAATTACCAGCAATACATTATTGAAAGAATGAAGAAATACAAAATTACCAGCAATACATTATTGAAAAAATAAAGAAATACAAAATTACCAGCAATATATTATTGAAAAAATAAAGAAATACAAAATTACCAGCAATACATTATTGCAAGAATAAAGAAATAAAGAGATTACCACCAATACATTATTCAAAACAATACAAAATTACCAGCAATACATTATTGAAAAAATAAAGAAATACAAAATTACCAGCAATACATTATTGAAAAAATAATGAAATACAAAATTACCAGCAATACATTATTGAAAAAATAAAGAAATATAAAATTACCAGCAATACATTATTGAAAAAATAAAGAAATACAAAATTACCAGCAATATTTTATTGCAAGAATAAAGAAATAAAGAGATTACTACCAATAAATTATTCAAAACAATACAAAATTACCACCAATACATTATTGAAAAAATAAAGAAATACAAAATTACCAGCAATACATTATTGAAAAAATAAAGAAATACAAAATTACCAGAAATACATTATTGAAAAAATAAAGAAATACAAAATTACCAGCAATACATTATTGAAATATAAAGAAATACAAAATTACCAGTAATACATTATTGAAAAAATAAAAAAATACAAAATTACCAGCAATACATAATTGAAAAAATAAAGAAATACAAAATTACCAGCAATACATTATTGAAAAAATAAAGAAATACAAAATTACCAGCAATACATTATTGAAAAAATAAAGAAATACAAAATTACCAGCAATACATTATTGTAAAAATAAAGAAATACAAAATTACCAGCAATACAGTATTGCAAGAATAAAGAAATAAAGAGATTACCACCAATACATTATTCAAAAAAATACAAAATTACCAGCAATACATTATTGAAAAAATAAAGAAATACAAAATTACCAGCAATACATTATTGAAAAAATTAAGAAATACAAAATTACCAGCAATACATTATTGAAATATAAAGAAATACAAAATTACCAGCAATACATTATGGAAAAAAAAAAAAAATACAAAATTACCAGCAATACATTATTGAAAAAATAAAGAAATACAAAATTACCAGCAATACATTATTGAAAAAATAAAGAAATACAAAATTACCAGCAATAAATTATTGAAAAAATATAGAAATACAAAATTACCAGCAATACATTATTGAAAAAATAAAGAAATACAAAATTACCAGCAATACATTATTGCAAGAATAAAGAAATAAAGAGATTACCACCAATACATTATTCAAAACAATACAAAATTACCAGCAATACATTATTGAAAAAATAAAGAAATACAAAATTACCAGCAATACATTATTCAAAAAATAAAGAAATTCAAATTTACCAGCAATACATTATTGAAAAAATAAAGAAATACAAAATTACCAGCAATACATTATTGAAAAAATAAAGAAATACAAAATTACCAGCAATACATTATTGATAGAATGAAGAAATACAAAATTACCAGCAATACATTATTGAAAAAATAAAGAAATACAAAATTACCAGCAATACATTATTGAAAAAATAAAGAAATACAAAATTACCAGCAATACATTATTGCAAGAATAAAGAAATAAAGAGATTACCACCAATACATTATTCAAAACAATACAAAATTACCAGCAATACATTATTGAAAAAATAATGAAATACAAAAATTACCAGCAATACATTATTGAAAAAATAAAGAAATATAAAATTACCAGCAATACATTATTGAAAAAATAAAGAAATACAAAATTACCAGCAATACTTTATTGCAAGAATAAAGAAATAAAGAGATTACTACCAATAAATTATTCGAAACAATACAAAATTACCAGCAATACATTATTGAAAAAATAAAGAAATACAAAATTACCAGCAATGCATTATTGAAAAAATAAAGAAATACAAAATTACCAGAAATACATTATTGAAAAAATAAAGAAATACAATATTACCAGCAATACATTATTGAAATATAAAGAAATACAAAATTACCAGTAATACATTATTGAAAAAATAAAAAAATACAAAATTACCAGCAATACATAATTGAAAAAATAAAGAAATACAAAATTACCAGCAATACATTATTGAAAAAATAAAGAAATACAAAATTACCAGCAATACATTATTGAAAAAGTAAAGAAATACAAAATTACCAGCAATACATTATTGTAAAAATAGAGAAATACAAAATTACCAGCAATACAGTATTGCAAGAATAAAGAAATAAAGAGATTACCACCAATACATTATTCAAAAAAATACAAAATTACCAGCAATACATTATTGAAAAAATAAAGAAATACAAAATTACCAGCAATACATTATTGAAAAAATTAAGAAATACAAAATTACCAGCAATACATTATTGAAATATAAAGAAATACAAAATTACCAGCAATACATTATGGAAAAAATAAAGAAATACAAAATTACCAGAAATACATTATTGCAAGAATAAAGAAATAAAGAGATTACTACCAATAAATTATTCAAAACAATACAAAATTACCAGCAATACATTATTGAAAAAATAAAGAAATACAAAATTACCAGCAATACATTATTGAAAAAATAAAGAAATACAAAATTACCAGCAATACATTATTAAAAAAAATAAAGAAATACAAAATTACCAGCAATACATTATTGAAATATAAAGAAATACAAAATTACCAGCAATACATTATTGAAAAAATAAAAAAATACAAAATTACCAGCAATACATAATTGAAAAAATAAAGAAATACAAAATTACCAGCAATACATTATTGAAAAAATAAAGAAATACAAAATTACCAGCAATACATTATTGAAAAAATAAAGAAATACAAAATTACCAGCAATACATTATTGCAAGAATAAAGAGATACCACCAATACATTATTCAAAAAAATACAAAATTACCAGCAATACATTATTGAAAAAATAAAGAAATACAAAATTACCAGCAATACATTATTGAAAAAATTAAGAAATACAAAATTACCAGCAATACATTATTGAAATATAAAGAAATACAAAATTACCAGCAATACATTATGGAAAAAATAAAGAAATACAAAATTACCAGAAATACATTATTGCAAGAAAAAAGAAATACAAAATTACCAGCAATAAATTATTGAAAAAATAAACAAATACAAAATTACCAGCAATACATTATTGAAATATAAAGAAATACAAAATTACCAGCAATACATTATTGAAAAAATAAAGAAATACAAAATTACCAGCAATACATTATTGCAAGAATAAAGAAATAAAGAGATTACCACCAATACATTATTCAAAAAAATACAAAATTACCAGCAATACATTATTGAAAAAATAAAGAAATACAAAATTACCAGCAATACATTATTGAAATATAAAGAAATACAAAATTACCAGCAATACATTATTGAAAAAATAAAGAAATACAAAATTACCGGAAATATATTATTGAAATATAAATAAATACAAAATTACCAGCAATACATTATTGAAAAAATAAAGAAATACAAAATTACCAGCAATACATTATTGAAAAAATAAAGACATACAAAATTACCAGCAATACATTATTGAAAAAATAAAGAAATACAAAATTACCAGCAATACATTATTGCAAGAATAAAGAAATAAAGAGATTACCACCAATACATTATTCAAAAAAATACAAAATTACCAGCAATACATTATTGAAAAAATAAAGAAATACAAAATTACCAGCAATACATTATTGAAATATAAAGAAATACAAAATTACCAGCAATACATTATTGAAAAAATAAAGAAATACAAAATTACCGGAAATATATTATTGAAATATAAATAAATACAAAATTACCAGCAATACATTATTGAAAAAATAAAGAAATACAAAATTACCAGCAATACATTATTGAAAAAATAAAGAAATACAAAATTACCAGCAATACATTATTGAAAAAATAAAGACATACAAAATTACCAGCAATACATTATTGAAAAAATAAAGAAATACAAAATTACCAGCAATACATTATTGCAAGAATAAAGAAATAAAGAGATTACCACCAATACATTATTCAAAAAAATACAAAATTACCAGCAATACATTATTGAAAAAATAAAGAAATACAAAATTACCAGCAATACATTATTGAAAAAATAAAGAAATACAAAATTACCAGCAATACATTATTGAAATATCAAGAAATACAAAATTACCAGCAATACATTATTGAAATATAAAGAAATACAAAATGACCAGCAATACATTATTGAAAAAATAAAGAAATACAAAATTACCAGCAATACATTATTGAAAAAATTAAGAAATACAAAATTACCAGCAATACATTATTGAAATATAAAGAAATACAAAATTACCAGCAATACATTATGGAAAAAATAAAGAAATACAAAATTACCAGAAATACATTATTGCAAGAATAAAGAAATAAAGAGATTACTACCAATAAATTATTCAAAACAATACAAAATTACCAGCAATACATTATTGAAAAAATAAAGAAATACAAAATTACCAGCAATACATTATTGAAAAAATAAAGAAATACAAAATTACCAGCAATACATTATTAAAAAAAATAAAGAAATACAAAATTACCAGCAATACATTATTGAAATATAAAGAAATACAAAATTACCAGCAATACATTATTGAAAAAATAAAAAAATACAAAATTACCAGCAATACATAATTGAAAAAATAAAGAAATACAAAATTACCAGCAATACATTATTGAAAAAATAAAGAAATACAAAATTACCAGCAATACATTATTGAAAAAATAAAGAAATACAAAATTACCAGCAATACATTATTGCAAGAATAAAGAGATACCACCAATACATTATTCAAAAAAATACAAAATTACCAGCAATACATTATTGAAAAAATAAAGAAATACAAAATTACCAGCAATACATTATTGAAAAAATTAAGAAATACAAAATTACCAGCAATACATTATTGAAATATAAAGAAATACAAAATTACCAGCAATACATTATGGAAAAAATAAAGAAATACAAAATTACCAGAAATACATTATTGCAAGAAAAAAGAAATACAAAATTACCAGCAATAAATTATTGAAAAAATAAACAAATACAAAATTACCAGCAATACATTATTGAAATATAAAGAAATACAAAATTACCAGCAATACATTATTGAAAAAATAAAGAAATACAAAATTACCAGCAATACATTATTGCAAGAATAAAGAAATAAAGAGATTACCACCAATACATTATTCAAAAAAATACAAAATTACCAGCAATACATTATTGAAAAAATAAAGAAATACAAAATTACCAGCAATACATTATTGAAATATAAAGAAATACAAAATTACCAGCAATACATTATTGAAAAAATAAAGAAATACAAAATTACCGGAAATATATTATTGAAATATAAATAAATACAAAATTACCAGCAATACATTATTGAAAAAATAAAGAAATACAAAATTACCAGCAATACATTATTGAAAAAATAAAGACATACAAAATTACCAGCAATACATTATTGAAAAAATAAAGAAATACAAAATTACCAGCAATACATTATTGCAAGAATAAAGAAATAAAGAGATTACCACCAATACATTATTCAAAAAAATACAAAATTACCAGCAATACATTATTGAAAAAATAAAGAAATACAAAATTACCAGCAATACATTATTGAAATATAAAGAAATACAAAATTACCAGCAATACATTATTGAAAAAATAAAGAAATACAAAATTACCGGAAATATATTATTGAAATATAAATAAATACAAAATTACCAGCAATACATTATTGAAAAAATAAAGAAATACAAAATTACCAGCAATACATTATTGAAAAAATAAAGAAATACAAAATTACCAGCAATACATTATTGAAAAAATAAAGACATACAAAATTACCAGCAATACATTATTGAAAAAATAAAGAAATACAAAATTACCAGCAATACATTATTGCAAGAATAAAGAAATAAAGAGATTACCACCAATACATTATTCAAAAAAATACAAAATTACCAGCAATACATTATTGAAAAAATAAAGAAATACAAAATTACCAGCAATACATTATTGAAAAAATAAAGAAATACAAAATTACCAGCAATACATTATTGAAATATCAAGAAATACAAAATTACCAGCAATACATTATTGAAATATAAAGAAATACAAAATGACCAGCAATACATTATTGAAAAAATAAAGAAATACAAAATTACCAGCAATACATTATTGAAAAAATAAAGAAATACAAAATTACCAGCAATACATTATTGCAAGAATAAAGAAATAAAGAGATTACCACCAATACATTATTAAAAAAAATACAAAATTACCAACAATACATTATTGAAAAAATAAAGAAATACAAAATTACCAGCAATACATTATTGAAAAAATAATGAAATACAAAATTACCAGCAATACATTATTGAAAAAATAAAGAATTATAAAATTACCAGCAATACATTATTGAAAAAATAAAGAAATACAAAATTACCAGCAATACATTATTGAAAAAATAAAGAAATACAAAATTACCAGAAATACATTATTGCAAGAATAAAGAAATACAAAATTACCAGCAATAAATTATTGAAAAAATAAACAAATACAAAATTACCAGCAATACATTATTGAAATATAAAGAAATACAAAATTACCAGCAATACATTATTGAAATATAAAGAAATACAAAATTACCAGCAATACATTGTTGAAAAAATAAAGAAATACAAAATGACCAGCAATACATTATTGCAAGAATAAAGAAATAAAGAGATTACCACCAATACATTATTCAAAAAAATATAAAATTACCAGCAATACATTATTGAAAAAATAAAGAAATACAAAATTACCAGCAATACATTATTGAAAAAATAAAGAAATACAAAATTACCAGCAATACATTATTGAAATATAAAGAAATACAAAATTACCAGCAATACATTATTGAAAAAATAAAGAAATACAAAATTACCGGAAATATATTATTGAAATATAAAGAAATACAAAATTACCAGCAATACATTATTGAAAAAATAAAGAAATACAAAATTACCAGCAATACATTATTGAAAAAATAAAGAAATACAAAATTACCAGCAATACATTATTGAAAAAATAAAGAAATACAAAATTACCAGCAATACATTATTGAAAAAATAAAGACATACAAAATTACCAGCAATACATTATTGAAAAAATAAAGAAATACAAAATTACCAGCAATACATTATTGCAAGAATAAAGAAATAAAGAGATTACCACCAATACATTATTCAAAAAAATACAAAATTACCAGCAATACATTATTGAAAAAATAAAGAAATACAAAATTACCAGCAATACATTATTAAAAAAATAAAGAAATACAAAATTACCAGCAATACATTATTGAAATATCAAGAAATACAAAATTACTAGCAATACATTATTGAAATATAAAGAAATACAAAATGACCAGCAATACATTATTGAAAAAATAAAGAAATACAAAATTACCAGCAATACATTATTGAAAAAATAAAGAAATACAAAATTACCAGCAATACATTATTGAAATGTAAAGAAATACAAAATTACCCGCAAAACATTATTGAAAAAATAAAGAAATACAAAATTACCAGCAATACATTATTGAAATATAAAGAAATACAAAATTACCAGCAATACATTATTGAAAAAATAAAGAAATACAAAATTACCAGCAATACATTATTGAAAAAATAAAGAAATACAAAATTACCAGCAATACATTATTGAAATATAAAGAAATACAAAATTACCTGCAATACATTATTGAAATATAAAGAAATACAAAATTACCAGCAATACATTATTGAAAAAATAAAGAAATACAAAATTACCAGCAATACATTATTGAAAAAATAAAGAAATACAAAATTACCTGCAATACATTATTGAAATATAAAGAAATACAAAATTACCAGAAATACATTATTGAAAAAATAAAGAAATACAAAATTACCAGCAATACATTATTGAAAAAATAAAGAAATACAAAATTACCAGCAATACATTATTGAAATATAAAGAAATAAAAAATTACCAGCAATACGTTATTGAAAAAATAAAGAAATACAAAATTACCAGCAATACATTATTGAAAAAATAAAGAAATACAAAATTACCAGCAATACATTATTGAAAAAATAAAGAAATACAAAATTACCAGCAATACATTATTGCAAGAATATAGAAATAAAGAGATTACCACCAATACATTATTCAAAAAAATACAAAATTACCAGCAATACATTATTGAAATATAAAGAAATAAAAAAATTACAAGCAATACATTATTGAAATATAAAGAAATACAAAATTACCAGCAATACATTATTGAAATATAAAGAAATACAAAATTACCAGCAATACATTATTGAAAAAATAAAGAAATACAAAATTACCAGCAATACATTATTGAAATATAAAGAACTACAAAATTACCAAAAATACATTATTGAAAAAATAAAGAAATACAAAATTACCAGCAATACATTATTGAAAAAATAAAGAAATACAAAATTACCAGCAATACATTATTGAAAAAATAAAGAAATACAAAATTACCAGCAATACATTATTGAAATATAAAGAAATACAAAATTACCTGCAATACATTATTGAAATATAAAGAAATACAAAATTACCAGCAATACATTATTGAAAAAATAAAGAAATACAAAATTACCAGCAATACATTATTGAAAAAATAAAGAAATACAAAATTACCTGCAATACATTATTGAAATATAAAGAAATACAAAATTACCAGCAATACATTATTGAAAAAATAAAGAAATACAAAATTACCAGCAATACATTATTGCAAGAATAAAGAAATAAAGAGATTACCACCAATACGTTATTCAAAAAAATACAAAATTACCAGCAATACATTATTGAAATATAAAGAAATAAAAAATTACAAGCAATACATTATTGAAATATAAAGAAATACAAAATTACCAGCAATACATTATTGAAAAAATAAAGAAATACAAAATTACCAGCAATACATTATTGAAAAAATAAAGAAATACAAAATTACCAGCAATACATTATTGAAATATAAAGAAATAAAAAATTACCAGCAATACGTTATTGAAAAAATAAAGAAATACAAAATTACCAGCAATACATTATTGAAAAAATAAAGAAATACAAAATTACCAGCAATACATTATTGAAAAAATAAAGAAATACAAAATTACCAGCAATACATTATTGCAAGAATATAGAAATAAAGAGATTACCACCAATACATTATTCAAAAAAATACAAAATTACCAGCAATACATTATTGAAATATAAAGAAATAAAAAAATTACAAGCAATACATTATTGAAATATAAAGAAATACAAAATTACCAGCAATACATTATTGAAATATAAAGAAATACAAAATTACCAGCAATACATTATTGAAAAAATAAAGAAATACAAAATTACCAGCAATACATTATTGAAATATAAAGAACTACAAAATTACCAAAAATACATTATTGAAAAAATAAAGAAATACAAAATTACCAGCAATACATTAATGAAAAAATAAATACAAAATTAGCAGCAATACATTATTGAAAAAATAAGGAAATAAATAAATAATCACCAGCAATACGTTATTGGAATGGAAATTAAAAATTACCAACAATACCTTATTGGAAAAAAATTACCAAAACTCACAAGAAAATAAAATTTCAGTATTAAATGAGCCATAAGGTGTTCATATGCCGTTACATAAACAAACCAAGCACAAATCAAACCGTTTGTCTAAGAGAAGAATCCGATGCCATTCCGACCAAATAAACAAATAAGCATTCTCTTGACACTGGATATTCCAGGAACTCGATGAATTTGGCGTATTTCGTTTTCCAATTTATAACCGTAGACATAAGTCTCATTTCTCGTCACAAATGTTTGAAAGAAAAATGTGTGTTCATTTCGAATCTGTTCCAAGAAACCATGACAAACATTCAAACGATTGCTTTTAGTTTTTGTTTTTTCTCAATCCTCTCTGAGCAAAGAAAATGACAGGAAGTTATGTAAACACCCGAGCCACATCCTCGTGAGAAGATTCGAACGTTCATTTGACGTAACCGAAAAGCCATGTTCCTTTGATTCATTCCCTTTGTCTTCGCTCACTTCTCGACATGCGACTGAAGTGTAGACATGCCAACGCCCTTCGTGTATCGGGGGTACCAAAATTAATACGATGATATCTTCGTCTACTTGCGTTTAAATATGCTACTTTGTGAAATTGACTCCCGTGGGGATGCTTCCCTTAACACTACATTCTTAACCTGTCCAAGTCTAGGATAAAACTAAAACTATATAAATTCCCCTTATCCTCATAAGCTTCACATTTCTACCACCCCCTCTTTCACTCATATCGCACCACGTTCATTTTTGACAGTATATCTCCCTCTTGAGTGGTTCTCGAGCCTTGTATAGGGAGAACATTATTATAAAAGAAGAGAAAATACTTTTTCTATTTCTGAGTTGTTTTTTTTTCTTTTTTGAATTATTTCATCTCAATGAAGGTAATAAAGCCACTCAAACGCAAGTGGTTGCTGAGTGAAAGAATATGAGAAAAATACATTATTAAGGGGAGGGAAAAATAAAAGAAGAGTAATTAAGAAGACACAAGACAACAATTGATATTGTATTTTAATTTTTAAAGATCAAAGTTGACTGGAAAGCAAGAAGCCGGAAGAGTGTTCCACAAATGAGAAGTGCGAGAGAAGAAACTCTTAGCATAGAACTTACGGTTACATCTAGCCATTTCGGTTGTAAAAGGATGAGAACTTCCCGTCAATCTAGTACTGCGCTTAAATTCATAGCGTCCAGGCAACATTTAGTAAAGGTCATCAGAACAATGCTACGGCGGTGGAAAAAGTACCGAAGGCGAGATGCCATGTCAGGACCAATAACATTGCAGATTCTTTGTATTTAAATGCATAGCAGAAGCACCAGAAATAGACGGATAGATAGACAACAGGTAGACTTATAAAATGAAAAACTGTCTAACACGACACAATGACTCTCTTAGGAGAAGATTTAGCATTTTCTTCTATATAATTTTTCAACATCATGTCAACGGAAAATCTTAGCCCGAGAAGACGCAGTGAATCACTCTCTTGGGGGTTAGCATCAGCCATTCTGATGGAAGCCAAAAAGGGTTCACGCAGATGGTTACCAGAGAACAGTTTTGTTTTGGAAGCGTTAAAACTAACAATGAAACTATATATATATATATATATATATATATATATATATATATATATATATATATATATATATATATATATATATTACCTAAATACATATCTGTCTTTCTTTAGTCTTTTTCTGCTTCGGGTGATATTTTTCAACGGCAAAAGTTTCAGACAAGCTGAAAAATCCCATGATTCGCAAACACTTTATCACTAAACACGAAATGAAAAAAAATAATTTCAACAAATAAAGTTTCCTCCTCACAACGCCAGCGACCGCCGACACAACGTAAAAACAAAGCAAGCATTAAAAAAAAAACATACAATAACTCTTCAATTTGCTGACACCTGAACACGCAACCTTTAGCCGACAGACAGATATGAGCTGATATAGAAAGGCAGACAGGTTTTAGCAATTTATCTGTAATAATATAGGAAGTGTGCCAAACAAAAGCGTTAAACATGTATACACATTTTCAAGTGCCCATTTTGTTTTTTTGGTTTTCCCTTTTTATTGTTTTTGTTTTTTGAACATCTCAGAAGTAGTTTGATGACATGGATGGATTTACTCTGGGCTTCGTCCCAATAGGCGTTTTACAACAAATTTAATGTTTGCTGCCAACCACATAAAATGCGACTTTTTTTTTTTCGGAGAATTATTTTCCTTGCCAGCTCTGTAACTTTCACCTGTAAGCAATGTCCATATTTTAAGACCTGGATTTTTTTCTATTCCTTATTATTTATTTTATAATTTATTAGGCCTATCCACATTTATTACGTCTGTCCTTTCGTCAGTTTTTTTTTGGGGTGGGGGGCTATTTTCTGCATTGGATTATTTTCTGTTTTCGATTAAAAAGCGATTTTGTATTCTTCATACACAAAAAAAGCATCTTCTTCTGTTTATCTTGTCTGTCTGTTCGTCTTTCTTTCGTTCTCTCTCTTTCTCTCTATCCTCTTAGAAATTTATATATATATATATATATATATATATATATATATATATATATATAATATTAATGGTCAATATATATATATATATATATATATATATATATATATATATATATATTTCAATTGGACATATGAAAATTTCTCGGACATTCAGGCCGGTAAATGTTATTTAATACTGTTTATTATAAAACAGAGCATTTGCTTAAATACTTGTATCTATAAAAAAAGAACGTTAAACATATTATATAAATGTCTTTAAATATATATATATATATGTATGTATGTATACATTAACTTCCAAGAGGATAGAATCCAGGTAGAACTCAAAGTCCAGAACAGAGTAAGAATATAAGAATATAAGCTGGCTCTTTAGGATTTATTTTAGTTATTTCAAAAAGAAATCGGAAAATATAACTCCGGGTATAAAAAACAAAACAGACTCTCACTAAAATTTTGTTTTTTATAGAATTTGTAGGTCTGGTGAACTGGATCGTGATTACGATTCCAATGTATAAATTATAACCATGGAATATTAGCGTTTGAGCTTTTTGTATTATATAAGATATATATATATATGTGTGTGTATACATATATATATATATAGCATAATGAGAGGCCACGTATACTTTCTTGATATGTATATAATATCTGGATAAAATGAATGAAACAAAATTGGGTGTTTTTTTTATGAAAGTATTTATTTCTGTGTTTTTGTATATATATTGAAATATTAAATAAATAAATATATACAAAAACACAGAAATAAATACTTTCATAAAAAAAACACCCAATTTTGTTTCATTCATTTTATCCAGATATTATATATATATATATATATATATATATATATATATATATATATATATATATATATATATATATATATATATATATATATATATATATTATATTTATATATATTATATTTATATATATATATTTATATATATATATTCATATATATATATTATATATATATATATATTATATTTATATATATTATATTTATATATATATATTTATATATATATATTCATATATATATATTATATTTATATATATATTCTATTTATTTATCTATATATATTTAGATATATATATATTTATATCATACATATACATATCATATATATTTATATATATATCATATATATATATATATATCATATATATATATATATATATATATATATATATATATATATATATATATATATATATATATATATATATATAAATAGGTGTTCCAGTAACTTGGACCGATTTTAAATGTGAATTAAGTTTTAGCATCTAATGATTTGTTTCTTTTTCTTTCTGAATTGGTGGGCATTTTTGGCGATATTATTTTTTACACATAATTGCCATGATTTAAATAACATGATCCAATAGAGCAATATGTAAATTTTCACAAATAATTCTGTTTTATTTACTGTTGACTTTGATCCGTCTTAATGAAACATCCTTATATATAATCTGTCTTAATGAAAACCCCATTTATATACATATATATATATATATAAATCCTAAAGAGCCAGCTTACTCTGAAGATCCGTTTAGGTGAAACCTAGCTATGTTTTCCTGGCTCTTTAGGATTTATTTTAGTTATTCCCGCTCTTCTTAGCGTATTGAGCACTCTACGGTTTAGTCTTACTCCTCGCTTGGTGTTTTTTTGCTTTGGACTAAAGACTTAAGGCACTGGACGATTTATTTCGCCGTGTTCTATTCGGATGTTTTTAGTTCTTTCTTTTTTTTCCAATTTTTTTCTCGGCTACCGATTTGTTTTTACTTATCTACAAGTTGAGCTACCCGAAGTTTTTTCCAAACGAGTATTATATATATATATATATATATATATATATATATATATATATATATATATATATATATATATATATATATATATATATATACCACTCTCACAGCAATAATCACATTTTATATAATTTATTGCGGGTTGAAGGCCAAATTCTAAGTGTTGGTATTCATGATTCACTACTTATTGTTGTCAGCAAAAGAGGCAACCCATGGAAGGAGCTGCATATTGGGGACGTCGAAATCAAATAGGTGTGGAAATTTAATTGGTTAGTGGACAAAGTATTCTGTATAAATTAATAATAGACGATTGAAAGTGTAGTACAGAAATCCGAAAGCGTACAGTAATAGTGAAAGATACTTTCAAGACAGTAAGCAAAGTATTAAGAGACAGAATTTCATTAAAATCTAGGAAAACAGCTGATATATAATATCTGATGTTACATTTGATAGATAATGTTGCACAATTAATGAAGAACAGTCTTGATGTATACAACCATGGAGCCGAATCACCCTCGTTTCCTCCGAATATATATACATCAACTGACGGTTTCCAGATTTAATCACCATAAAGAACATTATCTGTCTTCTATCAGCATGGTTTTATATATATATATATATATATATATATATATATATATATATATATATATATATATATATATATATAAACATACATACATATACATATATATATATATATATATATATATATAATAACTGGACACCCGTCTACTAGGGCGGCTAGCCAATTGCAGACGTTTGCTCTGTAGTTTATACTGTAACTATGGTGACCAGACATTAGTCACAGTATCCGGGAATTACCGTGTTATCTAGCGTAATCAACAATGACTTCGTGCTAGCACAGCTATCGACGGCCCCAACGGTTCCGTCTTTCACTCACAAGGCTTGGGTCAAAACGGTGATGGTTTTCAGTCCGATAACATCAGGAAGTCTCCTTCATGACAAATCGAACATGGTGAGATTCAAAGGTTCTAACCTCTTGGCCACAATATATATATATATATATATATATATATATATATATATATATATATATATATATATAGGCACGGTGATGTAATGTGGGCTTCGATTGAGGTATGAATCCTCTTCTTCTCCCTCCAGTTATGGATAAATAACAGAACTGACTGGGTTCTATAGCCTTGGATGGCAACTGGTCTAGGAAAAGGACATCTCTGAATTCAAAACATACGGAGGGTCGTTTGGGGAGCTTGTGACATGTAGTGCACCTGGTCTCTGTATTCTCTCCCGCGTGAAATTCGACATTCGCCATTAAAATATTAATGGCGAATGTCGAAATTCATATGTCACTAGCAGCATGGCCCAGCGTTGCCCGTGCTTGATTAAAAAAATCGTACTCATACAGCAATCGCTATCACTTGACTTAAAATATTTTTGCCCTTCCTTACCTTTAAAGGAGTGCCCTTTGCCGTGTTGCTACATGCCTTACTTATTGCCTATCTCACACTGCGAATTTTTTCTAAGCTCTATACTAAACATTAAATCTGTTACGAAAAAAGAACAAAACAAAATGAACACAAAACGATCGGCTTTAAAAAAAACTCGTAACTGGAAAAAACGAATGAAAAAAGAATGTTAACAACAAATACTTTTTCACACCCAACTCAGTTCTGAGGAATCAGAATCAACATTAAGTTTAAGCAAGCGAATGATACAATTGGAGTAAAGTGCCATCAAGATTTAAATTTTTCCCACTTGTGACGAATGCAGCTATCGATTTTTTTTACATGATAGCATGCTAGTTAACATTATTGTCAGTCAGCTGTTGGCTCTCACGCTGGCCAATAGAATCTTCCTGCCTATTCGTGACAGCCAGCTATAGGCTCTCACTCTGGCCAGTAGAAAATGGCCGCAAACTACATGAAAACTACCGTAGAAGCATGAAAAAATAGATTATTTCCACTATCGATGGGAGTTGGGAAATGCAAAGTCGGTCTTGGCCTGCCCTCTAACTTGGAGCATGTGCATGTAAATTTTGGTGCAAATCCGTCGAAAATTGCGGCCGTGCATTCGTTACACACACACACACACACACACACACACACACACACACATCCTACCTTTTATTGATAGAGATTATGTTTGTTAACCTCATATTTTCATGTTAATTTTTAAACGCCTTAAAATGGCGAATGTCGAAATTCATATGTCATTATGTTTGATAACATCATATTTTCATGTTAATTAGTTAAATTTTTTTTAATTTTTTGTCAGTAAAATGGCGACATTAAATTGCGTCACTCCATAATTTAATTAGTCTTTCAGTTAGCCTGATGTATATTTCTGGGAGTTCTTAAAATTTTTAAATCAAACGATATTTTTGCTTTTCTTTATAAATACTCATTGCAAAATAAAATCCTTGCATTCGCCTTGATAAATTCCATCAGAGGACGAAACGCGCTGGTAAAGAAAAGTTTACCTTTTGTTTTTATTCATATACATATGACAGCAAACTACTCTTCCAGGGTAGCGATTTAGTTTCATGCAAACTCTACATGATTGTCTCCTTGTGTCAGACTAGCATTGCCATAAAAGATAAATTGTTTCGGTGTGAAAAAAAAAGGCCAGATATTTGCTTAACTGAAAGATTTATCTGTCGAATGTGTGGGAAGAATTGTTCGCCCTCGGCTTAAAGTTTTCTTTAAAAACAATTTTTTTCGGGGGATTAAAGATGTTTTACCAATTCCTTTTTGGCAACTTGGAGAATATTTGTCGACATAAGAAGCTGACGTTTGTCACTGGCTTTCATTATTGTGTGTCATTGTTTAATTAATAGGGTTTCAAATGCCGAACAAAAAGGCAGCAACTGATTAGTGAAGACCAGGCGATGTCAGATAATGTCATTGTTGAAATTCCTCACACTGATAAGAGCTTAACGCTTGGCGAAATTTAATGCGAGAAGACATACATTGGAAAAAACAAAATAGTAATAACTACCACATTTCTCAGGAAGGAAAACAAAAGAAAAGGGTTAATATTTCAAATACAAACGTATTTTCGAATAAGAACAGTTCTATCAAAATCCACAGTCCATTATTTTTGATAACCTCATATTTTCATGTTAATTATTAAACTCAGTAAAATAGAAAATGTCGAAATTCATATCATTATGTTTGATAACATCCTATTTTCATGTTCATTTCTAAACTCAGTAAAATGACGAGTGTCGAAATTCATATGTCATTATGTTTGATAACATCATATTTTCATATTAATTTCTAAACTCATTAATATGACGAGTGTCGAAATTCATATGTCATTATGTTTGATAACATCATATTTTCATATTAATTTCTAAACTCATTAATATGACGAGTGTCGAAATTCATGTCATTATGTTTGATAACATCATATTTTCATATTAATTTCTAAACTCAGTAAAATGACGAGTGTCGAAATTCATATGTCATTATGTTTGATAACATCATATTTTCATGTTAATGTTTAAACACAGTAAAATGGCGAATGCCAAAATTCATACGTCATTATGTTTGATAACATCCTATTTTCATGTTAACTCTTTTTAAGCGGATGCTATAATCAACTCGTTATTATTTTTGATAATATATTTTCATGGTATTTCTTATACACCATTTTATGGTGTTTAATAATAATAATAATAATAATAATAATAAACAGGTTATTATTTTTGACACCATAATTTTTTCATGTTAATCCTTAAACACCTTGAAAAGGGTTATTACTTTTCATGATATAATATTTTCGAATTGAAGTCGACGAAATGAACACGTTTTCAACTTATTGTCAGAGAAGTCTATCTGTAAATTCCACAGTCGTAAATGTACTAGTTGAAGACCCCGCCGACCCAAGACTCCTAAAATTATCTAAAATTGTCTCCTGGGCAGAACGAGCTGTTTATTTTTTGTCGAATGTCATCCTAGAGATTTGGTATCTTGAACAAAATTACCGCTAGTCGGTTAAGGATAAAACACAAAAAAAATCCCAATGTTTACAAAGCAAAACTCATACCGGATCGGTCGTCACCCGCGTAAACAAGGGCCGCGTCCCTCAGAAAGGATCCAGTCTTGGGTCAAAAAATCTGTCACTGGAACAAACTCTTCCACCAACAATGAGACACCTGGTCGCCAAAAGCAGATTAACACCAACATTTGATCTGATGACTTAATGTCAAATTATTAACAAAAAGAAATGGAATCGCGAAGAATATAAACAAGTTATGACATCTGTTTTTCACTGCACTCGGAGATTTACAGAAGAACATCACGGATCAAACATACCAAATATGGAGAGATATGGCAGGAAATGAAATAAGACCCTATCTTGACTTAAATAAGCTTGCTATTGACATCATACAAAATGAAAGATACTCTAATGCAGAAATAGATCAGATATAATTACATATAAGACAAAGTACAAGAAGCCATGACCTAAACAATGATGAGTCAAAAGTGGAAATTGATATGGAATACAAACTAAAATAAATAACATACGAAATATCGATCTCTTAGGAAATAAAATAGAGGAATCTAGCTGCGACATAAACAATTGCAAGGATTCAGATTCCGTCAGTGATGAAAATGAATCAAACGACATTACAGCAGAATTATTCAAAAATAACAAAGTTAAAATCACTGAAAAGGAAAACGAGATCATTCAACGAAGTAATTCGCACACAAATGTCAGAAAGAGACCGCCTTCCAGAAATTCATCTAACAAATTCCAATAAACATACTGTGCAAACATATAACGCTGCATAGCAAACACTGCGAACGGACAGACGACTAGAAAACGTCACAGAAGTAAATAATGTCATATATGCAATAGCTTCGGCAGATACTGAAAAATGTAATGCCAAGACAAAGAAAACATTAAACAACAGACAAAAAGGGCCGGTTTTGGTAGGCAAAATTATAGCGACAAATTGAGAAAATCAGATGTGAATTACCGATACTAGATGAGTTGAAAGATCTCTTCAATGCTGTAAAATGTTTCAGCGATGATTGATTGACTGATGAATGTTCGAAAGTAACATTCAAGAAATGGAGAATTACAGAAACACACTCAATAGATCTTGATTTTGTCACAAAGATTAAGGAACTGAAACAAAAAAAAGCATAAAAATTCCTAGGAGTAAGCGAAGTAGATGGAATACAGCGTACCTAAATGAAGAGGAAAGTAAGAAAAGAATACTACAGGTTTGTGCGTCTCATGTTAAATACAGAGTTGACCTCACAAAACAAAATATCAGACATATTATTTTGGCTGCCTCTGTACTGCAATAGTTTTAATATCCTTAAATAGACCATAGCTGACATTAAGCAAATGGGCGCCGAATCGAGAAAGCTTCTCACTTGCCACCGCATGCATCATCCTAAGGCTTATGTTGAGCGTCTCTATGTGTCCTGATCCAAAGGAGGAAGAGGATTAGTTCAACTAGAACTATATCATAAAACTACAACAATCGGCCTTCAAAGTACCTAGAAGCTACAGAAGACTAGATGATGATCTATGGCAAAGAATATGAAAGAAATAAAATAATTTATTCAATAATAAAGAAAGTAAACATAAATTAAAGGGGGAATTTCATGTGGGTAAAGAAGTGCAAACGAACTATAATACATCTACTGCAGAGGCAAAGAGCCTAAAAAAGAAAGCAAATGCAATGGACCAAATGCAGAATCGAGAGAATGATAAGACTCTTCATGGTCAATATTATGCCCGTGCCAGACAAACTGATGTAGATAAAACCCGTACCCAACAATGGTTACGTAGTGAGGGTTAAAATCTGAAACCAAATGTTTTATTCTTGCTGCACCGGAACAATGCTTGCTAACTAGAAATTACCAAGAACACATACTGAAAAATTGTGTTAGCCCCAAATTCAGATTCTGTGATAAATATCCAGAATCAATTGACCATCTTGTATCAGGTTTCACGGTATTAGCACCCACTGAATATAAAACTCAGATGACAGAGTGGGTCAATACACGTACTGGACAATCTGCAACTTTTACGGGAAGGAAACTGGTATGAACACGACCCAGACCCGGTTACAGAAACAGAGCCGGTAAGAATTTGATGGGAAATTTGCAATACAGACAGAACAATAAAATCTAATAACGTAGACATAGTAAGCAACGGCGTGCGGACTGTCATATATCTTTGAAGATCTTCAAAAATACTGTTAAAATACAAGGGTCGTGAAGTAAAAATTTCAAAAATATAGTATATGAGGATATCAATAAATTACGTCTGTACTTGGAACCTACGGTTTGATTGGAAAAGGTTCCGATAGACTGATTGAAGGGATTTCTGGTAGCCAATGTGTTGTGAGACCAATACTTCCCTACATCATGGCCTCTCCCAGTATTATATTATTATGTGAATCATAGTAGTAGCTCCAGTAATGCGCAGCCGCGTGTTCTGCTGTCGAACTCTCTGTTTGGCAGAGAGGAACTCGGACGAGGCTTTGCCGCAGGGTAAAGTTTCGTCCGGGGAGGTAGACAGTCCCTAAACTCGTGTATACGGGTTGTAAATCGGCATATTTTTGGCCGAGCCTACGGGCTCAGTAAGCCCACGTTAAACCGGCCTTGTGCCACCATCGCCCCGTGTGGGGTGGGGGGTTGTTATATATACCAGTAATGCGCAGCCGCGAACGATATCAATACCGGACACCACTGGATAGTAAGCTCTGCTTACACTATTCTTTGTAACTTTTCTGTTTAATATATCTTTCTTACCTCAAACCCGTGTTCCGTGTTTTCCTTCCATGGCCCCTACTTCGGGTCTACATCACAATGCCTTAAAGAAATACAAACAACTGAATTCACAAGTACAGCGCACGCCTTTATCTATGTAAAATGTGTGATCTCAATTTGACTTATATTTTTTTTTTTCGCAAAAATGTCATGATACCAAACAGCTTCTTCCCACGAACCACTGCTCTGTGGAACAGACTCTCAAAAGAATGCTATCCGGTCACTACAATCTTAACCTGTTCAAGTCTAGAGTTCATCGCTATCTTTCCCCTCTATCCACATTAACTACCCCTTAACGTAGCTCTCTCGCTCGAGTAACTCCGGGAACTTGTACAGGGGAAGCCTTACTGCAAAAAAGAAATGCCATGTTGACCTTAGGTCTCTGGTTGGGACCCTGAAGAAAATGAGTATACAGCAGAAAATCAAAGAAAATAAGAAAATAATAATAATATTCAACGGGTTATTGTTTGTGCTATCAACATGTTTTCATGTTAATAATAAAATGGAGAATGACATATTCAACATGTTATTACTTTTCATATCATATTTTCAATATGGCGGACATCAAAAGCAACGCGATATTTTTTATAACATTAAATTTTTATAGTAATACCCTCCAAGACATAGATTTTCGTGACACTTTGCAACAGTAATTTTACATTCAACCTATTATACAGAGTTACATTTTTTATTATATATATATATATATATATATATATATATATATATATATATATATATATATATATATATATATATATATGATAATACAATATTTTGTATAATTTTATATATCAAAAAACAGTATTTAGAAAAATATGACAAACTGTAAAATTTCTTGTGAAACGCATCACAAGCAATTTTCCATATTCTCTCATATTACTCTCTCTCTCTCTCTCTCTCTCTCTGTCGCTCTCTCTCTCTCTCTCTATATATATATATATATATATATATATATATAGTAATGATACAATATGGTAATCCGTATGGAATTTCCATGAGGATGTAGATCTAGGGAGAGCTGTATGTCAAAAGACAGAGCAAAATTATTATTAATTAAAGAATAATAACACTTAATTTAATATTATCTTTAATATATATATATATATATATATATATATATATATATATATATATATATATATATATATATATAAAGTCCCAAATTTAATATATATATATATATATATATATATATATATATATATATATATAAAGTCCCAAATTTATTACATTGGAATCGTAATCATGATCCAAATCATCAGACCTACAAATTTGGATCATGATTACGATTCCAATGTAATAAATTATAACCATGGAATATTAGTGTTTGAGCCTTTTATTATATTATATTCTTACTCTGTCTTGGACATTGAGTTCTGCCTGGATTCTATCTTCTTGGGAATTTATGCATATATATATATATATATATATATATATATATATATATTGACCACTAATATTATATATATATTGACCACTAATAGTATTTATATATATATATATATATGTGTGTGTGTGTGTGTGTGTGTGTGTGTATGTGTGTGTATGTGTGTGTACATACATATATATATATATATATATATATATATATATATATTGATTGATTTTACAAACTTACTTTTAAAGAATTTCGTGAGAAAGAAAGTAGTTTCTTTTATCTTTCTCTCCTATTTGACATATTTCTTCTTTCTCTTTCCTGCTGTTTATATTTTTCTTTCACTTTTCTTTTCTTTTTTCCATCGTTTCACCCCAAGAAAGACGGAAATGCCAATAGAACGCAGGAGGGGTTCCTGGTAGTGAAAGAGCCTGAGATGTCTTGGGACATAATTGGAACGATACGGAGAAGACTTTAACGAGAAGTAAGGAAACAAATAAAGGGAAGGTATTTAGGAAGACAAAAAAAAAGATGCATTTCAGTTTTTGAAGATCGTAGATGGTACGGGAGCAACACATAGGGAGGAAGTTTCCTCATTGCCTTTCTCCGTCTCTTTTTCATTTTTTCTCTATCTGAATTCCTTTTCCTTCCATCTCTCTTTTTCCCCTTAACGCATCTCCTTTTTCTGCCACCTTTTTTTCTCCCCCTTTTACCTTTCTCCTTTGGCTTCTCTTTCTCGATTTTTCCCCTCCTTTATTCTTCTCAGTCATATGAAGATCGATCGTCGGTGACATGTTGTGTTACGAGTCAATTATCCGAATTCACGAGTGGAAACGGATTTGAAAAGCTGTCCAGCAATTCCACATAAGCCGTATGACCCCCGACCTCGGCGGGCGGTTTTTGAGGAAAGAAACATGGAGATAAGCTAACCATGAAATTAGATCCTAAAAAATCAGATTAGGAAAATACATAGCCGTTTTGTGCCGGAACGTCAAGTGCATGTCAGTAATAGATAGATAGATAGATAGATAGATAGATAGATAGATAGATAGATAGATAGATAGATAGATAAGAACAGACAAAGAAAGAAAGAAAGAAAGAAAGAAAGAAAGAAAGAAAGAAAGAAAAAGCAGATGGAGATAGATAGATAGATAGATAGATAGATAGATAGATAGATAGATAGATATGAACAGTGAGAGAAAGAAAGAAAGAAAGAAAAGAAAAGAAAAGAACAGGCTGAGATAGATAGATAGATAGATAGATAGATAGATAGATAGATAGATAGATAGATAGATAGATAGATATGAACAGTGTGAGAAAGACAGTAAGAAAGAAAAGAAAAGAATAGGCTGAGATAGATAGATAGATAGATAGATATGAACAGTGTGAGAAAGAAAGAAAGAAAGAAAGAAAGAAAGAAAAGAACCGGCTGAGATAGATAGATAGATAGATAGATAGATAGATAGATAGATAGATAGATAGATAGATAGATAGATCAAAAGGGATTAATCTAAGATACATTTAACGAGATTAGTTTTAGTATACAAATTTAACTATCTGTGAAGTGTTTTAACGGAGGATGCAAAATACGACACCGAAATCAGAAGGCACATTAGTAGCGCGAAAGATGCTTTCCGAAGCTAAGCAAAGTATTAAGAAACAGAATAATTTCGTTAGAGACAAAGAAAAGAGTACTGAACTGTTATGCAATATCGTTCCTCCTATATCGCAGTGAATACTGAACAGAAATAGGGTTCTAAATACGGATATTAAAAATACCATGAACTTATAAAGTTCATTACCGAGGAAACTTTCTGGACAATGGATACAAAAAAAACACTTAACGTAGAATCAGAAAAATTGAAATTTCTAGGACACTTAATGAGGACAGACGGTTTAAAAAATGTAACACTCACAGGTCATATGGAAGGCAAAAGAGACCGGGGAAAGAAGCGAATGACCTACCTAAAGAGCCTTGTGTAAATGGCTGGCAGAAGAGGGATTAGTGCTAGCAAAAATACAAACTCTACCAAGAGCTACAAACAGTAACGGTAACAGTAATAGTAGTCGTTTCCTTATAAGGAAACATTCGGCATTCATTGACCGAGCAGCCAGCGTTGCTATTGGCTGAAACTTATAAAGTCTTTCTCTCCAAACAATTTTTCAGGACTTGAGGCTTAACCCAAAACAGATGTTTTGTTTCTTTGTCTAAAATAATTTAGATCATTATTTTCCGTGACCACACCCATTTTCTACAAATAGCGTAGTGTAAACAAACTCTAGTTTCTCAGGACCTAAGAAATTCGAACAGCCCATTAATCATGTCTCTATCTTATCGGCGAGAAACGGATAGGGGTGGGGGTCTTGGTTTTGCTCAATTATACTGAATTTTATCTAGTTAAATCTGGGCTCAATTCACCTTGGAACTATTCTTAATTTCATTTTATTTTTTAAATCCTAATTGTTAACGCATTACTTTTTAAAACATTTTCTCAACCGTTCAACCTACTCTCCTGATAATTTTAATAATATTATCCAATTAATAGTCCTTCCAAACCACAATCCTGTAATTCCGTGTTTTTAAACGTTTAAACGGAGCCAGTTTCCTGTTACACTGAAAGTGAATGCTGGACAATCTCCTCACAGATTAAGAAGAGACTTGAAGCAACAGAAATGTTGTTCTACAGAAGGATGCCGAGAATCATTGAATCAAACATGTAAGCAACAACGACTTTTTAGAGAAAATGGAAACATAAAGGAAACTTATACTTAACATTAGGAAGAGACAGTTGAAATTTTTAATGAGAAAAAAGGGCTTGGAAAATGCTGTAATGAAATGTCCCACACTCCCTATCGCCTATGCGGACTGACTATATTAGTAGCTATTTATAGTGAGAACAGGATATACCCGGGGGATTGCTTCGGTAATTACTAGCCTGAATAAACCTCTCTTCTTTATACGCGCGTGTTGCTGTTCATTCACTCGAATACTACCTGTGTCTGTTTGTAACCTCTTTAAGGATACAACAGAAAATTTGATACTCACATGACAAATTGAAAGCAAGAAGGACGGAGAAAAACAACACTTAACCTACATAGCGAGCTTGAGTAAATAGATGGCGATGCAAGATTTGGGAAGGACAAGAAAATACAATATTTCTAAGAGCTACAAAGAACAAGAAATTGTGGAGAGCCTTGATCGTAAATGTCCTGAAGGGACACAGCACATAGAATAAGTTTTCTCAAGCCCAGTAACTGTTGTCGCTCTTTCCCGTATTAATGGGGTTTTCTTTCCTAACTGTTTGTTCGTAGTCGTGTGTAATGTCAACATCTTCATTATGTCATTATTTTCTCTTCGAATTACATGTGCTATTCATTTTAACAGTTGCTGCTGTTGGTAGTCCTCAAGTGATGTGGTTTCTGTTATTTGGTACAGTTCTTTGTTTGAGAAACCGTGTTCAATGATGAATGATCTTTGCCAATGTCCTCAGCTTTCACTCGCTCAAAGCCTTCTTTCACTAATGACCTTAGGAAGTAGTTGTATACAGCTGAAAGTTTAGCTTTCCCGCATAACATCCATATGGAAGTCTCGATCTGATGAGGCTATTTAAGAACATGACTATACCAAGATCCACAAGCTTCACTCATTTAAAGGTCAGGAAAATGTGAAGGGCCATGATCCCCTACAATCTGACGGGCCACGATACATAGAAGAAAAATATTCCCCCAAAGTATCACAGGCCGATTAAGTTACTGACTGATATTGTTTGTATGAGAGGAAGTTGAGGAGGTTCGCCACTCAAGAAATCAAGCTGGTTCATGCCTTTGCCAAGGATGTTACTATCAAACACACTCACAGAGAGATAATATGTATCACAATGCCACAAGTGTGAAGCACGCATAAGGAACGAACTCACTAATTAAAGTCAGTCACTGATCACTGCCCTATACCAAGGACCCTATATTGTTAATCTTAGCATTGGCACAAATCCTCAAGAATGGGACACTTAGTATGGTACAAGGCCACAGGAATGCGGTATGCAATGAGAATCGAACTCACTACTCTATAGTAATGTTCAGTCATATTAGCTCGTTAACCCTCACCTCACGCTGGGGCTCCCTAAAATAGCACATACAGCAGACTTTATTTTTTTGTTAATTCGTTTTTAAGTCCTTGCTATTTGACGCATACCATTTGAATTCCGAAAAAATTCAAGATGCCATTTATGAGAGGGCTTCGAAAAATAAATAAAGTAACGAAAATAAAACAAAATTAAAAATTAAATTTTAAAACGTATTTATTTTCTTTATGAATTTCCTTTTCGTTTTTCTCGGCAATTCACGGAATCTTCAAGTTAGAAAGCCAAAAAAAAATGTTTAGATAATGAACCTTGTCATTTTTTTTTCTAACGGAGATAAGTTGGCATTTTAGGCTCTATGGGTTTTGGGAGGTATTTCTAACACACACACACACAAACAAATACACACACACACACACACACACACACACACACACACACACACAAGAACATACACTACAGTTCAAAAGTTTGTGGAAACTCCTGATAATTTTAATTGGTCAAAAAATTAGTTGTTTAAATAAGAGAAAATTATTATACAAGGTAAAAAAAAATGAGACGTGATTTTTTTATTAGAAATTTTGACAAAAAGAAAAAAAAAGCATTTTAGGATTAAATTTTGCTCTCGTCAAATCATCCTCTTTTAGCCTTGATTACTGCAGCGCAAAAATGTTTGGCATTCATTGCAGAAGTTTCTTCAAGTATAAACTTGATAATTGATTCCATTCTTTTTACAATCATTTTACTTTTTTCAATATTCTGTCACGTTCACCCCAGGCTAACTCTGAGGGTGGCTTAAAACTTTTGAACTGTAGAGTATATATATATATATATATATATATATATATATATATATATATATATATGTGTGTGTGTGTGTGTGTGTGTGTGTGTGTGTGTGAGAGAGAGAGAGAGAGAGTGTGTGTGTGCGCGCACGCACGTGTGTGTGTGTGCGCGCACGCACGTGTGTGTGTGTGCGCGCACGCACGTGTGTGTGTGTCACTTTTGGGTCTAGTGGTTGGGGGAGCTCTTTCTAAAGCACATACATACACATATCTATATATTTATGTGTGTGTTAAAAATAGCTCCGTAAAACTCCTAAAGCTTAAAATGAAAAAATATGTATGTGTGTGTGTGTGTGTGTGTGTGTGTGTGTGTGTGTGTGTGTGTGTGTGAGTATATGCGTGCGAGTTTCGTTTTACGCTCTAGGGGTTTAGGAGAACTATTTTTTATTTCTACAAACCCACACACATACGTCAGTGTGTGTGTGTGTGTGTGTGTGTGTGTGTGTGTGTGTGTGTGTAGGCGAATTTGTGTTTGCTGCGTAGTTAATAAAATAAAGCATTGTAATACTGTGTGAGATATGTAAACAGGAACAGAATATATATCTATATATATATATATATATATATATATATATATGTATTATTTGGATTAAGTCCGACAATTATTTAATATATTTTCTCTTTATACGCTATTTTTGATAGATATAATTTAAGTAAATGGTCTGTTTTTTTTAATTTGACAATATTAGTTACTTTTACCGACCTGAAAGTTCGAGAAATTTCGTAGAAACTATGCGTTCATCGACAGGAATCGAACCTGTAATCCTTATGGGAACCGTCATATAGCCTGACGTGCTTTTACCTTTCAACTATAAAAATAACGTATAAATAGAATATATATATATATATATATATATATATATATATATATATATATATATATATATATATATATATATATATATATATATATATATATATATATATATATATGTATGTATGTATGTATATATATTATATATGTGTGTCTGTGTGTGTGTGTGTGTGTGTGTGTTTGTATCTGTATGTGCGCGTGTGTATATATATAAACGAACATATATTAAAAACAGGACAGTGAAATTGACTGACAGGGTGGCGTGACAGTTAATGGTGCATAAAAACGAATCGGACAGCCGAGTTCAAATTTTGTGCTAGTAAGTGGCGTTCAATTCGGAAAATACAGGAATCCTTCTTTTCTCGCCCTATCTATGGATTAAATAGCAGAGTAGTTTGGGCACTATGGCCTTAGGTGACAGCCAGTCTAATAGAATGATTACGCTGACTTCACATCCGTACGGAAAACAACAAGAAGGCAATACGTTAGCCTTCCCAATACGTAATGAAAATTCAAGTTAATAAAGAAAAAGGAGATAGTGCAGAGCCATACCTGATTACGTGTGGAAGGTAAGGGGAAAGCACGCCACCGTCTTTCCCTAGACGTCATAGCAATTCTCAGATAATAAAAGAAATGTACGCTGTGGACAGCCATGTCCGACTAAGTGTAAAAGGTAAGGGGGAAGACGCCATATCAATTCTCAAATAATGAAGAAAAAGGACATTGTGGAGAGCCATAACTGACTACGTGTAAAAGGTAAGCGGAAAGACGCCATAGCAATTCTTAAATACTAAAGAAAAAGGACACTGTGGAGAGCCATAACTGACTACGTGTAAAAGGTAAAGGGAAAGACGCCATAGCAATTCTTAAATACTAAAGAAAAAGGACACTGTGGAGAGCCATAACTGACTACGTGTAAAAGGTAAAGGGAAAGACGCCATAGCAATTCTTAAATACTAAAGAAAAAGGACACTGTGGAGAGCCATAACTGACTACGTGTAAAAGGTAAAGGGAAAGACGCCATAGCAATTCTTAAATACTAAAGAAAAAGGACACTGTGGAGAGCCATAACTGACTACGTGTAAAAGGTAAAGGGAAAGACGCCATAGCAATTCTTAAATACTAAAGAAAAAGGACACTGTGGAGAGCCATAACTGACTACGTGTAAAAGGTAAAGGGAAAGACGCCATAGCAATTCTTAAATACTAAAGAAAAAGGACACTGTGGAGAGCCATAACTGACTACGTGTAAAAGGTAAAGGGAAAGACGCCATAGCAATTCTTAAATACTAAAGAAAAAGGACACTGTGGAGAGCCATAACTGACTACGTGTAAAAGGTAAAGGGAAAGACGCCATAGCAATTCTTAAATACTAAAGAAAAAGGACACTGTGGAGAGCTACCATCGCTTGTGTTGAAAGGACATTAAAAATGTTTCATGCAAAAATGCCTATGATCGATTACCGAGGAGTCTTAACTGAATGGTGGTTTTCTAAGCGTAGCTTAAATGTGGCACAAGGCCGAAAGTATGGGGCACCCACTGTAGTCTTAATCGAATGTTTTTAAACGCTTCCATCTTCCACGGCTGTCTTGTTTTACCAACTTCTAGTCGCAGTAGCACGAGACAGGCATATAGGAGCCAATACATTTGATAGTCCGCTGTATTAACTTCCCGCAGCGACTAGTTTTGTGAGTGTAGATTGAATTTCTAGTTATTTAGGCAACTTTTAATCAATTAGCATCAATAGTCAATTAACAAGGGTTTCCTCTGGAGTTTCCTGTTTCATGTAGGAACACTCATGGCAGTTTTCTCACAAAAGACATAATGTCTCCACAGAATTGCTGCCTCATTCATTTCATTGCTACTTTGTGCTGTTTTCCTTGTTTTCTCGCTTTTGGTGGATGCGTGGTTAGTATATAGGATGGCAACTCGAAATGAGAGAGACGAGTTCGAATTCCAGTCAAGTTCGTTACGTTCACTTATCAGGAAAAACCCTTGGGAAAAGTAGAAATTCATCTCTTCTATCCGCTTCCAGCTATGTCTTAAATAGTAGGACTTGTATCTAGGAAAATCGTTGTTATCTGCAAGAGATTTTTTATGCAATATCCTCCCCACGCACATACACACACACACCGAAAAAAAGATATTATTCTTAAAATCCAATTTATGTTTCGGCTTTAAGTAACCGATAAATGAATGATAAACCGTATCATTGTCCCCAATCTTTCTTTTCTCTTCGGCTCGCCAAGATCATCTCTCGCTCCCCGCTCTTTATAATGCTAATTTTCGACCTACACTTATTTTGCTTCCAAATTATTTTCTCTCATTCTTCTCTCTCTCTCTCTCTCTCCCTCTCCCTCTCTGTCTCTCTGTCTCTATCTGTCTCTCTCTCTCTCCCTCTCCCTCTCTGTCTCTGTCTCTGTCTCTATCTGTCTCTCTCTCTGTCTGTCTGTCTGTCTGTCTGTCTCTCTCTCTCCCTCTCCCTCTCTGTCTCTGTCTCTATCTGTCTCTCTCTCTCCCTCTCCCTCTCTGTCTCTGTCTCTGACTCTATCTGTCTCTCTGTCTGTCTGTCTCTCTCTCTCTCTCTCTC
>OZ038513.1:39046485-39062574 GCA_964036315.1 Acanthosepion esculentum
CCTCTCTTACTATACGGACTGCTATTCTCTACTCTATTCACTATACTATTTTTCTATTCGGATCACTATACGGATTACTATGCGGAGCGAGTATTATCGAGCAAGTACCATTAGTGCGAGGGCTATTCGAAGGCATCTGACACCAATATTGTTCAACGGCGTTACTATAGTTGTCATCTGCGATTACAAAGTCTCTACTACAACGAACATTACGAAAGTGACAACAAGTATTCGTTGGCATTACAAAAGTGGCAACGAAGGTTCGTTGAGATCACAAAACTAACAAAAATATTTTCTAGCTTTAAATAACCTGCAAATGGTTGATAATTCTTAACAAAATGAATCAATCAAAACACCGTACTTTAATTGCCTGACTGCGCATGACATAACGCCACTATACACGCCTGCAAAACAGTTCCTCTTTCTCATTTACTTGACTTTCTATTTAATAACTAAAACCTACAGATACAGCTGGCTTTTAACGACCGCCATGTATGTTTTGTCCAGTTTACTTCAATTTGTTAAAGTCATTTTAATTGGGCATTTGTCCTTCTTGACTAATCGCAAAATCAAGAACAATAATAAAAATGAAAGACATTCGTCAGATTATCCATTCTCTCCCGCTTTCTTCTCATTATATCTCGGAGATAACGAGGGCTGCAATCAGTTTAACGGTTAGCCTGAATTTATAAGTAATTTAAAGTCGCTTTCGCACGCAAGATTGTATCTTGTAAAATCGGCGAAACGGACAGCCGGTTAAATCTCGGAAGATCCTTTAGGAATTATTCGATTAATGTGCATACAAAATTGACTTAATATCGACGAAAAACGAAATTCAACTCCGTATGAAAAATGTTTATGTTTGAGTGATGTAGTAATCGTGAAACTGTACGTTAATGATGACGCTAGGAACTATTTTCGGAGGCGGAACAACATTGTCGATATCATACACTTTTTGTTATTCTAATAAAATACTTATCTTACGTGTAATGATAGAGAGGATGCATGCGTTTGCTCGGCATAGATACTTAAGCCAGGATTCGTGGAAGACATCTTTTTTATTATTCAATGTATTAATACACCAGAGGAGGTAACTCTAACTTACATAGGGCGGTAATGGTATTCACGAAATAGTCCCATTTACACTACAGAGAGAGAAAACTAGAAAAGTTATATTAGTTTTCGATAAAAATTTCTATATAAATATTTTCGCGCGACATCACTTTTCTAAAGTTCTTTTTTTAATTATGTTAACTCTACTTGACTACACTAAAAATACCTACATAGAGCTGACGATAAAATAATTTTCTTATGTTTATAATAATAATAATGATAGTAATAATAATAAATTCAGAAAACTTAGTAGTTTTCCACTTGTTTAAATAACTCGGTACTGTTCTAAGAAAATTGAATTAAACTTATTATTTTGATTTTATTTAATTTCGCAAATAATTTTCGTCACCATTCGACTAAATTGTAGTAATGTGAAATGTCAAACAGCAACAATGGTTACTACGAACGCTGCGTGAAATAACATTGTAAATAAAGTTACCGGACTAAAATTATAGAATTCTATAAAAAAAATTTAATATATTTTTTAAATTTTTTATTCTCTGTCCACTTCTTAAAGCAGTTATTCTTAGGAGACAAGATTATATTTTTTTTGTGTTTTCTCTAAATATAAAAACTCATTTTTCTGCATTCTTACGACTGATACGAGCAATGCAGATATAAATTCTTTCTATACAAACGCGACAAATTGAAGAAAAAAACTTTATCAACTAAAGTATTGCTTATATATTGTAAATTTAAACATTTGAATGAAAAATAAATAACAAGGATGAAATGTCTATTAAATATGATTTAAGTATTGTTATGCAAATTAAATGTTATTGATTATGTTTTAAATGCAATAAAGCAATTTGCTTATATATATATATATATATATATATATATATATATATATATATATATATATAGGACTGGTATATATAAATACAAATAACCAACAATTATTATTCTTAAAAGAGTGCTCAATACAGAGTAGAGCAGATATAATTATTTATTTAAATATTATAACATAAATATGTTATAAAATATAGCCATTTTGTTTCAACACCTCCGGAGGTGTTGAAACAAAATGGCTATTTTTGTAGTGATTTTATAACATATTTATGTTATAATATTTAAATAAATAATTATATATATATATATATATATATATATATATAGCTGCGTTGATGTGAGTTTGTGACCCTGGGTTTTTGTATATAGCAGGCTATGTTACAAGAAAAGATTGTCCCACAGAGGAGTAAATACTTAATAAAATTAGCTTTATTTTCACGAATATGAACATTCTTGAAGAAAATAAATACATTGTCGTAACTTAAAAAATTCACTGGATACCACAGAGATACCAGATTTTTTTTTTTCAATTTTCTCTCTTTTTACATATATTTAATTGGTTAACTCCCAAAATTATCTTGTTAATTAATTATGTATTCTTGTTAATGAAAATTGATTTTAATTCTTAAGACTAAGTGTACTGGTAATATCTGTTATTGTATTATAGCAAAATAAATATTTTCTTCATCTTCTGTGAAACAAATTGTACATGTAACAAAAATCACAAATTTTGTAAAGATTATCAAAATTATTATTTCTCTGAAATTCACATCTTTTGTAAAGTATTTTCAGACTTTATCGATACACGATTTTGTAAAATGCTGAATTTGCTTTCTGATTGAATTATACAAATAGCCGAGGTACCCGCATCCCCTGCATACCCGCACCCACTTGTCTAGAAATATCTGTTTGCGTCCCCGCTTGCATCCCCGCTCGCGTCCCCGCTTGCGTGCATCATCCGTTGGTATCCTAAGCTAATCCCCCACCATCCATTTTACGGTATGTCCTTCGCAAGTATTTGTTCTTAATAAAGGAATTCCATTGATAAAACCTTCTTGCGTGGTCGATGTTTGGGGTTGAATTGTTGCAATGTTTTAGATATTCAGTAAATTTCCTATGGCCTAAATATCTTTCGAAAAGAATGGCATTGTTCACAAATCTAATAATCAAACAAAAACAGGGATGAAATGTCAGAGCTTGATTCAACTGCAAGTGCAAAGACATGAAAGACCCCCTCCTTCTTCGCGTGTTTACTGTAAAGATGGGATTTAATAAGAGGTTCTTCTGGAATTTTTCCTTTTAACGCTTTAATAATCCTTCTCAAACAATCTTTGAGTCAAAAGTTGTTCGAATGCCAACCTAGGATAGAATCAATAGAAGAAACTATTGGCTAAATGGCAAAAGCCGATTTTGGACCTAATTTGTTGCAGATTTCGTCCACTTAACTGAAATAATCTAAACCAAGTATTCACTCAAGACAGTTGGTGTGTCATATGTAATTCACATGACAAATTTGGAAAGCATCAGATGAAAAACCAGGGAGTTATGGTTAAAAAAAAAACTGGCTTTTTGAACAGTTTTTCGTCGTTTTTCGGAATACGCGTGGAAGCGAACAAGGTTGAAAATAACAATGCCTTATTTCTTGCATGATGGCAATTTTTTGCGACATGTTTGAAGAAAATCGAATAAAAAATGAGTTATTCAAGATTTTATGTAGTACGAAAAACCCGATATTTTCACAGTTTTGTTTGGGGGGGTTGCAATTTTTGTGGTGGCTCTTATTGTATTTATTCCGAGTACTTTCGACATATAATAATGTCATCATCAGGGTATTGTTAGATATAGTGTAAGTATTTTGTGTTCATGATTGTGAAGGACAAAAATTGTTGTGGTCATCCGAAGATTACCATTTTTATATGTGGAGTCACGAATCTGTTTTGCACTAGATTAAAAAAAGGAAGACGCAAGTACGTTTTGCATTAGATTAAAAAACAAAAAACAAAGGTTATCTTCACACTATATTCAAAAGTAAGTCATAGGTCCAGTTTATAGTAGATTAAAAAAAGAAAGACACTAGATTTCAAAAAGGGTAACACATAGGTCCGGTTACGCTTGACGAAAAAAATATTTTCTGGCCCGGTTTAGGCCCGTGGCCTTTTGTAGATAGGGGCCCTTACTTACCAACAGATTATGCTGTCGGTGTATTTCCAGGCCTGCGGAAATTTGAGACGACCTAACAGTCGCCGGCCTTTTACATGCTTTTTCGCCAGTAAACTGATTCTTCAGATAGTTTCACATCTGATACTCCTCAAACATGTTGTTATTCCTAGTTCTTTAAAATTAAATTTACTTTTTAAATTTGATTTTTTTTTTTTTTTTTTGAGTCAAAGTCGTCTGAGAAAAATTTCGAAATCGCAAAGTGGTACGAACTTTGGGAGGCGGGTTAAAAAATGTTAGTTTGCCGAAGTCTTGAGATGGGGGCGAATTTGTTTTTAATGTTTGGGGGTGTTGGATTCTCCTTGCAATGTAATGGCATTTCAGATACGCTGGGGATTTTTTTATATACCCTCCTGGATTGAAATGAATGTTTTTTTTTTTAATGTATATATGTATTTAATTATATACACGAGAAATATTCGCAGGAAGATCAAGAAGGGATTATTGCGGTTTGACATTTGATTATATTTTGTGAAGTGGTTCGAGCCGAGAACTTTTCAGTACCTCTGTCTCCTATACAAACATTAATATAAACAGACACACACACACATAAAAACACACACGTATATATATATATATATATATATATATATATATATATATGCATATATGTATATATAATTTATGTATGTGTGTGTGTGTGTGTGTGTGTGTGTGTGTGTGTGTGTTTAGGCAGCAGTCCTTCTTTCATGCACATTTCATTGAATACGACAGACAAGGTGCTTTTATTTAGTTCTTTTATACAATTTCTCATGCGATCTAATATTTTTTTTTCTTTTCGGATGATAAATTATATAAAAACTGTCCGAATGTTCTTTTTATCCTAGCGCTATCGGCTATACATTGTGTCCATGTTCAAAGTTATCATTATTATTTAAATATTCATGGAGACCTACTGGACATAATTCGTAACATACTTGTTGACAACACTAATATAATAGCATCATCTACATGCAAAAAAGGCTAAAAATAATGGCAGCCTTATTAACAAAAACCAAAAAAACAACACTTAATAATATTAACTATGAACTTGGACACAATATCTTGACCGTGTTTTGAAAAATGAAAACATTTTATAAAACATACATACAACTATTTCTTATTTAACAGTAGTTAAAATATTTAATCCTTGAAAATGGCTAAATGCATATCCGAAAGCGCTCGGAAAAAGAACATTTGGACAGTTTTATATAATTTATCATCCGAAAAGAAAAAAAAATTAGATCGCATGAGAAATTGTATAAAAAACTAAATAAAACACCTTATCTGTTGTATTCAATGAAATGTGCATATATATATATATATATATATATATATATATATATATACACCATAATTCCCCATTTCTAATACGCCTTCATCCATAATATGCACCCTTAAAATTGTGCCGAAAGTGTGGGAAAATGCTCCTACTCATGCATAATACGCACGCCTTGTTTGGTAATTAAACCCTATAAATTGTACCTGTCCAATTTCATTACGACCGGCGTTTCCTACTCTTGTTTAAAAAACGCTTTTAAACATAGAATAATATAATCCTAATTTAGTTTTATGATAATTCTTATTTTATTCTACGGCAATTTTTCAAAGATATTTTTGTAGCTGTGCATAATACGCACCCCTGATTTTGCTTATTATTTTTAGAAAAAAATGCGTATTATACATGGGCAATTAAGGTATATATGACAAAGTGGAATAAAACTTTCGTGTGACGCCTTTCGTCCCTTAGGACTTCATCGGACTAAATTTGTTTGGTAATTTGTGTGTATTTTCTACGCAATAAATACTTGGACGGAATCCTGATAAATATTTTCCCATCAATACACACGCGCCAAATACACTTTATTATATCATCAACTTAAAGAATCTAAGATCAGTCTACCTACAACCACAACCAGTGTCGCTTAAATTATTTCACTCTCACACAAAATATCCCCGCTCAATATATGGCTACTACTAGAAAGAAGTAAATAAAGTCCACTAGACGCGCACACACATGCACACACACACATTATCAACCAAATTCTGCATAGACCTTCTAGAATTATGACACACAAACACACAAGAATTATACATCTGACAAGACAAATACAGATGAGGTCTACTTAACCAATGAAAAACAAACAACACAAAATAAAAAAAATATCAGAATTTCCTTTTCTCCTTCATGTTTCATTTCTAATGAAGCTTAAATATAATCGAAACATGTTCAATTTATAAACGTTTCCTATTTGTTACATATCCTATCCTATCCTATTATATATATATATATATATATATGTGTGTGTGTGTGTGTGTGTGTGTGTGTGTGTGTGTATTTGTATGTATGTGTGTGTTTGTATGTATGTGTATCTTTGTATGTATGTATGTGTGTGTGCGCGCGCGCGCGTGTGTGTGTAGAAATTCAGATATAACTAAAAATATGGCTGTAAAAAGACAATATGAATAAAAACAAAAGGAAAACCATTTTTACCGGCGCGTTTCGTCCTCTGATAGACTTTATCAAGGCTAATGTTAGGATTTTTTTTTATTTTGCAGTTCGAAGTAAAAACATGTCTTTAGGTTATCAACCTTTTTATTTTAAATTTAAGAATGTCCATAAATATACATAAGGCTAACTGAAAAGTCAAGGTAAACTATGGGAGGTGCTAAGTGATGTAATTTAATGCCAGATAAACGAAAGTGACTAAATGCTGTTGTTAGTGATATTTTTATATTTATAATGTAATTATTTATTATTTTATTCTAATTTGATAAAATATTTATGTATTTGTTTTAAGCTAGCTCCCGCGTAGGGCTCTTGATTTTGCCTTCGACTTGTTATTATACAGTCAGGTGAAACAAGTATTTGGACAGTAAAAAAATGGATTTAGAATCATATATTGAAAGAAAAGCATTGTCTAAAGCTCACAATATATTCGTAAAACAATTATAAATGCAATTAAACAGCAAAAATAAATTATTTGACACGTATATATATTTTATATACAAATTATTAAAACAGGTAGTGAGAAAAGTATTTGGACAGTTCCGAAATTATGTTTAAAATTAATGTTTTGAGTATATTTCATGCTTGAATGTGATAGAATTTTATGGAACAGTCTAATAATGTCATCCAGGCTTCGTGCTGAAGAAATAAAGTCCATCCTGAAAAGCTACTGGAAGTACGGACATGTAGTTGAAGTCCAAAGGCGATATCGAAGAGAGTTTCATTCACATCCTCCCAAGCGGCTTACAATCTCACGAATTCGAGATAAGTTTCAATGATCGTTTCGGATGACCACAGAAATCAACTACGCCCTGTGAAGTACTGAGGTCTAAGAAACCTATCAAAATGTTGATTGTTGCTTGTGATTCCACAGTGTTGCATTGTCAGCAATGTCATAACGGACACCATTTTGAAAACATACAATGACTAACTCTTAAGAGCATATATTTTTAATAAATACTGTCTGCATATACATCATTTAAATTGGATATAGTTGGTTCAGGAGGCATGGTGGAGTAATGGATAGCGGCTCGGATTGAGGAAACAGAGGGCCGAGTTCGAATTCCAGTCGTGCTAATACCCCTTGGAAGTATGAATCGTCTTCTTCCTCCCTCACCCATCTATGTGTAAATAGATTGGGTTCTATAGCCATGGATAGCAACTGGTCTACCGCAGAAAGAAATGGCAACCTACTGCTGGAAAAAACCGCCTCGTCATGCATCAAAAGATATACGATCGCCTAAGCGTGTATTACGCATGGCACATAACTGAATGGTAGTTGGTTCTTGTTGCTTGGATTATTTCTTGAGAAAGCTTCCATATGTAAATACATTTTTCAGACACCATATATATATATATATATATATATTTGCTTTTCTCCTATACTTATATATATAAGTATAGGAGAAAACCAAATGGAGTATATATAATTCCACTGTTTGTTTAAAAAATGGTTCAATACAGAGTAGAGCTTAATATTATTTATTATACATGATTAACAGATCGCGACAGCTATTAAGAGGATGTCTGGATCATAATGGGCATCGATTTGAAAACATGCGAGGACAAAATCTTAAGAGTATACGTTTATAATAAATATTGTCTTCATATGTATTATTTAAATAGGATATCGTTGGTTCTAGCTGCTTGGATTATTTCTTGAGAAAGCTTCAAAATGTGTATACATTTTTGAGAGACTCTCTCTCTCTCTCTCTCTCTCTCTCTCTCTCTCTCTCTATATATATATATATATATATATATATATATATATATATATATATGCGTGTGTGTGTGCGTGCGTTTGTGTGTGTCCTCACAAACACATATCTACAGAGAAATATACAAACGAATCTACTAGTCATTGTTTTGAACACTGATACACGCAGATATGTCCGTATATCTTTCGTGTCAATACAATGTTTTTAGATCCTGTATTTTCGATTTGTTTTGTTGTACTGGTGACCTTTTTTCTGAATCCACACGTAAGATAACATTGCCTGAAAATCAAACAAGGCGTTCATATCGACATTAACGGCAGTATCCAACAGGATACCCGCAAAAGGAAGAAGATGAATCTTGAAACTCATACGTGGGCGACTTGTCGTCTGCTTCCCTCCAAACCAGTTTGAAGAAAAACGTCACAAGCAACACGTCGACTGGCAGAAAACTAAATAATAAAAAAGTAACATTTCTTTTTTTTATTCCTTTTAACCCATGAGAGATAATGTTTTCTATCTGAATCATCCAGACGCCATCACCATGTTGAGATCGCGTTGTTGAGGCGAACATGATCAGGAAAAATGCTAGATCAGGATACAATTCAGACATGTCGTTTCAATGTGGCATCTTTTGGTATGAGAGAATTATATCTCTTTCCCTCTTATTTTTCATTGATTGTGTTTTTATAAAAACATTCACTAGTTATTATGGTCCAAAAAGAAATGAAATTGATCTAATCACGAAATGAATATTTTCAAAAACTACTAATTTATTTATGAAGTTTATAATATTAAAAATTCGAGAATATGCAAATCCTTAAATGTTCCATTCCACCTGTGTCTTCATAAAAAGGTATAGATTATTAAGTCTCTTAAAAATAATGAACTATTAAATCAGTGAAATCAGCTTACTGTCATATGTAGACATTATAAAGTATTCACCTTAAAATATAGATTAATTTTCAAAAAAGTCTATGTATTACAATTATATATCCATTATTTTATTATATATTATGGTACATGGAATATTAATTTAATTCCTTGATTTTTAATTTTAAATTGCTATGTATTAAAAAAACATAATGAATAAAATAAGAATTGTATTTTTGGTTCAAAAATATATAAAAAATATTTTAATCGTGCCAGAGGTCCCTTTAAGATAGTTCTAAAATATATGTTAAAATAATTTTTAAAAAACTGTCATGAATATACATATCTCTAAGAATATTTCTTCGTAAATTAAATGTATACATTTTGCCAGAAGTAAGATGTCTAGCCGTTAACATGACAGTTCTCCGAGACATGTATGAATACCATACATCTCACAACATCTAACCTATATTTTTAACTTTTCAAATTTAGCGTTGACCTTCCTTTTGATTAGTTAAAATTGACACACCCAGAATCACTAAAAATCTGGATTCCGCCCCTCCATATTAATTCTTTAATAAGGAAACATACTGTTTTCTATTTTCAAATGTAAATCATTTTCACCAAAGTTACTGAACATTGCATGACGACGAGATATAAACTTTAAGTCTTGAAACATAGAAATTTCCGTGTCGCAATGTAAAATGTTTTAATAAAAATATCATTAAAAATATTCTAGTCTACGTTGTATTGAGCACTTTTAAAAAAAATCTGTTTGTTCCTTCTCTTCATTTATATATATATATATATATATATATATATATATATATATATATATATATATATATATATATATATATATATATATATATATATATATATATATATATATAAACGACTGCCGGTTCTGTGTAGCATACAGGTTCGATTCCTGTCGAGGGACACATATTTTCTATGCGATTGCTCGGACATTCAAGCCAGTAAATGTAGTTAATACTGTTTATTATAAACATAGCATTTACTTAAATAGTTCTATCTATAAAAATAACATATAAACAGAAAATATAGCAAAATAATTGTCCAGCTTAGTCCATTTCATATTATATAATCACATAAATAACTGAATATATCTACAGACCTATATATAAAACTGTGTGACAAGCAATATCACTACATATACACATAGATATGTATGAATGCACGTACACATATATGTTTGTTCCCATATATATATATATATATATATATATATATATATATATATATATATATAAATATATATATATATATATATATATATATATATATATATATATATATAGCATCTCTCAGTCTCAAATTCCCAACAACTTCCGGAACAGATGAAATCTATAGGAGAAAATCATAATAATTGAATATAAAAATGCTGACCAATTCTTGAATCAAAGAAATAAACTTATTTTTAAGTGTAGGCATAAAAACAATTTTAAAATTCTCTAAAATCATTAACTTTGGGGGGGATATACAGCTGAAATGCTGATTCTTATTATATATATGTATATTAATCCTTGTGCAAATTAATTAAAACAACCGCCTTAGTTTCCTTTCGTTCACCATACGGCCAGTTTTAGACCAACTGGAGTGAGAGGGTGTAATCGAATTCTATTTTTCCCTCAGATTTTAGGTCATTTGCAGTGGTGTGCAGTAATATGAATCTATTTTCGGGGTGTGTGATGAAATTTGTTTGACCTTGAAAAATATTGCGTCATCCATGATTGCATCAGATTTTTATCACACCAGACACTATTGTCTCGACTGTCGATTAGTAGTCCTACGGCCGTTGTCTGCGATGGACGTTACTCCAAGGAAGCGTACGAAAATTTGTAACGCTGCACGAACACAGTGGCAAGCCTTACCAGTGAGCAAATCAAAGTACTGTACTAACCCGGAAACTATCCTGATTTAAATTCAATCAAGAATTTGTGGTGAATTGGAAAAATACGAAAATAGCAAATAATAACGGAATTATTCGTTTTGTTTCAATTAATTTGCACAAGGGGGTATATACATATATATATATATATATATATATAGAGAGAGAGAGAGAGAGAGAGAGAGAGAGAGAGAGAGGGGGGGAGTGAGCACGGTGGACAAGTGGGTAGCTGAGAAATATTCTCCCTATCTGTCTTTCTATGTTTCATGAGCAGTCATGGCTCTCTACAGCTTCCTGTTTTCTGTTGCTCTTAGCAATACTTGCTCATTTACAACCCCTCTATGTCGTCGTGATACTTGCTTCTTTATCAAATGTAAAATTTATTTGTAGTCTATCAGTGGCAAATTAGTATCCTCTTTCATTGTGTCATATCACTTCTGGACATGAGTAGTCATGGCTCTCCACAGCTTCCAGTCTTTTGCTGCTCTCAGAAATACGTGCTTCTCTGCAACTCCTCTTTTTCCTGATACTTGACCCTTCGCTCAAACTTGTTAAGTAAGTTACCCCCTTTCTCTCTCTATGTCACATGTCTCTTCAACCATGTGCGGCATATAATTGTGAACTCTATGGATGCCTATAGGAGGCACGGTAGAGTAATGGATAGCGGAGAGCCGAGTTCGAATTCCAGTCGATTCCATTATATTCACTTACGTGCTTGGGAAAGATATGAATCCTCTTCTTCGCCCTCCAACTATGGGTAAATAGCAGGACAGACTTGGTTCTATAGCCTTGGATGGCAACTGGTCTGAATTCAAAATCAGAGTGGAGAGTCGTTATGGTACTTGTCATTGACATATCATCCCACGCTCCTTACTCTTGCTCCATAGGCGGCCTCCTCTGTAAATCACTTGTGGGTCTTAAGTGCCACTTAAGATTATGGCACAAAATTTCATAACTGAATCAATTTAGTTGTCAGATCCTCATACGTGGAAACCGATGGGAGAAAAAAGTTAGTTTACTGCGTTGCACTAGACAATTTTTCTCGCCATATTTATAAGTCTTCCTTTCGTCCTTGCTTTGAATAATTCTGCCATATCTGCTGTTCCTACTATATATATTTAGATATTCTTGATAAAATCCAAAGAAGATTCTGGAATATTGTTGGTCTTGAACTGGTAACACGGCTTCCAACCCTTGCCAACCGCCGTTATGTAGTTTCACTGTGCCTTTTCTATAAATACTGTCATGGTAATTGTTCTGATAGGAAGCAGGGTGCAGTATAGCGGCTCGGGTTGAGGAATCGGAGAGTCGAGTTTGAATTCCAGTCGAATCCATTACATTCACTTACGTGCTTGGAAACGTATAAATCCTCTTCTTCACCCGCCCCCAGATGTGGGTACATAGCAGGACAGACCGGTTTCTATAGCCTTGGATGGCAACCTACTGCTGGAAAAAAAATCTGCCTCGTCAGTCATGTATTGAAAGATAAATGATTCCTTAAGCGTGTATCACGCATGACACGTAAATGAGAGGCCCGTTGGAGTAATGGATAGCGGCTCGAAGTGAGGAATCGGAGAACCGAGTTCGAATTCCAGTCGAATCCATTACATTAACATACGTGCTAATACCCTTGGGAAAGGTATGAATCCTCTTCTCCCTCCCCCAGGACAGACCGGGTTCTATAGTCTTGGATTGCAACCTACTGCGTGAAAAATTAGCCTCGTCAGTCATGTATCGAAAGATACATGATCGCCTAAGTGTGTATCACGCGTGGCACATAAGTGAATGGAGGCATGGTAGAGTAATAGATAGCGGCTTGGATTGAGGAATCGGAGAGCCGAGTTCGAATTCCAGTCGAATCCATTACATTCACTTACGTGCTAATACCCTTGGGAAAGGTATGAATCCTCTTCTTCTCCCCCCGCCAGGTATGGGTAAATAGCAGAACAGACTGTGTTCTATAGCCTTTGGGGGGTCAACTGGTCTAGAAGAAGGACAACACTGAATTCAAAACCTGATCGTCCAGGTTGGGGATTGTGCAGTAGGCTAACAACTTACTCACTTAAAAACTGGCTAGTTATAGAAACCGTAACCCTATGTTCTTCAAGGAATTTAAAGGCATAATATATATATTGTTCTAATGAACTTTCCACTATGGTACCTAGATTTTATGAATTTAATCGCAGTACTTGATTGGTTTCCATCAATTTAAAATTGAAATTACTACATTTCTATGCTGCCAATTTTGTCCATCGGTCTTCTCGCTAGTTGAAATCTCTTCCGGCTTTTTGCTTCCGGGTCAACTTTGATCATCAGATATTTAAATACAATATCAATCGTTATATTCTTTCTTCTTATTTATTGTTCTTTTATTGGCCTTTCTCTTTAATAGTAGTTTTTTCTTTTTTCTCATATGTTCAATGTCTGTTATGCGCTATCGATTTTCACCAGCTATTATCAAAGACTTGTTTTTCTTTAAGATGGCCGGCTTGTAAGTTCATACGTCTGTGTCTATTGATGTTGCGCTTCTGTTGTGTTATTCGAGCGTAGCGTTCACACGCATCGGTAGATATCATGTCAGTTTCTCCCCGAAAACCAGGAAAAGAAATTGATCCGAACCAAAAAACGAAAAAAAAATTAAATTTAAACAAATCTTCTCCAAACGAATGTTTATTCTTCCTCAATCAACCAGGAATAAATGAAAAATCACCGCTCAACTACACTCAATATTGAGCTACACAGGTTGTGTACTGTCATATGTAGACATTGCAAAGTATTCACCTTAAAATATAGTTAATTTTCAAAAAAGTCTATGTATTACAATTATATATCCATTTATTATATATTATGGTACATGGAATATTAATTTAATTCCTTGATTTTTAATTTTAAATTGCCATGTATTAAAAAGACATAATGAATAAAATAAGAATTGTATTTTTGGTTCAAAAATATATAAAAAATATTTTAATCATGCCAGAGGTTCCTTTAAGATAGTTCTAAAATATATGTTAAAATAATTTAAAAAAAAACTGTCAGGAATATACATATCTCTAAGAATATTTCTTCGTAAATTAAATGTATACTTTTTGCCAGAAGTTGGCTGTTCAGAACGTGAGATTGGTAAGCCGAGTTCAAATTCCAGTCGAGTTCATTGCATTCACTTTCACACAAATACCATTTGGTATGTGTTGTAGCATACCTACGGACGAAAATGAGTATGTCACCATTCACATAAATACAGTTGTAAATACTGTATGTTCGTCTGCAGTTGGAGATTCGTCTCCAGCGGTGCTGGTCAAGCTATCTGCCTCCAGGTGGAGAGGATCCCCAGAGGAGGGCAAATTCTCGTCTCGAGAAACAGCTACCCGGCCCCGTTTTATACGGGGTCTACGGGGAATTTTTGGTCGAGCATACGAGCTCGGATACCTCACATTAAATTCAGCCTTGTGCCACATCTGACCGTGTGGGGCAGTTGGTAGATATCCTGCAGTTGGAGATTCATTGTGGAATTCACTTTACTCACTTATAGCAGTTGACTACTTCTACGCGCCGCTGGCGAATCTTTTATGTGTTGTTCTTGTCCTAAGTATTATCGTTCATTACCAACCTTCGTGTGATTATTCTATTCAGTAACCTTCCCTAGGTTACAACAGTATGACATTAATCCATCGCTTTTTCTCCACACTTACCCATGGTTTAAATCGCAGTGCAGACTGTGCTTTCTTGCTGTGTTGGACAACCAGTACCGTAAAAGGAATACTCTATTCAAAACTGTACATAGCCCGGGTTTAGCACATATGCATCCTTATATTTATGCCTTTAAATTCCTTGTGGAATATAGGGCTGCAAGATATCGTTGCGATTTCTGTAATAAGCCAGTTTTTAAGTGAGTAGGTTGTTAACCTACTGCACAAGCTCCAACGTAAAGAATCAGGTTTTGAATTCAGATTTCTCATTCTCCTATACCAGTTGCCTGAATGTTATGGTAATTTACCCACGCACGCATATAAATAGGAGCAGATACTGCCTTTTGGAGTGGGAAGTTTCCAGCAGTCAGCTCTGACAGTCAGACCGAACATTCTTGCTGTAACACTCTCGTTTGTATATGTTTGTATTACTGTTTCTGTTAATATATTTTTTTAACTCATTTCCGCTTATGCTTTTATTTCTAGCCCTAAAAAGGCCACAACACTATGGAACCCAGTCTGTCCTGCTATTTACCCATAGCTGGGGAGAGAAAAAGTGGATTCATACCTTTCCCAAGGTAAGTGAATGTAATGGATTCGACTCTAATTCGAACTCAGCTCTCCGATTTCTCAATCCAAGCCACTATCCATTACCCCACTGTGCCTCCTATAGGCATCTACAGAGTTCACAATTACATGTCGCACATGGTTGAAGAGACATGTGACATAGAGAGAGAAAGGGGGTATCTTACTTAACAGGAGGAGTTGCAAAGGAGCACGTATTGCTGAGAGCAGCAAAAGACTGGAAGCTGTGGAGAGCCATGACTATACATGTCCAGAAGTGATATGACAACAATGAAAGAGAAAACTAATTTGCCATTGTTAGTCTGCAAATAAATTTGACATTTGATAAAAAAAAGCAAGTACCACGACGACATAGAGGGATTGCAAATGAGCAAGTATTGCTCATTTACAAGATTTACAAGAAAACAGGAAGCTGTAGAGAGCCATGACTGCCCATGAAATATAGACAGACAGATAGAAAATTTTGAGCTAATGGATAAAGGAACAATTATCATTAAGACAAAAAGAAATTGTAAAGAGGCAAGAATTGTTCAGAGCAACAAAATACAGGTAGCATATCTGCGGTGAGACATGACCGGCCAAGCTCTGTACGGAACATGTCACACGCATACAGAATGAGAGAGAGAGATTGTATACAATTACCGTCAAAGCAAACTAGTCCCACAGATGCTCCTCCTGCGTATGATGGTAAACTACTTCGGGTGG
>OZ038513.1:39062774-39100274 GCA_964036315.1 Acanthosepion esculentum
CTTCTCTGTCAAAGGGCAGAGGGGCGCCTGAGAAAATAATACTGAGAGGTGCCAAGCCCTGGGGAACAGCCTCCCGAGGTCGCGCCCTCCCATTGCACAAGAGGGAGGGATCGGTGCTCGCACCGAGGCCAGCGCAACCGACGGTTGCGGGAGCTGTGGGCAATTTTTGTTCCCGCCCGGGTGCACGCGCTCGGGTCCCCACTTTAAAAAGACCTTGTGTCACATCTCATTCTCATGGGGGAATGAGTAAACACCGTATTGAATACTACTATCACGACTGACACTGTCGAGTACAGTGTTGTGTCTTGCCAGACCCCACATCACAACGGTTTCTTTTTGTCAGTTTGTCATGGAAAAGACTTTTCTAGTTTTTAATTTTTTTAATTTTTTTTGTCAAATTATATAAAGGGGACTACGGTTTAAACTTATGCATTCTTTTTGCCATATATTGTTACAATTTGGCTTAAAGCTGATAATTTCTTGATTTCAGTTGAACTTGGAAATTTCCCAGCGTATTTCAATAAAGTTTTCCTTTTCCAAAATTATAGTTTATAAATGCAGTTTATATATATGGGGGAAAAGTGTCAGTTGAACTTATATCCTCCTGTGTATGTTTCAACTGATATTTTCATTTTGCCATCTATTGCGATCATTATGCTTAAAGTTGGTACTTTCTTGGTTTCAGTTGCTCTTGATAAGAACCTCCCATCAGTGGTTAACTGGAACAGAAAATGGCTTGTAAATATCAACGTCTACAAAACAAAACTGCTTTCATTTAACTACCATAGAGAATTTTTCAGCCTGCCATCGGCATGACTGACGCTAGACGCCTAGAGAGCATCACACTGCGCATTCTCGGCCTTACTTGAAGTGGAGCGACTACATCGAATCAATAGCTGTATCTACTGCAAAGAAAGTTGGGTTACTGTGTCGTGCCAGAAAACTTTTTTCTTCAGAAGCCATCTTGCACATTTACAAATCTACCATTCGTCCCTGCATTGAGTACTGCTGCCATATCTAGTTTAGTGATCCTGTTTTCATCTCGAGGTTCTTGACAAAATCCAAAGAAGTATCTGTAATGTAATAGACATCTCGATTGCAGTCACTTTCTCACCGACGTGACGTGGCTTCCTTCTGTCTTTTCTATAGATATTTTCATGGCAACAGCACTGAAAAGCTTTTTTCTCCTGGTGCCTCGACTACATGAATTTAAGCGTTCTACTAGATTGGCATTTAGGTCCCACCCGTTTACTGTTGAAATATCTAAATGCAACACTTCTAAGAGTTTCTTTTCTCGCCTGTGGAATTCCTTTCCATTTACTTGCTTCCCTGATAACTACAATCTTCAAAAATTTAATTGCAACGTCAATCGCCATCTTCTGTCTTCTTGAACCTCGTTAACCGTTTGTCTTTTCCTCAATCCTTCCTATACCCAGTCATTTCGCTCACTATAATTCCCTGCATACTAGAGGCATGTCCACGTTGCTTGGGGTGATATGATTAACAAAAATGAATGAATAAGATTCAATTTCTAAAATTAAAATAAATGGACCAAAAAAATATGAAAGTTCAAAGTGGAGCTAAGAGTATATTTGTCTAACTGACGCCTTCTTGTTTTCATAAGTTGTAACTATCAGGTCACCCCATAAGTTCTGTCCGAATTTTGAATAAAGAAAACAAGTGACCAAATGTTACATTTAATTACAGATTCAATCAACAATGTATTTTCCCTGATTATCTATGACTTCCTTCCATCTATTAACAAGCTTACTAATTCCATTACTGTAAAATTCTTTTGGCTTTGATTCGAAGAACTCACAAATTTAAGTTTTAACCTCTTCCTGTGTTACAAAAGCTGTTTCTTCCAAATGATTCTGTAAGCTATGAAACAAATGGTAGTCTGAAGGAACAAGGTCAGGAGAATAAGGTGGATGAGGAATTTTCTCCCAACCAAGTTCTTCGATCTTTTGTGACGTGATTCTTGCTGTGTGTGGTCGCACATTGTCCTGATGAAACATCACCCTTTTTCCATTCACTAGAGCAGGTCTTTTTTCCTCAAAGCTTGGTTCAAACGCTCTAATTGCTGACAGTATATTTGAGCATTAATTGTTGCATTAGGTGGTAAGTGGGTTATTCCTTGGCAATCCCACCAGATTGAAAGAAGAACCTTTTGCCCATGAAGTTCCCTGATCGGCTGTGGCTGGGGTCCTTCCCCTTTACCAAGCCACTGTCCACAACGCTTAACATTTCGATAAAAGGTCCATTTTACGTCGCCAGTCACAATTCTATCCAAAAAAGGTGAAACAAGTTGACGAGAATGGAAATAAGAGCAGATGTCAACTCGGGATTTCAGGTTGTTTTCAAACAATTCATGAGTCACCCATTTTCCAAGTTTAGGAAGTTGTTGAAAATGACGATGAACAGTTCTATGGTTTGAACTGAGAACCACTGCCAATTCCTCAACTGATAAAGCAGTATTTTCTTCAAGGGCTGCTTCAAGAATCTTTTCATCAAACTCAACTGGACGTCCGGTTCGATCTTCATCTTCAAGGGTGAAATCTCCACCTCTGAATTTTGCAAACCATCTTCTGCTAGTTCTTTCATTCACACATTCCTCTCCATAAACTGAGTGAATGTTTCTAGTCGCTTCGGCTGCTGAGTTTCCTTTCTTGAACTCATAAAGCATTATGTGCCTCAAATGATTCTTGGGTACTTCCATGTTAGCAAGGTTTTAATCAAACAAAATTTAATTTTATTGTTCTCTGAAATAAAATTTGATCAGTTTAAATGCATCTAAATATAAAAATAATGTTCAGCTCCCTTAGATATTATAAAATACTCTTTAAATTTCGTTCATTTTAACAAAAAGTTAAAATTCGGACAGAACTTATGGGATGACCTAATACAAGGGAGAAGAAGAGGCCCTTCACCGATTGAACGGGAACGGCACATAAAGAAAAAGTCCGTAGTGTTACGCAGAATGAGTCAACATTTTTCAAATTACGGTTTACTCTTTCAAACACGTCCTGAGCCATAACGAAAAGCTTCCAGTCTGTCAGAAAGGAAGAGAAGAGAGAAGTTTCCCAAGTTTATATTCGGGAAATTAAATAATAATGTTAAAATAACATAATTTCAGTTCAGTTATATGAGAAAAGAAGCGGTCAGATTAGTCTGACGCCAACAGGGTATGAGGTTTATGCTTCTAAACGACATTCCAGATTTTATGCAAGTTTCTGTTACATCATTTAAAAGTCTTACAAGTTCTGCAGAATTCTGGCGCATTCTTTGATCTTTGTTATGGGAACTTACCAATAATAATAATGGACTATTCCGGACATCACAAATACTGCGCCTCAAGAGGGAGCAGCAGTTCAGAATCAGTCTTTTTCAGACGATTCGGCTAGACGGTCGAACTCTCTGCCTCTGGGCAGAGAGGAACCCGGACGAGGCTCCGCCGAAGGGCAGAGCCTCGTTCGGGGAGGTTGACCAACCCGATCCCGTTTATACGGGTTCTACGGGCATTTTTGGCCGAGCCTACGGGCTCGGTGAGCCCACATTAAACCGGCCTTGTGCCACATTCGACACACGTGGGCGTGTTGTTGAACATCTGTTCAGAATCAGTCAGAGAGTCAGAGTCAGAGACAGTCGAGCGTCAGACGATGACTGTAAGACATTGGAATAGTGATACTTGTCGAGACAACATAGTTCACTCTAACCAAATCTGAGTCATTACTAATACTTCTACTTCTTTGTACATATTTCTGTTTGTAATATATCTGTGTTATTCCATACCTGTGTTCGAGTTATTCTTCATTGGTTCTACCTTGGACCATCACCATGGTACAAGGAACTTGGACCATAACAATCTTGAGCACAAAATCTATTTTTAAACTTTATGACCCATTCTCGAAACATGCTTGCACCTACTTAATTGTTCCTACGTACTCCAGTTATCCATTGCCTGTATTTGAAGATTAAACAATGTCAAATGTAAATTCTATATTCATATGTGATTTTTACAAGACTCTGCGTCACTAGAATTCTAAAAGCAAAATCATTGGCGTTCACATGGACGGCGGGTCATGAACCTCCACCTGCATTCAGAGTGTAGACGTTTTGATAGCGTGGAAAGACAAAGGTTTTATCAAGTGACACTACTTGGTTTCAGTAAAAAAAAGAAAGATAGATAGAAGTACTTAATGTTTCCTGCCAATATCTCATAAATCATGGACTATTTCGTCGTGATCGCTTTCGAAGAAAAAAGATATTAAAGAGGCTACTTGGTTTCAGCGGGAAAACCAAAAAAAGGAAGATAAAAGTGTTTAACGTCTGTTTCAGTGAAATGGAAAAGTTGTCAAGCTCAAATATTTAATAGGGGAATTTATACGTATAATTTATTGTCGTAGAACTCACCATGAGCTTATTCAAACATTAACTGAAGAATTAAGATTCATCAAAAATTTCAAATAGGAAAACCGCGACATTTTTCCGAATCAAAACTAAATAAATGCGCCTGACAAATGGGAAGTAGCTGAGTCGAAAATCGAGATTTGGTCCTGAAAGAGAATTTTGATTTCGTGACAAAAGAGCGCAATGTCTTCCAGTAAAACTGAAACACGATTATTATTGCCTTTTGTACCTCTTGTTCTATTTGTACCACGATGATGATAATTTCTGATAATGATCATGACTGTGATGATATACATGTATACACAGCGCTATTCGAAAGGGGACAAGTCCAAAGAAAAAGGTGATACCAATTTTCGACTTTGTATTTAGTCGAAATCTTATCAATTGACGCTAAGTCAATTGATAAGATTTCGACTAAATTAGCCTTTTGTGAGTGAGAGGGTGAAAAGCTTGAAGTAAGAGTTAAATAACTTAGATGCGGTAGGAGAAAAAGGAAAGAACGAATGTAGGAAGAGGAAGAAGAAGAGAAGGAGAAAAAGAATATGAAATGAAAAGCAGAAGAAAAGAAAAAACGTAGTCAAATGACGAAAGAAGAGAAGAAAGGGAAAAAAGAGGAAACGAACGAAAAAAAGAAAGAAAGAAAATCAAAGAGAAATTAAAGAGAAACTATATAAAATGAAGCAGAAAAGAAAGAAAAAAGAAAGAAAGAAAGAAAGAAAGAAAAGGCAAATGGAGAAAGAAGAGAAGAAAGGGTAAAAGAAAAAATGAACGAGAAAAGAAAGAAAGAAATTCAAAAAGAAATAAGGGAAAGAGAAACTCTATAAAAATGATGTAGAAAAGAAAGAAAGAAAGAAAGAAATGGATATGATAAGAGAAAGGGAATAAGGAAGAAGAGGAGACTAACAAGGAAGGAAGAAAGGTGTTTGGAAGAAAACGCAAAAATGAATGAAAGAAAGGTATAGTTTTTGAAAGAAAGATAGGAAGGACAACAAGGCTTTCCCGCTATAAACAGAATCACTAGAAAAATTGTGCAAATTTTGATCGATACAAATTGATGCTCGGGGTACAAATAATGAACGAATGGTATTCAAACAATGGTGTCTCTACAACAGAGGATGTTCCCTATCATATCCCAGAGTTGGCCAGGATATCGGTGTTTACGTCATATCCGGATTTGGCAGCAGCACTAAACATGGCCGACACACACCGCAGTTACCGACTTCCGGCATATTAGTGAAGAGTCACGTTCAAACTTCCTCTTCCCTTTCCCAGCGTTCCAACACAAACAAAAATGACAATGAACAACTATTGACTTATGCCTTAAACAATATCAGACTTCGAATCAAATAGTATTCTTGATCAAAATGCGATGAAATTCACATTTGTCTTGATTTAACTTAATATCAAATAATTCATGGACCGTCATTCAAAATCAAAGAAAAGCATGCTTTCTTTCGCGTGTCTAATTGTGTTATTCAATACTTTGGCGTCAAACAGAATACAAACGTGTGAAAATCTATCTGTATGCGCATGCGCATATTGTTAAAGGTGCTGCCTGGTTTATCTCTCGTCAATAGTCTCCATATTGAAATATTACAAAAGGCCTTTCTGTGGAACGATGTCTCGTAAGCCAATGTAACAGTATTTGAATTTCTATGTTTTCCATGAATAAACTCTTGTGATAAAGTCAAATTAAACTAATAAACGTCTTTTGTCTCGCATATCATTAACTGATCTTTCATCTTTCTTGTCATGGGGTCCTTCTTATACTAGCACTAGTCATATTTGTCGTTTGTGTCCGACGTGGCCAAGATTACGAAAAATCTGATAAGTCATAAGGTGAAATGTTTTTTTTTATCTATGTGTGCACGGAAAAGAAGAAAAAACTCAGGGCTAAAACGAACAGAGAAAACTGAAAGTATAAAGGAAAACTTACAGTAACATTGCTTGAATATATATATATATATATATATATATATATAGATAGATAGAGAGAGAGAGAGAGAGAGAGAGAGAATAATTGATTGATTTGTTTGTTTAATGGCATATCAACTCCTTGTGGGTCATTTATTACCGAAATTTAATTTTCTTGGGAGGTTTGAAGTACTAAAAACATGTTATGAAAGGAAGATTTCGTTAGAAACAATGGAAAGATTTCTGGATTGCTATGTAGTGTCCGTCCTTATATACGGCAGTGACTGCCTGGAAAATCTCACCAGAAATGATGCGAAAACCGAAGACAGCGGAAATATAGTTCTACAGAAAGCGACAGAAAATTCATTGCATAAAGCGATTAAGCAACGTGAAAGTCTTGAAGAGAATGGCCAGAGAAAGAACACTCCTACTCAGAATCACGAAAAGACAGCTGAACCTCCTTGGACACCTTATCAAGAAGAAGGGCTTGGAAAACTTAATCCTCACGGAGCATATTTTGGGCAACAGAGACAGTGGAAGGCAGCGAACCACTTACTTGACAAGGTTGTATGAATAAATGGCGAAACGGAGGATGGCGGAAAGCTTAGAAAAGGGAGAACAATTTGTAAGGGACACCAAAACAGCGTTTTTTATGTTTATTTTTTATTGCCGTTGTCTTTAAATATCCCACATTATGACAACAGAAGAAAGATCACTGCTAGCTTTCTTTGAAGCCATAACTGAGGATTAATGAAGAGAAAAAAAAGGACGCAATACAATAAATCTAGAAAAGAAAAGCACAGCACAACCCACGAAGGTATACTGTGTATACAACATGGCGGTCGACTCAGAAATGATTCCGTTCGGGTTAACTCGGTTCGGATCGGTTCGGCAATGTCGTAAGAACCCGAATGAAAATTTACTGCTGATGATTCAAGAATCAGTGCACCTTCTATACATTTTCACCTTAATAAATCACTTGGTTTTAATTAAAGTTATACTTAGTAAATAGCTAAACAAAGCAACCACGGTTCTTGAACGTATCACATTTCGAACAAATCGGATTTCGAACAAAATATTCGAGATGAAAATGGCTCGGTTATCAAACAAAATTTTGGTTCCCGAACAACAATGCCGAACCGAGCCGAACCGAGTTACCCGGAACGGAAACATTTCTGAGTCGACCGCCATGTTGTATATACAGTATACATTCGTGGGCTGTGCCGTGTTTTTCTTTTCCAATTTTATTGTATTATGCACTTTTTTCTCTTCATTAGTCCTCAGGCATGGCTCCAAAGAAAGCTAGCAGTGATACTGGTAAAGGAAAAAGAAAAGTTGCGAGAAAAACAATTGATGATATTGTCTCTTCCTACTCAGTTTAGTATGTCAAAATCAACGATCTATATTCTATACGATGCCATTCTTTTAAATAAAGAGACGACCATGTCTTTCCTTCCCTTTTCCAAACTGTTATATCTCGTGCAAGATATAATAAACAAAGTAAACCCGAGTGTAGGTTTTCAATAATAACTTTATAATCGGATGTAGTACAGAGACAGAATCGAGAGTATGCTAACCTCAATAGGTGTTACAAACGAAGTCGCTCCTACAAAAGGAAGTCGCTCACGACCGCCTGTGGTGGTCGCACTTTATCGGCAAACCGTCCGTCCATTCTCGTGACTGGGGAAGTTGGGTTATACCATCACAACACAAACAATAACATCTCTTTCCTTCCCCTTCCACTTACGCCATCAACTCTCCTACATACAGGTACGGTAATATTGAAGTGTTCGTCTATATTTTATCTGTTTAGTATTTTCTTTCCTTAGATTTAATGATTTTCATTAGTTTTGTGTATAAACTTGTGTACAAGTTTAAATAATCACTCATGTTGTAACCAGGAACGAATTAATCTATTTTACATTGATTCCTAGTGGAAAAATTGTTTCGGTTTACGAACATTTCGGGTTAAGAACGGGCTTCAGGAACGAATTAAATTCGTGAACCGAGGTTCCACTGTATCTGTTAGTTTTGTCTGCTGTCAAGCCTCACCATCCCAAATCAGAAATATATTCAGAGAACAAAGACCAGCCATTTTACCTCATAAACCCTGGGACTTTATGTGTTTTGTTTTTTAAGGCATTAACATTCATGTAACATATACATTAAGATTTAAATAATTATCTGTTTATCTTCCTTGGACCTTTCCTAATAATCCTACCTGAGATAAAGTATGATGGAATAAATCTTCATTGTTTCTTGTTATTGGCAAGAGTCATCAATCCTACATCAATGCTGGACAATCTCCTCAAAAATGTGGTTCTACAGAAGGATACTGAGAATAACAGGGACTGAACATGTAATGAGAATTTTTAATGGAAGCAAGATGGACAATTTTACTTAAAATCAGAAAAAAAAACAGCTGAAACTTCTAGGACACATAATAAGGAAAGAGGGTTTGGGAAATTTAACACTCACAGGACATATTGAAGGCAAAAAGGACAGAGGAAAGCAGTGCATAACCTACATAACAAACTTGTGTAAATAGTTTGCTGAACCTTTACTAAGAACTACAAAGAACAGGAAGTTGTGGAGAGCCATGATCGCCTATGTCCTGATGAAACGCGACACAAAGAAGATTTATTTCTTTGTGGCTTCAGGCTTTTATCAGAACTAAAATTTATGAAATCCATTTTGTGATTTTGTCTCAACAATCAACATATATCCGATGTATCAATGACGTTCTCCACAGAACAATATCTAAACTGCCAACTTTCTAAGATCAATGTTTTAAAATGGCACTGTGACTCCCTATGCATCTTGGCGAAGACCACACCTCTTTGAACCTTGTGTACCCCCGTCTCAGAATCACAAAGAACTATATCAAATAACCACATCACTTGATGATTTTCAACAGCAGCAACATCTAAAAAGGATATCCCAGGTCACTCGAAGAGAAAATTATGATATAATCAAGATGTCGACATTCCACACTACTTCAAACAAAAGGTTAGGAAGGAAACCCCTATCAATACTGGGAAGAGCGATCACGGCTATTGAATTTGAGCAACCTATTTTCCTGAAACAAATTTTAAGAGAGAAATTTGATAAATTCCAACCGGCAGCAATACTGGCTGCTCAGTCAATAAATGCTGTATATTTCCTTATAGGGAAACGGCTAATATTACCATTGCCATAAGGAGAAATAATTCCTAAATGCATGTATGTATGTATTGCTGGCCACTCGTATTCGAGGATACTTGTCTACTAGGCCGCTAACCAATCCCTATTGCAGACGCTTGCTCAGGCACATTTGTGTTTGTTCAACGCCCACAGAGCCCACTTGTAGTTTATACTGCAACTATGCTGAGCAGACCTTAGTTACAGTTTCTGGAAAAGAACGTGTTATCTAGTGTGATCACCAATTGGAACAAAAACCAGCACGCTCAAGCCCTCGGCCACGATGATTTGGGACTTCGTGCTAACACGGCTATCGACGACCCCCCCCCAAGGGTTCCGCCTACTCATTTTCACTCACATGGCTTGGGTCAACCCGTAGTATAGTTTTCAGGCACTTTCCAAAGATGCCACACGCTGAGATTAACCCCTCCAGTCCGATAACATCAAGAAGTCTACCTCCTGACAAATCGACGATGATGAAATTCGAACCCGGGTCTCATTGTCAGAATACGAATGTTCTAACCACCCGACCACGTGCCCATAATTCCCAAATATTTAAATTCAATATCAATCGTTATCTTCTGTCTTCTTAATTCTTCTACTTTTATTGTCATCTTTTGTTAATAGTATATGTTTTCATATTCTCTAACACTTCCCTCCCCCCCTTTGTGTCTTAGTGGCTTTATTGCCTTGCTTCAGGTGAATGATTTAAAAAAATGTTAACGTCTCACACTACTTTAAATAAAATGTTAAGGAAGGAAAACCCCATCAATACCGAAAATAGCAATAACAGCTACAAATCTTAAGAAACTTAATTTCATGGATAAAATTTTAAGAGAAAGGTTTTATGAATTTCATCCGACAGCAATACTGTCTGTTCGGTCAATGAAGGCCGAATGTTTCCTTATAAGGAAACGGCGTATATTACCATTACCCGATCGTGCAAATAAAATAAACAACATCGAATATACAATCGAATTTACTTTTGAAACAGAAAAACAAAAACGACTACATTAGCGTTTCTTATTATAATACCAACCGGTACTAATAAAGATTCGACTATTAAAAGCACAATAACCGAAATGATCTTTAGTCACATCGAAAGAATGAAATAAAATCAGGAATAATTATAAGTCCCTCTTTCAGAGCACTTAGAACGTTTTAACCTCAATATTTTCATGATGGCGAAAAATACATTTAATATATTTTAAACCTCCCCAGTGTCCTATTTATTCCACATACACCTTTACAAAGACGAAGGCTTACAAAATCTAAAGAAACACGAAATTAAGAACATTTGATGAACCAAAGTATAAAACAATACATACTAATTCAATAATACTTCAAAACAATAAATACTAATTCAATAATACTTCAAAACAATACTTATTAATTCAATAATACTTCAAAGCAATACTTATTAATTCAATAATACTTCAAAGCAATACATACTAATTCAATAATACTTCAAAACAATATATATTAATTCAATATTACTTGAAATGAATTATCTAAACTCAATATAAAATTTGTTACAACTACTTCAAAAGTAATAAGACACTTAATTAATGCAAAACAAAATAAAAAGAACATTATGCCTGAAGTACGAATTTTTAAAATAGGCTACAAAAGATTGCCCCGAGAAATACATAGTTGCAACCTGATGGAAATCAAATAAAAGATTATATCAGCAGCAAAAGTTATATTCTACAAAGCAATACACTCACTACATGAGTTGTTCATGAAAATACCTCTGACCATAATTTCGATTTAAGGAATGCAGATTTTATTAAATGAAGAAGTAATTTATTAACGCGAAAATATATTGAAATGGCAATAATTTCAGAATCCGACATGGTAAATTTATCTCCAAGATCATAAAACATATCTGCTATTATTACTAATAAAATTGTACTCTTGGCTCATCTTTGTCTGATTTTTCACTAAGAGTCTCTACTGAGTGATATACATATACCTCTTTCCTTGGTTTCCGCTATCATCTCTGAACTGAATCCCCACACGGCATGTGGACCTGATGGTAACCCTGCAATAGTCCTTAAGAAATGTGCTCCTGAACTGGCTCTTGTTCTCTCTAAACATTACAATAAATGCCTTGCTGATTCCTACTTCCCTGCTTATTGGAAATCCTCTTCTGTAGTTCCAGTCTTTTAGAAATCGGGTGAACTTTCTGATCCTTATAACTATCGATTTATTAGGCTTCGACCTCTTTTTGGCAAAGTACTAAAGGCCATAATCAGTTCTGAACTGCTTAATCATCTCAAATCGCAGATAAGCAGTATGACTTTCGCTTCTCTATGTCAACTGCTGATGTATTAACAATTATTGCTGAAAGAATATATCAAGCTTTAGATAAGAACGGCGAAGCTCGAGTTGTTGCTTTGAACATCTCAAAAGCAATGGACAGGGTTTGGTATAGCGGTTTACTTCGCAAGTGGAAAGGTGATGGCATTTCTGGGGAAAAAAAATTGAACTGATTCAATTATTCTTATCAAATCACGAAATAAAAGTTGTCATGAACGGCCACTCTTCTGGATCTTTTTGCAGGTGTTCCCCAGGACTTTATCCTTAGACCTAAGTTGATCCTAATTTTTATCAATGGCCTTCCTGATGGCTTCAGCTCTCAACTCGGTATGTATGCTAAAGTCACAAGTATTTCATCCTGTCTTCATAGTAAATCTGATCGGTTCGATGAATTCAAATTAGAAGTGATCTCAAAAATGACCTAAAATCTGTTGTTTTCATATATATATATATGTATGTGTGTGTGTGTGTGCGTATATATATATATATATATATATATATATATATATATATATACATACATATATATATATATATATATATATATATATATATATATATATATATATATATATATATAAATAAAAAGGGAAGAACAGTAAGATATAAAATCCGGTGTTCTTATAGATATTTTTGTTTTCCCACAATAGTGCTCAATGTAAATTTAAATTTACAGAGCATTAATATTATAAATTAATAGATTTAAAATATGGTTTTACCGCTACACAGTGATAACCATGTTTCAGAAATGGAAGCTAAAGCCCTTGAATTTAATTTTGTTATTAAACCAAAGACATTAGTTCCATTTCCTCATCAAGCGAAAGTAAGTTACTCCAAAATTCGCTTGATGAGGAAATGGAACTAATGTCTTTGGTTTAATAACAAAATTAAATTTTAAATCTATTAATTTATAATATATATATATATATATATATATATATATATATATATATATATATATATATGAAGAAATATAGTCTTAAAGTGTGCTATATTTATGGGATAAAGTGCTCAATATCAGAAATAGAGCGTGTGTAAATATAAAAGTGAACATAGAAGTCAACACAGTCTGTTTCATGCTAGATGCAATCTTCTGGCCATACTTGGAAACCCTCAATTATGAATCTTTGCCGTGCCTTTAATAACCGTAAATATAAAAAAATAAGTTACTCCAAAATTCGCTTGACGAGGAAATGGAACTAATGTCTTTGGTTTAATAACAAAATGAAATTCGAAGGCTTTAGCTTACATTTTTGAAACATGGTTATCACTGTGTAGCGAAAAAACCCATATTTTAAATCAATTAATTTATAATATATATATATATATATCGACACAGAATACCTGACATTTTGAATAATATCTGTCTTAAAGAACATTTACTACCTAAATGCACAGAATATATATATAATGAGAAATTTTTAGCACTTCCTCGCATGTATATATATATATATATATATATATATATATATATATACAAGGGAGAGGGAAAAGTGTATATTTTAAAGAGGGAAGAAACCGCAAACGTTTTTGGCTAAAATGTCGATTATTATTACATATTATACTTTATTTCCTACATTTAAATATAGAAAAATAAAGTATAATATATAAAAAAGATACGCATTATAATTAAAAAAGTTTGCGGCTTCGCTCTTTAATATATATGTATATACACGCACACACACGCACACACATGCACACACACACACACAGACTTACACATACACATATATATATGCGAGGAATTGCTAAAAGTTTCTCAGTACACCCACACACACACACACACACACATATATATATATATATATATATATATATATATACATATATATATATATATATATATATATATATATATATATATATATATATATATATATATATATATATATATATGTATATATGTTCTGTGTGTTTAGGCAGCAAATGCTCTTTAAGACAAATATTATTTAAAATGTTAGGCATTTTGTGTCGATTTATTTTAGCGAACGAATTTTTCAAATTACGAATAATCCTTCTCAGACAGGATTTTCTCCTGGGCCTCCAATTAATTTCCATTTAAGATTTTTTCCCTACATGTTGTACATCGTTTTAGTAATAAGTATACCTGTATTAACCTCGATTTAGTTCTGTTGAGCGATCTCGTTTTTCATTTTTTTTTTTCCTTTTAATTCTTATCATGAGTAGTAATAAAAACAAATTTTGTCTATTTATAGCGGCCACACACACACACACACACACACACACACACACACAATACACAAACACACACACACACACACACACACACACACACATATATATATATATATATATATATATATATATATATATATATATATAGGAATAAAGACAAAAGGAAAGCTATGATACAATACCAACACTCATAATACAGTTGACATAAATGTTGATTCATTCTTAATTCCGTTTGGGACTAAACAATAACTGCGTTTCAAAAGGAACGAATCACAGAAAATAGTTCGAGAGATATTAGCTTTCCGTGATTTTGTCAGTTTAATTACATTACACCAAATTATAATGATCCCTATAAAAGTGTGATGGTGGAAAATAATGACTATACAAAATGGGGGACGTTTTGAAAAAATCCTTAGGTCACAATGAAACTTCTGACTCTCGTACGTAGCGTACGTGCGGCCGATAATGGGTACGTCCCCATTCCCATAAGTACAGTAGTAAATACTGTACGTGGTCCTCCAGAGTTGGAGATTCGTCTCCAGCTGTGTTGGTCAAACTCTCTGCCTGGATGCAGAGAGGATCCCCAGACGAGTCTATGTTGAAGGGCAGAGTCTCGTCTCGGCAAACAACTACCCCATACCATTTAATTCGGGGTCTACGGGGAATTTTTGGCCGAGCCTACGAGCTCGGATACGTCAAATTAAATTCGGCCTTGTGCCACATCTGACCGCGTAGGGCGGTTGTTAGATATCCTAGAGTTGGAGATTCGTCTCCAGCTGTGCTGGTCAAAGTCTCTGCCCTCGGGCATAGATGATCCCCAGACGAGGCTATGTCGAAGGGCAGAGTCACGTCTCGGGAAAAAGCTACCCGACTCCGTTTTATACGGGGTCTACGGGGAATTTTTGTCTGAGCCTACGGGTTCAGATATCCCACATTAAGTTCGGCCTTGTGCCATATCTGACCTAATGTTGGAGATTCATTGTGGAATTCATTTGACTCTTATATTCATTTGAATCGTTCTTGTCCTCATTATTATTGTTCCTTGCCAACCTTCGTTTGATTATTTTATTCGGCCTTGTGCCACACCCACATCTAACCTTCCCTAGGTTACAACGCTATTTGTGGACTGCTGCTTTTTACAAAACATTATCATTTATTCAGTTGCCGAATTTTGCGCCGCTGTGATCACCATTGCCCTTTGTTGTAACTGTGGTTCATGGTGGCATTCAAGGCAAAATGGTGGAATGGTTTGAGATGTTGAGTTTAACCCATCCCTCCTCTCAGAAGTTCCTCAGACCACTCGTAAAGCTATTGACCTCTGAGTCACAGCTCCTACGACCACGCTGGCGACTGGACGATAGCCGCTTGGCACAAGTGGGTTCGGATGAGACGTTCCCCTTCACTGGTCGGGTCGAGAAACCATTCCGACTACCCTCACACAGTTTAGACGGCATGACGACGCCACTGACGGGTTGTCGTAGTGCTCCTGCGATTTCTTGGTGCCATGTGTAAGAGTTGGATGTAGGCCGTGGACCAGTACAGTTCTGCATCCTAAAATCACCTGAGTAAAGCAGAGTCGACCGCTTCGGTACTACGACTGACAATACACTCCTTTTTACAAAACAGACAAATCTAATATATGAGATAATAAAAGGCATTGCCTGGCCTCTGACTTGCAAAGAGAGATAGCCATGTAGCGCATGTCTCCTTCCATTTTGGGACATCGATTCCATAAGATGGACATCTATTTAAGAGAATGTGAAGGCAAGACGAAAAGATGCGGTAACATACGCCATTTTCTGGAAGAATATTCTAAAGCCAATATTGTCCAGATAATGATAGGTCTTGTTTATTTGAATAAATGATTTACTGAATGAATACAAAAGAAATTATGTCGATTCAAAATACCGCGACGTTAATACTAAATAGGTTGAGGTTATCTTTTCTTGGCTTTACGGCAGGGAAATTTTGTATCTCAGCCGACCATGGTGGGTATTGCGTTTTTATAACTCCATGACCTTACTGGCTTCTCTTACTGGAAAAGAGGAAGATGAAGTAGCAACAAATTAACGAGGAATGTCTGCCTATTCTGTAAACAATGTCCCCAAATCTTAGCATCTGTACAGGCTTGAACTCTAATGACTGGCAACAGTGAAAGTAGATATCAAAGTCAGATAGATAGATAGATAGATAGATAGATAGATAGATAGATAGATGAACTCTGATGACTGATAGATAGATAGATAGATAGATAGATAGATAGATAGATAGATAGATAGATAGATAGATAGATGAACTCTGATGACTGATAGATAGATAGATAGATAGATAGATAGATAGATAGATAGATAGATAGATAGATGAACTCTGATGACTGATAGATAGATAGATAGATAGATAGATAGATAGATAGATAGATAGATGAACTTTGATGACTGAGAGCTAGATAGATAGATAGATAGATAGATAGATAGATAGATAGATGAACTCTGATGACTGATAGATAGATAGATAGATAGATAGATAGATAGATAGATAGATAGATGAACTCTGATGACTGATAGATAGATAGATAGATAGATAGATAGATAGATAGATAGATAGATAGATAGATAGATAGATAGATAGAAAGAGAGAAAGCGAGAGATACCGTAAATGAGAAGCTTGGACAATATAAGCCTGTGAGATAGTGATTGTATGCAGAGAGGAAAATAGAATACAATCTGCGAAAGCGAGTAATGAGAAAGAAGTTAAGAGAGAGAAAGAGGGAAAAGGAGCCAAATTAACTGTTTAAAGTCGATATGAAAATAATGGTATAGATAGATAGATAGATAGATAGATAGATAGATAGATAGATAGATAGATAGATAGATAGATATGAAACGGGCAGTGATAGATAGATAGATAGATAGATAGATAGATAGATATGAAACGGGCAGTGATAGATAGATAGATAGATAGATAGATAGATAGATAGATAGATAGATAGATAGATAGATAGATGGATGGTTCGATGGATTAATCGTCAACTAAATTACTCAAAAATGAAAATAATACTGATATCTAATTTTAATAGATATACATGTTTCGATGGGCAAATTGTTGCCATTTTAGATTTTTAATTTCGCACATCCGTGTTTTTTATTTTTATTTTGTCGACTGCACTCTATAGTCGAGTCAGTTGACTACTGTCTGTGTAAAAAAGAGCACCATTACGTAATTCACTCCGACAGAAATTTGGAAACAGCATGCTGTAGGGCTTGAGGCTCACATAGAAAATATCAGTGTTTGGGTACGAACTTGATGGCAGTGAAGAGGATTCGGAAAGAGGTTGGATGAGTCTAATGGGGATTACGAAGGTACGGCAATTAGGAAAACTTACTCTGATCGTTTTGATAAAAAAGAACACTCCCGAATTTTGACCTCATTCTCAACATGGAGGACTACATCAAGTGCCTTGAGGAGATAGTGCTGCCCTGGCTGAAAAGGGGGGCTGCTGGAAAAAACTAAGTCTGGCAACAGAACTCTGCACAATGCTACACAAACAAGAGAAAACACTCGTGGTTGTCAGACAATTTCTGCGACCACATTACCCCTTACATCTGGCCACTTTAACCCCCTTGATTATTATGCGGGGGTCGTAGTTGAGCTTGAAACCATCAAAACTCCTTATAACATCAAAGATGAACTTAAGGCAAGGATTATTGCAGCGTTCACCAACTTAATCAAGGAGACCGCCCAGAAGAGTTGCAGGAGATGCCGAAGTCGTCTGGACGCCGGGGTTGAAGCCAATTGCGATTTTATTGAAAAAAATTTACTCTTTAGTATTTAAACATATTTTTGTGTAATTTTGGTAAATACGAGGGTCATTCAATAAATAAGGTGAATTTTTCGGTATAAGGACTTCTAATACAGATAGAAGCTTACTTTTTCTTTTCTTTTTTTTCAACGTAGTCTCCCAGCACTGTCACACATTTTTCCCATCTGTGCACAAGCTTCCGTATTCCCTCAGCGTAAAAATCTTTGGACTGATGTCTCAGCCAGTCGCTCACAACACTTTTGACTTCATCGTCACTTTTAAAATTCGTGTCTCTCGTGAACGCTTTCAAGGGACCAAACAGGTGAAAGTCTGAAGGGGCAAGGTCTGGGCTGTAAGGGGGATGAGGGAGCAGTTCCCAGCCCAGCTCGTTGATGGTCTGCACCGTTTGGACTGCTGTGTGAGGCCTTACGTTGTCATGATGCAAGATGACTCCTTCTGACTGATGACCCCTGCTTTTGTTCTTTATGTCTTTTTTGACATTGTTCACAGTGCTTCCTTTCTCAAGGAATGAAATGGTGATTGGGCCTTGCATATCCCAAAAAACGGTGAGCATCACCTTCCTCGTGGACCGCTGGGACTTGAACTTCTTCTTTACTGGAGAGCCTACGTGCTTCCACTCCATGGACTGCCGTTTGGACTCAGGTTCATAGTGCCAAATCCATGTCCCGTCACATGTGACCACCTTCTTCAGAAACTCATCACCATCCTTCTCATAGCGGGAGAGACACTGCTGGGACAACTTGACCCTTCTCTGTTTGTGCTCTGCAGTAAGCATCTTTGACACCCACCGGCAGCTGACCTTCGAGTAGCCAAGGTCATCATGGACAATTTTGTGTGCTGTGCCAACAGATAAACTCAAACAAAGTCCTTGCAATATCATCCACTGTCACCTTTCTGTCAGACTGAATGAGGTCATTGACTGATTCGATCACCTCAGGAGACCTCACTTCTGTAGGCCTCCCAGGCCTGTCTTCATCCTCAACATTGCTCCATCCTTCTTTAAACAATTTAGCCCACTTGTAGACATTTTTTGGCTTAAACATATGGCACCATACACAGTTGATATTCACCTATGAATTTCAACTGGTTTGCACCCTTCAGCAACCAAAAACTTGATAACTGACCGCTGTTCAATCCTGGAGCATGCTTCTTGGTCGACCATCTTTGTTAATCGCCAAAACTCTCTTTTTTTTTTTTTTTTAATCTGCAAAAGAAATTAAATCCATGTGAAAAAGAAGTAAAACAAAAAAAATAAAAAAGAGTAAACTTCTATCTGTATTAGAAATCCTTATACCGAAAAATTCAACTTATTTATTGAATGACCCTCGTATATCCGTTAAAAACGAGATGTCTGTTTTATTTTCACTTTTACGTAATTTAGATGACAATTCATCCATCGCACCCCGCAAATGCTACATCTGAATCATATGCTTTTTTGTTCCTACTTTGCGCGAACGAGAATGCTCACATTCGCCAGTTTTCCCAATGGAAACATGGTCACAAAACCAAAGTGTGAAGAGAATATTAGCCATTTTTCATACATTCTAAGCGCAAACAAATAGCAAAGAACAGTTGTTTCCCAATGACAAAAATCGTGTAATACACTAGTAGAGGGTGGATTCGTAGAGGGTGGATTCGTAGAGGGTGGATTCGTAGAGGGTAGATTCGTAGAGGGTGGATTCCTTCAAACTGCCATAGAAAAAAAGCAAAAAGAAGGAAGAGCAACCAATCATTTCTCAAACGATCATTTTTACCGCTTTTTATTTTATTCGACAATCACGTAATTTTATTCGTCCTGGGTATGACGATAAACTACGTCCGCGTCCTGGGTAAGACGATAAACTACATCCGCGTCCTGGGTAAGACGATAAACTACGTCCAACAGCAAGGCCTCTGATCAGGAGGTTTTGAGGAGCGTGGAACCACCTCTTAATTGCTGGTGTTCCCGGGTTCACCCTGACCCGGGGTGGTAGCACCTGTTAGGGTTCCAGCTATAAGCAACTAGTTAACCCCAAAACTGGGGTAAAAACTATGAAAGTCTAAAAATAGGTTTTAATACCAGAAATACTTTGTAAAAAATTATTATGAGCAATAAATTGTTGAAGAAAAAAATCTATTGCCAGCAATACATTTTTGAAAAAGAAATATTGCCAACAATACGTTTTTGCAAAAAAAATATTACCAGCTATACATTTTTGAGGAAAAATTATTACTAGCAATGCTTTTTTGAAAAAATCTATTGCCAGCAATACATTTTTGAAGGAAAAAATGATTTCCAGAAATAAATTTTTGACAAAACAAAATATTACCAGCAATAAAAATTTTGTCGGCATTAAATAACCCATTGAGGTTGATATGCCGTAAAACAAAACAAAGCAAACCACGTATATTATTAAATTTTCATGTTTTTTATTTGATCTTTTAAATTTTTATTGATCTTTTAAATTTTAAATTTTCATAGTTTTTATTTGAACTTTTAATTTTATTGTTCCCTTTTTACGTAAGTTTTGTTTTTGTTCTTGTCCTTCATTTTGTCACTGATTTATATTCGAAGAAGCAGTCATGGAATCAAAGACAAAATTAATAGGAGGGAAATGAGGCGAAGCAAAAAAGTACCGTATTTGACGGCATATAAGACGCATGGGTGTATAAGACGCACCCCATTTTCAGCCGGGATAAATCAAAAAAATTAACAATTAGTAAAATTAGTAAAACTATTAGTAAATGTACAGCCTAGGTTATATTTATGAGGTATTATTTTGGGTAAACAAGCCGTGATTCCAATTAAACGAAAAATAATAGGAAAAAAAGAACACGAGCCTATGAAAACTTTATTATATCCAAAGGTACGAAAACAAAATAAAAATCAAGCAATTATTACAACTGAGAAAAACAGTAGAGTTACCATTAAAATTTTATTCAGCTTCAAATCCATAAAATTCGTCGTCTTCGTTATCAAAACTCTGATACTGATTTTCAGTGCTACTATCATCGTCGTTAAATAAGGCGCCATCTTCCGTTCCATTGAGAGCATTGCTAAGGCCACACCTTTTAAAAGATTTCACAACAATTTCTGGTCTAATATTATCTCAGACTTGTACAATGCTGGGTCTTTTTATTCTTCCTGTAAGTGTAAGGTGGTGTTTAGGCATTGCCATCCACGTGTTCCATTGCTCCTCCGTGTTTAAGTCTAAGTTAATAAGAGTTCTCAGGTAGCTAATTTCGGCCGACTATCGCGAATTTTAAACCTACATATGGCACATAAGACGCAGGGGAATTTTAAAAGATATTTCTAATAAAAAACAGTGCGCCTTATATGACGTTAAATATGGTAATTGATTTATAGATATAGCCTTGTTCAACACACTATGATTGAACCGTTGATAAAGATAAAAAGGGGATTTTCAGTGCGTTTTTAAGGCTTATTTATAAGTATGAAACTCAAATTCCTAACATCTGGTACAAGATTTTATTTTATCGAAGCACTATTTTATTTGCCAGTTGTTCACCCACAGAGCCACTCGAGGTAGAGGGTTATTGATTGAGGTGGGTGCATAATCAATAACCATAGCCAAGGAGGTAAAGAGTGTAATTTGTGAGGATATGTGGGAAAAGTAACGTTTAACACTAAACTTGAAGAGGTTAAGATTCTAACAATGGAGGAAGCATCCACACAGGAGTCTGTTACATAAATCAGCGGTTCTTGGGAAGAAGCAGTACGAAAAGAACTTCCTTATTACCGACAGAGAAAGAAATGGGGATGATTCGTTCCAGAATACGCAGTGTGGCAGGTTTTATCTGTGAGTTTCAGATTAATTTTTTTTCTTTTTTACGGCTTATCAAACCTTTGTAGGTTATTTAAAGTATATTTTGTATTGTAAGAATACTTCTTTTTTCTTGCGGTGGAACATAACATTAACTTTTTATATTTTGAAGATAACAATAATTTTTCCATATATAAACTATTTAACCCATAGCTGAAGAGAAGAGATGAATTCATGTCTTTGTGAGTGTCAGAACTGGTAGAACTAAGGAATATAGCTTAAAGAGGCCCCTTAACTCGAATGTCTACCGGGTGCCATCGGAAAAAATACTGGAAAAACGGTCGATAATTTGTATCGGTCCAGAAAATAACCTAATTCCTGCTGGCATGCTCTGTCTTTACAAGTGGAATATTTCTGCCATATCTGGGCTGGTGTTGATTAATCCTCGCTTTCCAGCCTCAACAGAGTTCAAAAGTGCTTACGCGGCCTTGTAGGCGATGAATTATTCTCCACCCTGCAAATCTTATCATACAAATGAATCGTTGCTAGCCCCTGACTACTCTATCTCGATTACGATGCCAGATGTCCGGACGAGTTACATTCCTTCGTTCTACCAGTTCAGATCTTCACAGCTTGGACCCAGCATTCGATTTTCACGGTGGCAAATCCCCATTCGTTTCGTGTTCCTTCGCTAAGGAACAAGTTCCACTCAGACAACATCTTCACCAGTACTGTTGCTTTGTGGAACAGACAACTGAGATGATGCTTCCCTGACAACTGCAACATTTTATCTTCAAGTCTAATGTCAACCGATATCTACCCTATACGTCTTTATAATATACATTCCTGCCTCCGCCTTCTCTTACAATTAATTCACTCAGTAACCGTCTACCTTGTATGGATTTTGATTCTTGTATTAAATAAAGTATCAGTAAATAAAAAGGAGATTGATATACATTGGTTAATACTGGAATTGTTTCTTCAAATCTTTTTTTTTCTTTCTTGTTTTCTTTTTTCGAAACTGCATTTCTGTATTTAAAAGAATAAAAATGAATTATGTTGATGCAATTCAAACTACTTCCAGGAATTGTTTTCAAACTCAAAGAATCAAGATAAATGACTTATTCAATTGTCTGAGGCAAATTTCTCTTGGGTGGTCTATCTCTGGCTTCAGAAGTATTTTTAATTTCAATCAGAAACCTAGATATGCAGTTAAAGATGGCAGAGACATTTAGCCCGGCAGAATCATTATTAAAAGACTTAATGTCAAAAAATCGAGTGGTCCAAGAGTCAGCATTCTTCGAATTCCACCATTGTCGATTTGTTAAGTTGGCTTTTTGACCTGTCAGATGACCCAAGAAAGTTCCTGGAATCTATGCCACCGATTAACCGCTTTGGGGCGTTTACACAATCATAAAGATGGCGAATCGTCTTCGGCACTTTTGGTGTGATTAATGCTTTCATGGCACAAGCCTAGGTAGATACGGGATAAACATACTCTTACGCAAACATTAGTTCCCCCCTATACACATTGTTGAAATGATTCGATAGAAAGTTGACTACCGATTCACATTGTTCTCGCGCACTCACGGGAATTGATAGGACATTGCCGACGAATTGTCTTATGGACTCAAACACTGAGTTTTTTTCATCCGGCATTGAATTCAAAGTTTTCATTCTCCTAAACTAGTCGATCTTGATCAGCGCCTGTAATACGTTTTCTTTTAGTTTCCTTTTACTGTTGTTAGCCAGTAAAAGGCCCAAGAACCACTCACGGTAGAGGGTTAATGAATGAGGTTGTTCAAAGTAGATAACTGTTGACCCGAGACCTGAAAATGTTAAGATTATAGTGATCAGGAAAGCATTCTCTCAGGAGTCTGTTTCACAGTAGCAGTTCCTGGGAAGAAGCTGTCCGAACGGAACTTTCTTCTTAACAATGGAATGGGGACTATTCGCACGCGTATACGTGTCATAGAAGACTTTACTGATGAAACTAAAGAGTGTAGCTCGTCGTAACTTTTGTCATGAAAATAGCGATAGAATAATAGCAAGAGCCTAGCAACATTTGGTTTGTGGGAAAGAGCTTGTAGGGTGGAAAAATAATTACCGACAAGACCACGTAGACGTTTATTTTAACTCTGTCAAGTCTGGAATGTGAGGACAGGGCAGATCCTGCTCAGATATGGCAGCAAGATTCCATTTTATGGTCTGATCTGATTCGTGTAAAGATAGATCCAATGCGAAAGAGGCACGGTAGAGTAATGCTTATTGGCTCGGAGTGAGGAATCGGAGAGCCGGGTTCGAATTCCAGTCGGAACCATTACATTCACTTACGTGCTAATATCCTTGAGAAAGGTATGAAGCTTCACTTCTCCACCCCCTCAGCTATAGTTAAATAGCAGGACAGACTGGGTTCTATAGCCTTGGGTGGCAACCGGTCTAGGAGAATGTAACACTGAATTCAAAACTGTATGTAGCCCTGGGACCGCACATACTGTACAGCTAAAGAAAAGATCGTTCGTATTCGCTTGATTATCCCGATGGTGGTCGAATAATGATGAAAGATAGAGAATGCCAGATGGCGTCAGACACTTCCTGGGCCTGTACAAGGAACGAACCATTTTTCCAGCATCTTTAGCGATTGGTTTTTTTTTTATTTATGAGTTCCACTTGATATATTGGAGAAATTTAGTACTGTAGACGTTCAAAACAACGAGTCACATTGAGAGTACAACATTTCATCATGACAGGAAACATTCAGGGACTACTCGCTGATAATGAAAAGTTACTAGTTTGGTTTTGGAGATACTGAATATTGCAAGCCATTTTCTCCTAATGATCTGTTAGAGTTAGATCAGATGAGAGATCAGCTGCCAGGCTCTGGTCGTCTAGATCTTTGGAAGTGCACCTATAAACTATGATATTAACGGTCAACATGGAAGCAATAATGATGCGTCATGTCCAACATGAAGAGTCTTGCCCCGAAATAACTTTATTGTATCATATATTACCTTTCAAAGTTCAGATATAGATGCTGCCCTGTCAGCAGAGAGTAGAATATGGGAAAGATGAGAGTGAGAGACAAAGGGAGAGAGAGAGAGGAGAGACAGTCATACCCCAATGCATAAACATATATAAACATAAACACAACTATATTAAAAATGCTAGACATTTTGACTGAGAATTAGACTACTGCGCGTTTATGTGGAATAATTGTGCATAGTTCAACCTGGTTTTCATGAAAATTAACTTAATTTCTCAAATATTCCCGGTATTCGTGTCTTAGAAAATTTCTCCCAATATCTTAGTCCTTTGGGAAACTAATTTAAATTCAGTATTTGTCTATATTTCTGACTATTGTCCTCATCTTTGTCGCCATATTTATTACAACGTTTCGGCCGTTGCACGCTCCGGCCTTCTTCAAGTGGTTTGAATGTCGAACTGAATCCTTTATTTCGCTCGCTGGGGTAGACTTTTCTAGTTTCACGTGCTATGTTTAATGGATTTCAGTTGTCAATTATCTCATGTTAATTCCCCTCTCTAAGTTCTCCACTGCCTCAACCGGGTATTGAACTCACACTCTTTGGATCCTGTCACTGGATCTAACCAACGCCTTTATCCACTGTGCTATATGTAATTTAAATTCTCCTACCGCTACCAATGAATTCTCTGTTCCTGGCTATCTTCCTATTTGCCGAAAAGATTTTGGATGCATATGCATGGTCTTAGTGTTTGCATCCGCGAGAATCTTCCAATCGCAAGGGAATTTTTACTTGAGTACTCAAATTATTCTTTCGATTTTCTTTATTGCACTCAGTTAGCTATAGCTTTTTCCTTTATCGCTTTTCTTCTTTTCAGTACTGTGAGCATATTAGACAAAATATCTAACATTATAGAAATTTCGCTGTGATTTCTCGGTGATTTTAATGCTCATTCCGTCAAGTGGGGGAATCATTCTAATGTTACTGCTATTGCCGGTATTATGACTTTAATTTTTTCGTTAATCAATCTCCCCAACAAATTTCCCTACTCGGTTCCCTAATAATTCTGAACAACATTCTTCTTTACTTGTCCCTTGCCTCCTCTCCTAGCTCCTCTCGAGCATCACCACTCTGTCCTCTTAGCAATTCGGATCATGCTGTAGTATCTGCTAATATTTCTTTTCGGCCATCTATTAGACAGGAACCTCTTCCTATTCACAAGACTTCTTACCAGCGTACGTATGGCTTTCTCCGAAGCGCCTTTTGGATTGTTATTCTTAACTTTTCTAGTGAGAACACAGTCACAGAGGTTTCTTTTTGGGTTAAAGCCGACATCAACGATTTTTTTACCTTCTCGGAAATACCAGGTGAAACCATAATTATCTACTTGGTTCACACCTGCTTGTTCAGCCGCTATAGCTCAGAGGAGTCACTTTTCCGTCTGTACCAGCGGGATAGCTCTAATCACAACAGGCGTCTCTTTATGCCTGCTCGTAATAATTGTAAACGTGTGCTCAAAGAGGTTAAGTTTTTGTTTGCTGATAGAATGAGGCACCGTATAGTCTCGAATAAGTTTGGTTCTTGGGACTACTGGAGGCTCTGTAATAGCGTTAAATAAGAGTAGCTCCTCCCTCTCTTTACTCATTTTGAGATGCTAACATCTTCTTCTGAAGAAACAGAATTGTTTTGCTTGTAGATTTTCTTCGAATTCTACTCTTGACTCATCTGAAGGATCTTTGACTGACTTTCCACTTAGAACTGACTTTCTATTGAGTGATACGCATATACTCCGTCCATGGTTTCTGATATCATCTCTAAATTGGAAGTGAACCGCAACAGTCCTCATGAAATGTACGTCTGAACTGGCTCCTATCCTCTCTAAACTTTACAATAAATACCTTGCAGCTCCTTGCTTGTTGTAAATCCTCATCTGTTGTTCCAGTGTTTAAGAACATAGGTGAACCGTCTGATCCTTCTACCTATCGACCTATTAGCGTTTGGGCAAAGTTCTAGTTTATATCGATTGTAAATACGTTTATTTGTCTACTTTACTCTCTTTCTCTTATTTATTTTTAGAATTTAGTAAAATTTAAGCTAAATGCGTGACCTCTCCGAGTTCGAAAAAGGGCAAATAGTTGGAGCTCGCATGGCAGGAGCCTCGATCACTAAAGTTGCTTTTCAAGTGCCACCATATCAAGAACTATGATGCAATTCGAGAAACAGGGCAAATCCTCTAGCAACCGTAGCAATTTGGGCCGGGCTTGCAAACTTACTGACAGGGATTGACGTGCATTGAAACGAAATGTGGCAAAAAAAAGTTGAATAATCATCTAAATTCATCACTTGACAAGACACCAGAAGTGTTGAAACAAAATGGCTATTTTTATTGTGATTATATAACATGTTTATGTTATAATTTTTGAACAAATAATATTTGCTCCACTCTGTATTGAGCACTCTTTTAAGAATAGTTTTTGGTTATTGAAATTTTATTCCGCCTACACCGATCCTATATTTGTATATATATATATATATATATGTGTGTGTGTGTGTGTGTGTGTGTGTGTGTGTGTGTGTGTGTGTGTGTGTGTGTGTGTGTGTGTGTTGCATATCTATGTATGTGTTAGGCATTAACACCATAAATCCAAAATAGAAAAGTTTACATATATCAATGATGGGTAAGGGAAAACGTTCTGGAAACGAATTACTTTTGGTATAATGCAATTATTCACATTCACTAGGTAAATAAAATAAAATTAAAAATTTTTAAAAATTAACCGAGAGGATCTGAAATGTGTAACATTGGCGAAACAATGAACTGTGAGTTTAAGCCTAAGCTATATTCATACGCATTGTAAAAAGTCCTTCATTCTCTTTATTGGCGATACAAACATCATCTGACTCTCTATGCAAATGAACGGAACGATGGACAGATATCGCCAGAGATAGATCCATGGATGTGGTAGCATGTGAGGATGGATGTACGTACGCCATCATTCGATAAATTACCTACAATGACAGCATATTTACGTCAGATCAAATGAACTTGTCCGCTGCTGTATAAACGGAAGATGGTCTACGATAAGAACGTGTCTTATCAAGGGACTCGCCGACAGCGGGCGCGCTGTTTGCATCCAGCGTGGCTCGCCATTTTCGTCTTATCCAATGATCAATTCATCAGACACTTAACTTACCCGCAATTAGGAGTCCTCTCCCAAATTGGAATTTTCCCCCTCAAAAACTCACAGATAAGATGTGGAAGTTGATATATCATCGTATTTAGAACTTTCTTCGAATTGCCCAGGATAATCCTGAAAAATTTAAATGCAACGTCAATCGCCATCTTCTTGAAACTCGTCCAGCTTTTATCCTTTCCTCGGTTTCCCCTATACCCAGTCTTTTCTCTCACCCTCACTCTCTGTATCCAACCTGCGTACCAGTGGCATTGCCGCTTTGCTTGGGGTGAAACAGTTAAAAAAAATATGACTGAAATATCCATTAGTAAATCCGTCCTGGGTATGACGATAAACTACATCCGGCAGCAAGACCTCTGATCGGGAGATTGGATATTTTGAGGAACGTGGGAGCACCTCTTAAATGCTGTTGTCCCTAGGTCCATCCAGACCCGGGGTAGTAGCACCTGTTAGAATCCCAGCTATAGGCAAAACAAAAATCAACAGCACATTTTTATAATAAAATTGCCAGCAATATATTTTATAGTAAAATGACCAACAATACATTTTTATAGTAAAATGGCAATAAATAAAAATGTGTAAGATTGCCAGCAATATAGTTTATGAAAAATTACAAACAATACATTTTTGTAGTGAAATTACAAGCAATACATTTTTTAAATTGCCAATAATACATTTTATCATCTATAAACTATATATCTGAAACCATACTTTTTCCTTAAAAGTATAATACCTATATCTATATCTATAAAACAGAAGATGTGTGTGTGTGTGTGTGTGTGTGTGTGTGTGTGTGTGTGTGTGTGTGTGTGTGTGTGCTATTTATGCACGTCCACATTTCTCGACGAAGTTCGATGAAATTGTACACACGTTTCAACTTTACCAAGGTAGGTAAAAACCAACTTCAATCTCCAGGCCTCCCAAGTTTGATAGAAAAATCAATAAAACTGAAAGTGGGTACGCAAAAAACAAGGCAAAGTTACACGTGAACAAAATTTCTTTGCACTTAATGCGAAACGTAGCTCATGCTACGAGGTTTTTGTAGATTGTTTGATAGTTTTCCTGCGACATTGGCCTCACACAAAACATTTTTAAAAACTGTGAAAAAAACAGGTTTTTCGTTCTACTTAAAATAAAAACTTGAATAACTTCCTTATTTTTTATCCGATTTTCTTCAAACATGTCGCAAAAAAATTGCCATCATGCAAGAAATAAGCTTCCCCATGTATAACAAAAACCGCGATAAACTGTTCAAAAAGTCAGTTTTTTGGCTATAACTCCCTGGTTTTTCATCCGTTGCTTTCCAAATTTGCCATGTAAATTACATATGACACACAAATTGTCTTGCATTAATGTTTGGTTTAGATTATTGCAGTTAAGTGGACTTAATCTGCAACAAACTAGGCCCCAAATCTGCTTTTGCTATTTAGCCAGTTGTTTCTTTATATGATTCCATCCTAAATTGACATTCAAACAACCTTTGATGCAAAGATTGTTTGAGAAAGATTATTAAAGCATTAAAAGCGAAAATTTCCCGAAGAACCTCTTATTAAGCCCAGCTTTAGAGTAAACGTGCGAAAAAGGAAGGGTCGTTTATGTGTCAGAGCTTGCATTTGAATCAAGCTCTGACACTTCATTCCTATTTTTGTTTGATTATTAGATTTGTGTAAAAGGCCATACTATATGAAATTTATTATGGCCATAGGAAATTTACTGAATATCTAAAACATTGAAACAATTTAACCCCCAGCAACGACCACACAAGAAGTTTTTTTTACCGAAGGAATTCCTTTAAGAACAATCAAACACTTGCGAAGGACATACCGTAAAAAAGATAAGAGGTGCCTTAATATACCAACGAATGATGCATGCAAGCGAAAACGCAGGGAGAGGTTTTTTGTGTGCGCGTATACAGGGGATGCGATTATATAATTGCAGTCATGTATACCTGGGTACCTCGGCTAGTTATGTATGAAATATCTTCAGTTGTAGGCACGAAATTACGTACAAAGTATTTACATTTCGGCATTAAGTAACCTATAGGGGTTGATATGCAGCTAAACAAAATCACCCAGCCAACCAACCATTGGTAAACAATAGGTCGATACAATTTTGCTTATATTTATCGCGCCGCATCTAAGCTATTCTGAGAAAAACATCATATTTTGGGCACTTTGATGTGGTATAAACATATAATATAGAAAACATATTAACATATTATAGCAACTTTGTCTCGCTAGATCAGTTACGACTGAGTAGTAAGATCGATTCTCACTAGGCGCCCGATACTTTTGGCCCTGTGCCACATCTAATCTATGCTGACGAAATCACCATATTTGGACACTTCGACGTGGTGTGAAGACTATCAACCTTGTCTCGCTAGTTTAATTACGAGTGACTTCAATCCTCACTGTGTGCCCAGTACTTTCGCGTCACATTCAAGCTACGCTTAAAAATTATTTGGTTCCCTTCGACGTGGTGTAAACGTTAGTAACCTTGTCTGACTAGATCGATGACGACTGAGTAGTGGGTTCGTTCCTCACTGGGTGCCGCATACTTTCGGCCTTGTGCCACATCGAAGGTACACTGAGAAAAGCACCTCATCATCATTACCCCGTCATCAAAATGCACACACTGTAAACAGCACCTCCCCAGCCCCAAATGACGATGTCGATATTGATCTGTGTAGAGTATATGCATATTAGGGCTTGTAGATATTCCGATCAAATTTTAAGCCTTCGACCATTTTTGTGACATCGTAACGCCCATGTCAATGCATTGTTTGGAGAACTTTCTTCTGGCTTCTGGCTTTCCAATCAACTTTCATGTTCAAAATTTCAAATGCAATGTCAATCGTTATCTTCTATCTTCTTAAATCCTGTACATTTATTGCTTTCTCTTCTTCATAATTTTTTTTCATTTCCTCATATACTCTCACGCTCAGTAAACCCTAAGACTAACGGCAAGATCATATTGAAACACCGGTTCCAGTATGATCACTGAAGTTAAGCCTGGTCAGTACCTAGATGGGTCACCGCTTGGAAATACCAAGTGCTGTAAGCTTGGGTGTGAGGGAGGTGTAATGGCTCGGGATTGTTAATCGGAGAGCCGAGTTCTAATCTCCCGTTGGGTTCGTTATATTCACTTTCGCGCATTATGAATCCACCCCCTCCTCTCAGAGAAGAGTTAATTAGTGTCATTAAGTCATTATTATCTCAAAAACAGATTCTTACGTTCTAAAAATATTTTCCAGCTGTATAAGTGTTGATAAATCGTAGAAAACGAATGAACCAAGCCATGCGTCTTAGCGTTATTGACTTGTTTGAGGTGGGATTGCTTTTTAAAAGACACGTCTGTCTCTGTGATTTCCATTGTGAAGCACACTGCGATAAGTTAAAATGCGGCCAAAAGAGTTCAATACAAATCAGTGTCTGTTATATCCAATTATCAACACGGAGTCAGCGGATAGGGTTAAATAGATGTCTATTCAATATGGCGTGCATCGTTTCTCTACAATATGAAGTAAGGGGGAACAACTCTTTATTGAGTAGTGACGGGGTTAATAATAGGAGTTCATTCGCCATACACAACAGTGCCATACCACAGAGATGCTCAGTCATCCGAGTGACTGGTTTGTTATTTCAGAGAATTTCTGTGCACGGTAGAAATGACACGTTGCCGGCACTTCGATACTTTTAATAGTGGTAGGAAAGAAAAAGACATTGTTGTGAAAAACGAGATGGCCGTATGTAAATGAGATTCGGAGAATACGCCATATATGAAGGCATTTCCTATTTCAATTCTACTGCTACTATAACACAATCTTTGCCTTTTTTATCTCTTAATAATAATAATAATAATAATAATAATAATAATAATGATAACAATAATAATGATAACAATAATGATGATAATAATAATGATAATGTTGATAATAATAATGACAATGATAAGAATAATGATAATAATAATAATGATAGGAATAATGATAATAATGATAATGATAATAATAGTAATGATAATGATGATAATAATGATAACAATAATGGTAATAATAATGATAACGATAATGATGGTAATGACAATGATAATGATAATAATAAAAATGATAATGATGATAATAATAATGATAATGATGATAATAATAATGATAATAATGATAATAATAGTAATGATAATGATAATGATGATAATAATAATGATAACAATAATGATAATTGTTATGGTCCAAGGTTAGGACCAAGGAAGAACAACACGAACACAAGAGTAGAAATAACAAAGATATATATGACACAGAATAATAGTACAAGATGTGGAAAGTGTTAGTATGACTGTCAGTCTGGTTTGGAGTGAACTACTATTGGCTCGACTCGATTCCGTCTCGTCCCTCTCTCTTGAGAGGCGCACTATTCATAGTGTCAGGAAGAGTTCACTCTGTCGTTATAGGTAAGGTCCCATAACAATAATAATAATGATAATAATGATAACGATAATGATGGTAATGACAATGATAATGATGATAATAATAATAATGATAATGTTGATAATAATAATGAAAAGAATAATGATAATAATAATGGTAATGATAATAATGATAATGATAATAATAATAATGATAATAATATTAATAATAATAATAATAATAATAATTTGGGCACTTCTATTAGGGGCGAATGCACTGTGCATCTCCGTCCGTGATGGGGGTACGGGAATTATCATGACCGAAGGTCGAGGGGGTTATTTTCTTTCATTTTTTAAAAAAATGAGGCAACCAAGGCAACTTAGGAAATGCGTCTAGATACTAGAGAAAACCCCAATCGGAGACCGTCCGAGTGGACTGTTACCCGTCTTGAAAGTATTTCTAACTGGGTCCCCACTTGCAAAGATATTGTTACATACTTCCCCACGTTCTGGTGAGGTCTTGATTGACAACGGTATTGATTCATTCATATTGTTTTCGTCTTTCTCGGCCGCTGATCACCAGTTATTTTGTTCGGAATTAAAAGAGAATTTCAACAAAGAAATTTTAAGTTTTCTAGTGTTTTTTATTCACCGCATCGACGGGTGCATCATCTAACTCGCCAGTGGGATTGCTATCCCATCCTTCTGGGGATCAAACAGTTTCCAGACACGATATAACACGTCTACATTGTTTGACGTGTAATACTTAACTCCCTGAAATCCCTTTCTATCTGTAACATTCCCATGCTAGTTTTAGCTAATAAAAAACGACTTCCTTTGTTTCCTATATCTGACCTCAAAGTTCAAAGTGAGCAAGTCATAGCAAAAGTACGATTCTCTAAATATAATAATCTACTAGAATATTATTTCACAATATGTGATACTCTTATCAAAATCTATCATGATATCGCGAACTTTTGGCTGTGATGCATGTGCTTGGTATATCCTTACCAGACTGAGTGTCAAGATAGGTATATTGGGCTTCGGGTATTTTTACCTCGGTGTCAGTTTATTGGCGTGCTGCTCTCATTCAATAATAATAACAATAATGAAACAGCTTAATATACCTGAAATCCTACCAAGAAAAAACGAAACGAATACCATCTACGCCAAACGAGTAAAACGAAAAGCAAAACAACTTGGCCACAATGAGAGGACAAGGTGTTGCATGGCAAATACCTAAAAAGAAAGAAACAAACAAATGTGGACCAACAGTAAATGCCTGAGGAGTACCGGGTTGAAAGCTGAGACAGAAGGCCTAATTATTGCAGCTCAGGACCAAAGCCTCGCAACCAGATCCTATCACTATCACATAATCAAGGATGGAACTAACCTGAAATGCAGGATCTGCGGAAAATATGATGAAAATGTCGACCATATTATCTCAGGATGCCCGGCAAAAACAAAAAAAATTGAATATGCTCACAGACATAACAAGGTGCACATATGTGGACTGGGAAATATGCAAGAAGCACAAAATCGAAACCACTGAGTGATGGTATGAGCACCAACCAGACACAGTTACCTAAAATAACATGGTGAGGTGGTTAATATGATCCACTGGAATTGTGCAAATGACAAAAATTTGACTTACAATCCAGAATCTGTCTTAAAGAAAAACAAAATAAATAATCTGTAACTTTGACCTTCAAACGGATTTGCCGAATCAAGGTCAGAAGAATAGCTCTAATCATCGTGAACAAAGAAAAGAAAACATGTCGAATTATGGATTTTGCTCTTCCAATAGCCTGCCAAGTAAAATGTAAAAAACATAATAGTTTGTGTCATAAATAATTTTAGTTTTTGTTAATCAGTGCTATTCTTCAAAATATTGCAACTGCTTCCGTAAAACGAAAAAAAAAAATTGGTTTTAACTGCCCAAATATCTAAGCTTGGCAAGATAACAGATGAAACTATAAAATATGAAAGTGACAGTTGTGTCCAAGCATCCTGGAACATTTGGAACAATCCCAAATAGCTTATCTATCCCCCTTATCCTCATAATCTTCATTCCATACCACCCCCTCTTTTATTGTTATCAGCCACCTCATGCAGCAACCCTCCACCATAAATGGCACTTCAGCCTTGTGTTGGGTGATTTCATGTATTAAAAAAGGGTTTGCGTGGGTATATCTTTATTCGAGGAAAAGACTTGAAACCTATTCCTCAATTATATTATTTACACGCGAGATCTTAACCGCTTCTTTGTTACTCTTATCACAACGTTTCGACCGTTGTACACTCCCGGCTTCCTCAGATGCTTGTCGAAGAACAGCCGAAATGTTGTGATAACAACAAAAATTATCTGTATTCAGCGTGTAAATAACGCAAACAATAACCTCACATGCCAGAAATTCAGACTGAAACAGGCGCTTCTCGCATAGCGTTCCTGTCGCCAGTCTTCTTGACTAATTCCTCCAGATATGTCATCGAAAGAGCTGTGATCTACTTAACATTACCTTGAAAAGAGGTGGACGTCATTAAGGACCTCATTCGGAGACGCCATGGAAGGCAGATTCGAACACGGCACTCAATATTGTAACGACTTCCCAAAGAAGAGCACTCGGATAATTAAACACTCTCAGAGAGTTGGTATGTCGAAAGTTGATAATGGAATGCTGGGTCAGAGATCTTAAGCACCTTAACTACTACCGCTTTATATGGTTATCATTCCGGGATTTAATTAATGTCTTACGAGATCCGTGAACCTCGTGCGGTTATTAGCAAATACAAGATTTATTTATATTTGTCTAAGCGTTGAATTAACACTCTTAAAGTGATTCATTCTCTGATGAATATATAATTGTAATATATTCAGCAAAGTTGCTCAACCAAAGAGATATCAACAGATATAGCTTTAACAACACATGCTTAGCAAATGACAGATTTGAATAGTAATAATAGCCGTTTCCTTATAAGTAAACATTCGTTTTTCGTCGACCAAACAGCCAGTGCTATTTTATAAAATTTCTTTTTAAAACAATTTTTCTTTTAAAACAATTTTCCAGGAAAAATAGTAGGTTTCTCAAGTCCATTAGCTGTTATCGCCCTTTCCAGTATTGACAGTGATGTGATTACCGTTGTCTGGTATAGTTCTTTATTTGTGGTTATATAGCGCCAATCCACAAGTTCCGAAGAAGGATGGTCTCCTCCAAGATCCTCTGGCTTCACACGATTCGCTCAAAGCCATTTCAACCATTACTCATAGTAAGCGGCAATATACGGCTGCCGGTTTAGATATACCTGAAGAGGTTTGATACCATACCTCGCAACCATGTGAAAGTTTCAATCTGACACGGCTATTTAAGAACATGACCCGAGTCTTCAGAGTAATGTTTTGGTTTTGTAGCAATTTACGCTGATGGGCAAAACTACCTATAGCAGCCTATTTTTATGTTCAGTTTTTTTTTATCTCCTATACTAAAGATCTGCTAAGAAGGGTGTCAAGGAAAGCAAGAAGAAAGGACTAACTATTAAATGTAAGAAGACAGAATGTCATGGTTGCGAACAAAAGGTGCATCCGAAAACGTGAGATATACTTCGGGGCCGTTATATATATATATATATATATATATATATATACACACAGACACACACACACACACACACACACACATATATATATATATATATATATATATATATATATATATATATATATATATATATATATATATATAACCACAGAAATTCAACTTCCTAGGTATTGTAATCCAGACGGCGGAAATTGAGACAAAGACACCTGAAGAAGCCGAGGAATAGCGAGAGATGCTTTTCAAAGACGGAATGCGGTTGTAAGGAATCGGAAAATACGATAAGTGAGGAAGAAAGGCGTGCGCGATTCTTATATGACAGTGAAAACTGCATAATGCCATCACAATTGAAAAAACAAAAACCTGGAACTGCCTCGGAGAAGACGCGCGTGGATGTTTCTACAAACCTAATCGTTATCTATCCGCCATATACTCCTAATCCTTCTTCCTCTTCCTTCATAACCCTCTACTTTGGGTGGCTTTTTGGCCTTATTTTGGTGAATCATAGTAAAGAAAAAGAAAGGGCTTACAACAAACGATTGTTTTGGTTTGGTTTATTTTACGCCATATCAACTTCAATGGCTTATTTAATGCCAACAAGATTTTTTATTATTGATAATAATTTTAAAAATCTATTGCTGGTAATATTTTTTCTTCAAAAGTATATTACTGGCACTAAAATATATTTACACCTTCATAGTGTTTTGACCCCAGACTGGGGGTTAACTATTTGCCCATAGTTGGGGCCCTAACAGGTGCTACCACCTCGGGTCAGAGTGGACCTTAGAACACCAGCAATTAAGAGGTGGTATTCTCAGCATCCTTATGTAGAGCCACATTTCCGTTGCATGAAAGTCTCTTCTGCCATATAGGGGGACTGATATTAGATAACAGTTCACTACTCTTTTCTTTGTTTCTAACGAAATTTTTCCGTTTCTTAATACTTTGCTTAGATTTAGGAAGGCATCTTTCATTATCCCAATGAGACTTCGGATTTCGGTATCGCACTTTCCGTCCTCTGTTTAAACACTTCCCAGATATTTAAATCGTTGTACTTAGCTTCTGTATATATTATGAAATAGACTAAGTCCGACAATTATTTTACTATATTTTATTGCTATACGTTATTTAAATAGACACAAATATTTAAGTAAATGCCCTTTTTATAACAAACAGTATTAAGAACATTTACCGGCCTGAATGTCCAAGAAATCTCATAGAAAATATAGCAAAATATGATGGTTCCATGTAGGATACAGGTTCGATTCCTGTCGGAGGACACATATTTTCTATGAAATTTCTCGGACATTCAAGCCGGTAAATGTTGTTAATATTGTTTATTATAAAACAGAGCATTGACTTAAATATTTGTGTCTATATAAATAACGTATAACAATATAATATATTAAAATACTTGGCTACTGTATAAAATTCGATTCTCAGTGTGTAGTGGGTTAGCCAATCTGTATCGGTGACAAATACAAATTAAACTGACCCTCGACTATTTTTATTAAATCAAATGCAACAGACAGCAACAACTAGAGAAATAATCAAATAGGCAGATATTTGTTTTAACAGAAAATATTATTTTTATATCACAAGTACACATGATATAATAAAGTTGTTTAAAACACTTTAGAGTTCTTGGTTGTGTGATCAAGAGTAATACAAAAAGGTGTAATGCTATAGATTTGGTAAGGAATTAAACAGTTTATGTTGATGGTG
>OZ038513.1:39105274-39117774 GCA_964036315.1 Acanthosepion esculentum
CATAAATACAATTGTAAATGCTGTATGTTGGTCTGCAGTTGAAGATTCATTACGAAATTCACTTTATTCGTTTCTAGCAGTTGACTACTTCTTCTATGCGCCGCTGGCGAATCTTGTATGTGTTGTTCATGTCCTAAGTATTATCGTTCATTACCAACTTTTGCGTGATTATTCTATTCAGAAATCTTCCCTAGGTTACAATAGATAGATAGATAGATAGATAGAAAGGGAACAAATTGAGATACATAGAAATTAACATAGATAGATAGATAGATAGATAGATAGGAAACAGATTGAGATCGATAGATTGATTTCAGTAATTTTCATCAATAATTTATAATTTAAATTGCTGAAACCTGTGTAAAATTTTGCATAAATAGCGCGAATTCGCTGATTGTATTTTAATTAAACCTCCAATTTGGCTAATCGCAGAAGCCATTATTGAACAAGATTTATTTATGGATTAAAAACGAGAAAAATCTAAGGACATTAAGGCAATCGACAAAATCTCGCAAGATAAAGGCAATCGACAAAATCTCGCGACAAAATCTCGCCTCTTTATTGCGCATCATTTATCAGGCTGATGATTCTAAATAAGCTTATATGCACTTACGTTGACCACAAATATTTACTTAATACGTTCTACTTTAGAATCTACATATACACTTAGTTACGTGCTATGCGTGATACACGCTTATGCATCTTTCGATACACGACTGACAAGACAGATTTTTTTTCCTGCAGTAGGTTGCCATTTCTTTCTGCGGTTGACCAGTTGCCATTCAAGGCAACCCGCATAGCTGCGGAGAGAAGAGGGTGATTCATACCTTTCCCAAAGGTATTAGCACATAAGTGAATGTAATGGATTTGACTCAATCCGAGCCGCTATCCATTACTCCACCTTGTTAAAACTGGAAAACAGAACATATTTCTCAGGGATATCTAAAATAGAACCATAATTTACAAGTTGATTTCTCTTAGAACGTGTCCTCGTCTTTGTCTTTGATACTGTTGTCTTTTCTGCCGCAATAATTTCCGGGATTCGTCCTGTCTGGGTTTCTGACATATAATATTGCCACTTTTTGACATAGATTCCATTGTTCCAGTATTTCGGTTGTTGCTATTGTCATGCTATTTCTATCGCAATATTTCTGAATTTCTGAGACAAGACGTTTGTGGTCAAAAGAAATTAGCGACTCTGTTGTGGGACGCACTTTCAGATTGGGCCTTCCCTCCCTCTACACCAGTTTCTGGTCACCATTTCTGCCATTCGACTCGGGTTCTGGTTCACTATGTCTGCTACACTCCCCGCTGGTCTCATGATCTGAGACAAGACGTTGTTACTAAAAGACATTCGAAATTTAACTATCTTACTGTTTATTGTCAAAATATTTCTCTCGCAATACTTTCCGGGCTTCTTTGGGGATTTCTGCAGTGAGATATCCTTATTATAAAACTGTTATAATGGACCGTAGATTACTATTTTAGGGACGAGAAGAGCATACATCTGTAAGCTGAATATGTTTTTTTGTTCAAAATCTGTCAAATGGGATAGACACCTTGTAGATTCGGGTATTACATCGGTTGATACTAAAAAATAGTCAAGGAAACGGATTCGAGAGAATCAATGTATAATAGTAACTGAAGCTTTATAGGCTAGAGTAATATCCATATCGTCTTTTCTGCATTTCCCTTCGATCATCTCGTCCCGGGTAAGACGTTAAACTACATCCGCGTCTTGGGTAAGACGATAAACTACGTCCAGCAGCAAAGCCTCTGATCAGGAGGTTTTGAGGAGCGTGTAACCACCTCTTAATTGCTGGTGTTCCCAGGTCCACGGAAAATAGTTAACTATTACCAGCAATAATTTTTTTGAAAAAATTATTATATTATTATGATTGGTGCATACGGAATAAATTTCAATAACCAAAAAATAATATTCTTAAAAGAGTGCTCAATACAGAGTAGAGCAAATATTCTACATTCTACACCATCAAGACACCAGAAGTGTTGAAACAAAATGGCTATTTTAAAATAGTTAACTATTACCAGCAATATTTTTTTGAAAAAAATCACCAGAAATAGATTTTTGACAAAACAAAATATTACCAGCAATAAAAAAAATTTTTGTCGCCATTAAATAACCCATTGAGGTTGATATGCCGTAAAACGAAATAAACCAAACCAAACCCACTTCGATCATCCTCAGCTTTTTTGCGTTCCGTTACTAAGACGCTACGTCCAGTGCAGACTTAAGATTGGTAAGTTCTTCCGTGTGATTCTGTGTTGGCTAGGACGATAGACAAAATTTGAACCGGTTACAATAAATTTACTAAAGACGGCTGGCAAGTGGACTGGCTGAAATGTGAAATAAAACCCAGCAACAATAAATATGAAAGTCGTAAGCCGAGTCGAATAAGGAATCGTGCTTTTCTTTGGAGTAAAGCTTAACGGTTGGACGACGTGCGTGCGTTTAAAACAAGCGCTTAGAAGCGTTCGTGTGTTAGATGAGCGACGCCACTTGCGGCTGAACTGGGCAATCTAATCGCCAGCATCTATCAATGTTGTCAAAGGTTGCGCCAAGAAACTATATCATCGGCAGATATAAAGCAAATCACTGATAAATTGCCAGTGGAAAATGCCAGTGACTACAACAGGCGTCAGTGATAATAAGAACCATCACTTGAAGCAATTAATATGAAAGGTAAAACAATAAAAACTAACAATGATAAACATGGAAATCAATGGTAATATAATGGTAATTGACAACGGTAGCAATTGATATCAATGGTAAAATAATGGACTTTTTCGGAGTTATAATAAACATCAACGTTAAAATAATAGAAATTGCCAATTAGAAATGTTCAATTCGATGATAAACACCAAGGGTAGAAATGTCGAAGATTTCCAATTGTAACATAGCCGTCATCCGCTAAATAATAAAACAGTTTCAATGGTATGATGATACCATTGAAACAATAATGACAACTGTCAATGATAACGATGGACACGAATGGTAAAATAGTAAAAATTGTCAGTGGTAGGATGGCACGAATGGAAAAATAATGGTAATTGTCAATGATAACGATAGTAAAATAATGATAATCTTTAATGGTATGATGACACAAATGAAAAAATAATGGTAATTGTCAATGATAACGATAGTAAAATAATGATAATTTTTAATGGTATGATGACACAAATGAAAAAATAATGGTAATTGTCAATGATAACGATAGTAAAATAATGATCATTTTTAATGGTATGATGACACAAATGAAAAAATAATGGTAATTGTCAATGATAACGATAGTAAAATAATGATAATCTTTAATGGTATGATGACACAAATGAAAAAATAATGGTAATTGTCAATGATAACCATAGTAAAATAATGATAATTTTTAATGGTATGATGACACAAATGAAAACATAATGGTAATTGTCAATGATAACGATAGTAAAATAATGATAATATTTAATGGTATGATGACACAAATGAAAAAATAATGGTAATTGTCAATGATAACGATAGTAAAATAATGATAATTTTTAATGGTATGATGACACAAATGAAAACATAATGGTAATTGTCAATGATAACGATAGTAAAATAATGATAATTTTTAATGGTATGATGACACAAATGAAAAAATAATGGTAATTGTCAATGATAACGATAGTAAAATAATGATAATTTTTAATGGTATGATGACACAAATGAAAAAATAATGGTAATTGTCAATGATAACGATGGACATTAACGGTAAAATAATGGAAATTGTCAATGGTAGGATAGCATCAATGGAAATTTATGGTAATTGTCAATGATAGCGATGGTACAATAATAGTAATTGTCAATTGTATGATGGTACCACTAGATAAATAATGGTAATTGCCAATGATAACGTTGGATATGAATGATAAAATAATAGCAATATGGTTTCATCGCTACACAGGACTTACCATGTTTCAAAAACAAAAACTTCAAATTCAACTCGTAATATACATACATATCCGTTTACATTTACATTTATTTGTTTTAAAAGAAATATAATCTATTAGTAATTAAGAGTAAGAATAATATTTTAAAATTGTAGATCAATACAACGGATTATAATCCAAGCACTCCTTTTAGAAAGAATCTGTATGGATACAAGTAGAAATTTAACGAATAAAATGCCGAAAATCTTTTTGCCGTTGATAAAAAACCAGACGACATGCGTTGAACGGATGTCATAATTCGTTGAAAAAAGGCACCCCCACCCTACCTTGACTTAACCCATTTTAGAACGTAACTCATACATTGATACAATAACAGTTAATAAAAAAGAACACGCTACGGCCCCTGTCTAAATGATTGAATTTCTCTGTATCCTTGGAAACAAAAATTATGAATGTATGTGCTTTTAAAACTCAGTAAGTTTTAAAATTAGTTATTCCAAAATTTGCTTGAAGATAAAACAGGACTAATGCTTTTAATTTAATATAATTGAATTTGAAAGTTTTGGTTTCTGTTTTTGAAACATGGTAATTCCTGTGTAGCGATGAAACCATATTTTTAAATCAGTTAATTCATAATATATATATATATATATATATATATATATATATATATATATATATATATATATATATATATATATATACACACAAGTATAGGATTGGTGCATACGGAATAAATTTCAATAACCAAAAAATACTATTCTTAAAAGAGTGTTCAATACAGAGTAGAGCAAATATTCTACATTCTACACCATCACTTGATAAGGCACCAGAAGTGTTGAAAGAAAATGGCTATTTTTGTAGTGATTTTATAACATATTTATGTTATAATTTTTTAAATCAAATCTCTTCTTAATCACATATTTCTTTTGTCTCTCTTTTCCTCTTTCCGATTTCCTCTCTGAAACTTTTCTCTCCTCTCTCATTTCTTAATCTCTATTTCTCACACTTTTTCTCTCACACGCAAATACACACTCTCTCTCTCTCCCACTTGTAGATTCATTTTCTCTCTTTTTCTCTTTTTCTCGCTTTCCAATTCTCTCTCTCTCTCTCACTTTCTGACACCCATCACTCCTCTCTCTCTCTCTCTCTCTCTCTCTCTGATAGAAACATATTTCTGTTGTCTCTCCTTTTCACTTCGCGATTTTCTCTTTGATTCATCTTTCTCTCTCACTCTCTTTCTCTCTCTCTCTCTCTATTAATCAGACATTATTTGTCTTTCTTTTTTCTCTTTCTGATATTCTCCTTGACACTCTTCTCTCTCTCTCTCTCTCTCTCTCAATCTCATTGCCTTTGTCTTTCTTTTTCTCTCATTCCTCGATTTAATGCATCTATATCTTTCTTTCTCTAATTCTTCATTTCCCCTTTTTTAGTCACACATTTCTTTTATCTTTTCTTTTCTTGTCCATCTTTTCACATCCCATACCTTCCTAGTTTCCTCCTACACTCTCTTACTCTCTCTCTCTCTCTTTCTCTCTCTCTCTCTCTCTCTCTCTCTCTCTCTCTCTCTTTCTCTCTCTAAAATATTAGGAACCAAATATATTCTTGCTTTCTTTTCTTTTCTTTTACATTCCTTTGTATAGAAAATAAAAACTTTAAGGGGAAAAAAGTCGTTGGTTGCGGAAGACGAGGAACTTCCTCAAGCTCAAACTTTCGCACGTTCTTTGCTCGTAAACAAAACAGGTGGCACTGACGATTGCACCAAGACATAAATTTACAGTTTATGGGAGCACAAAACGGCAATAACGTCAACACGTCTTTCACATTATGTTCTTAACATTTCCGGACAAATGCTTCAGCATCCGGTTAGGCTATATTTATTAAGCACAAGTTGAGTAAATATGTATACACATATGAATACAAATACATGTATCCAATAAGTATGTATATAGGGATTTTCTAAGATTAGTTTAGATGTGGCACAGGGCCGAAAGTATGGAGCACCTAATGAGGATCGAACACACTTGCTAACAATTCAATCAGTTATGTGCCATGCGTGATACACGACTGACGAAGCAGATTTTGTCTCGCAGTAGGTTGTCATTAATTTCTGCGGTAGACCAATTGCCATCCAAGGCTATAGAACCCGGTATGTCCTGCTATTTACCCATAGCTGGGGGGAAAGAAGATGATTCATACCTTTCCGAAGCCTATTACCACGTAAGTGAATGTAGAGTGGATTACTCAATCCGAGCCGCTATCCGCTACTCCACCATGCCTAAGAACTACACCACGTAAAAGAGCCCAAACACACACACACATATATATATATATGTATGTTATTATATACATATATATATATATATGTTACTATATATATGTTATATATATATATATATATATATATATATATATATATATATATATATATATATAAAGAAATATACTCTTAAAGTGTGCTATATTTATGGAATAAAGTGCTCAATATCAGAGATAGAGCGTGTGTAAATATAAAAGTGAACATTGAAGTCAACACTTAGAGGCGACAGGCTGTTTCATGCTAGACGCAATCGTCAGGCCACCTTTTATATATATATAAATATATATATATATATATATATGTCGCCTGACGATTGCACTAGCATGAAACAGACTGTCGCCTCTAAGTGCTGACTTCCATGTCCACTTTTATATTTACACACGCTCTATCTCTGATATTGAGCACTTTACCCCATAAATATAGCACACTTTAAGACTATATTTCTGCATATATATATATATATATATATATATATATATATCAGTCAGTCAGTTATGTGCCATGCGTGATACACACTTAGGCGATCATGTATCTTTCGATACATGACTGATGAGGCAGATTTTTCCCGCAGTAGGTTGCCATTTCTTTCTGCGGTAGACCAGTTGCCATCCAATACTATAGAAGCCGGTCTGTCCTGCTATTTACCCATAGCTGGCGGGGGAGAAGAAGAGGATTCATACCTTTCCAAGGGCATTAGCACGTAAGGGAATGTAATGGATTTGACTGGAATTCGAAAAAGAAAAACAGAGAAAGGGAATGACAAACATCTGCATGGATACAGTGTGGATATAGGAATCAAGACTGCATACACTTTCACACCTCAATTGATCTTCAGACTGCGTCATCCTATGCCTACACCATCTAAATCATTAAACGCTCTATATCCGATATAAAGGCTGCCTCTATAATACAAAGAGCAACAATTAATAGATAGATAGATAGATAGATAGATAGATAGATAGATAGATAGATAGATGTAACTATATTTATAGAATCAACGTTACTAATCTTTCACCCCAAAGTAGGAAATATATATTTTTATTGTATCAAAAATATTAAAATCGACTTTTGTGTCGCGACTTTTCTTTGGGGAACCGCTTTAAGAATAATTTTTATACATTAAAAGGTATATTCTTCCTGGGTCCTGAAGAGCAAAACATCCCGTAACTCTAAATCGATCTTCGATAACTATCGTAAACGTTCACTATATTTAGAGAATAATTATTAACATGGCATAATTTTAACGTTCATCAATGGTTGGTTTGCTGTATCAATCTTGAAAGGTTATCAACTTTTATGGGTTATTCAATGTGGAAATCTAAATATTTTGTACGCAATTTTATTTTATTTTCTTATATAATAATGGTTTTAGTGATACAAGTCTTACTAATTAACCCATATCTGGGGGGAAAGGTGGATTCATGCCTTTCCCATATAATGAACCCAAATGGAATTGGCACTCGGCTTCCTTTTTCATTTTACGTTACTGTGCGTCTGTATGCAAGCACGGAGAGGGAACGGCATTTTCCTTCCGTGTTGTTTGGCGCTGTTGGATTGCGCGTCTTTAATGTATTCCTCGGGGCGCCGTTTATGGCTCCAGTTGAGCTCCTGCGTTCGAGCTCATAGCTTGTGCTTCAATCTTAGGGATTTACTAGCGGAAGACATGGTTCGCTGAGCATGCGCACTTTCAACCTAACCGTCCACCATTATTATGGTCCGTTTGCTCACTTCGACACTTTCTTAAGTTTATTACTTTTGAATCGAGTGAGGATATGCAGCTAAAACCCAACCCAAGAGACCTTTGAGCTCGCTTTATATCTATCTATCTATCTATCTATCTATCTATCTATCTATCTATCTCGGTCCGTTCCCTATCTATCTATCTATCACGGTCCGTTCCATATCTATCTATCTATCTATCTATCTATCTATCTATCTATCTATCTATCTATCTATCTATCTATCTCGGTCCGTTCCATATCTATCTATCTATCTATCTATCACGGTCCGTTCCATATCTATCCATCTATCTATCTATCTATCTATCTATCTATCTATCTATCTATCTCAGTCCGTTCCTTATCTATCTATCTATCTATCTATCTATCTATCTATCTATCTATCTATCTATCTCAGTCCATTCCCTATCTATCTATCTATCTATCTATCACGGTCCGTTCCATATCTATCTATCTATCTATCTATCTATCTCAGTCCGTTCCTTATCTATCTATCTATCTATCTATCTATCTATCTATCTATCTATCTATCACGGTCCGTTCCATATCTATCTATCTATCTATCTATCACGGTTCGTTCCATATCTATCTATCTATCTCAGTCTGTTCCTTATCTGTCTATCTATCTATCTATCTATCTATCTATCTATCTATCTATCTATCTATCACGGTTCGTTCCATATCTATCTATCTATCTCAGTCTGTTCCTTATCTGTCTATCTATCTATCTATCTATCTATCTATGTTCAGATATATCTATTTCGCGTTTACCTTCCAATGTTTTCTATTGTTCTTTTCCATCCTTTACCTTATTCCTTTCTTCCAGTATATAGCACTTTCTCTATCTTTCTCTTTGGTGTCGTTTTCCGTCTGTCACGCATTCCCTAGCCCTTTTCTTTGATTCTCTCCCCCCTTCCCTCTTTCTCACTCTATCACTCTCTCTCTCTCTCTCCATTTCTCTCTCTTTCTTCTTTTCGCTTTGAACTCAATGCTCACTATCAAGAAACTTTTTCTCTAGAACTTTTTAAATTCACTGTTTCTCTCTCTCTCTCTCATGAATTACTTTTGCTTCCTTATTTTTTATTTCTCTCTTGTTTCTCTCTCTCTCTCTTTCTTTCTCTCTCTATCTGTCACTCTCGCGCACGCTCTCTTTCTCTCTATATCTGTTTTTCTCTCACTCACACACACACACATACACACTCATACCATCCCTCTTCCTCTCTCCCACTCTTTCTCTCTGGCTCTCATTTTATAACTCTAACCCTTTCCGGATGTACGAGTAGCATAACGGTTATCGGCGTGAAAAGTGGACTTGTCGAGCCGAGTTCAAATCCCTGGCTATTCTGTTGCTTTTTACTACGCTTTAAGGCCCTTGGGCAATCTATTTCCATTCCGACGCTCAGCTATGGATTAAATAATAGAATAGACTGGTCTCACGAGCCTTGTGTGACAGCTAGACTAGGAGAAGGAAAAAACTGAATTCAAAACAGTGAAAAAAGTCAACGAGTAGTTACTCACAGATAATAATGTAAAGGACTCTGTGGAGAATCATAACCATATATATATATATATATATATATATATATATATATATATATATATATATATATATATATACTCGCGTATCATGCGGCATTTGAAGACCTAATTTTGAAGCTAATCTGATTACAGTAAATGGATAGATAGTTTGGTCAACGGCATAGACAGGGCCAGCAGTACATACGATAATTTTAGATCTCGTGTATGATGCTACCCCCTTAAAATTAGCTTCAAAATTAGGTCTTCAAAAGTCGCATGATACGCGAGTATATACGGTATATATATATATATATATATATATATATATATATGTGTGTGTGTGTGTGTGTGTGTGTGTGTGTGTGTGTGTGTGTGTGTGTGGAATGAGTTGACAAAACTGTTTTTTAGTGGTGATTTCTGTCATCCAGCTTTCCTGTGGTGCCGGATTACTGAGGTCGGAGTGTTGTGACTTTGCTGCAGTGTCACATGTCCTCTCATCAAAATAAAACGCATCTGCAACGCTGCAAGAACTTTACCTGTTAGCCATCTACAAAGGCAATTTCCCATTTAATTCTTCTTTATTGGGCTTCTCATGAGGTGAAGTCCTTTTTCCAGATAGATTCTAAAAGAAAGAAGACTTCGGGTCCATTCACTAAAACAAAGCAACAATTTGGAAATGTCGTTTTACTTATTCGTTCTGTTGAATTTATTTACATCCAGTTAAAATACACTTCGGACAAAACCATTTTTTTCTAGTGAAGAAAACCTGGTACTTCATGGCAATTCGGATGATTTTTCTTTCGGGAAAACGTCTTTAAAAATAAAAGAGCAGGAAAAGCGTCAAAAGAAATTTCTCGTTGGATAATTTTATTTTTTTTTTTTATCGGGGAGACAAACAAATTAAGTACGACAGGAAAAAATATCCCAAATCCGGACATTTGGGTGAAGATACGGACATTCACTTTAGAAAAGAGACTGACAAAATTGTCGATATATGCCAGCACAAACATGAAAATACACATATGTATGCAGGTGCACATTTTTGTGCGCACGAATTCATATATATGACAAAAGAAATAAAGAGAAAGAGAGACGTTGAAGGAAAGAAGTAAACCAATGGATGAGCAGAAGAATAAGAGAAAAGAGAAATAGAAAGAGAGAAATACAAAAAAAAACAAAGATAAGGAAAGGCATAGATAGATAGATAGATAGATAGATAGATAGAGAGAGAGAGAGAGAGAGAGAGATCTACCCCCAAGAGGGTTGCATGTGGCACAAGGCCGGGTTTAACGTGGGTTTTCCGAGCCCGTAGGCCCGGCCAAAAATATTCCCTATTTGAACCCGTAAAAACGGGTTCAGGATCAGTCTACCTCAGTCTACCTCGTCCGGGTTCCTCTCTGCTCAGAGGCAGAGAGTTCGACTGTCTAGCTGGAACAGGTCGCAGCCAGATAGATAGATAGATAGATAGATAGATAGATAGATAATGAAGAGACTAAGATAGATAGATAGATAGATAGATAGATAGATAGATAGATAGATAGATAGATAGATAGATAGATAGATAGATAATGAAGAGACTAAGATAGATAGATAGATAGATAGATAGATAGATAGATACATACATACATACATACATACATACAATAAAAAATGCCGTGATAAATACAAGCAAGTTGTGTTGAAAAGTTCTCGCCCAGACAAAAATTACTTCCCTCAAAATCCTGGTATTTGGTCATTTCATTAGAATTTGAGAGATGGTTCGGCTGAGAACTTTTCAGTCAGTCTTAGTTAGATATTACGTTTACGGTACGGATATGCAGGTTGCGTAACAGAACACAGAACACAGTACAACAAACTGGCGATCCATTTCGACTTCCGGTCGAGATCTTTACATTCACTTGAAAATTGTCTTAATCCATCTCCTCTCCAACGAGCTATGACTTAAATAGCAGCGCAAACTGGAGGTTCTAGCCATGGCCGTCAACCAGCATAGGCGATAGATAAGTCTGAATTCAAAACTGTATATGACCCTGACGAGGTAAATACTTGACCACTGACAAAGGTCCGTTCAGTATAGTTGCAGTCTGGGCCACAGGTTGGCTCAGTGGATACTGGAGAAACAGAAATAGGCCTGAGCTAAGTCATGTTCGGAACCCAGTTACCATGGTGAAGATGAGATTTCACACTGATTTGCAGTGTGCCTTCAAGGAGATGATGATAGCTAAGCACAAAAATGTAAATGTTGAACAGTTAGTGCGGTTCAATCTCGCTGCGTTGCCTTCAAAACTGTTTTGCTAATCAGTACTCTACTATGAAACGTATTTCCTCCATACTGCCACCCGAAGTTTTCTTCTTGTCTTCTGATCTTGTTCTTTTGATGTTGTCAAATTTAAATTTATTTTTTCAGGTAGATTCTAAAATAGAGAAGTCTTAAAGTGTATTGTATAAAACAAAGCAACAACCTCTGTGTGTGTTATTTTTCCGCATCATCTGATTTTTACGAATTTATTTCCGCCTCAGGCGAAAGTCTCATCGGATTTCCGCCATGTTTTTTTTTTAATAAAGAAAGCCCGGTATTTCATGACAGTTCAGTTGATTTTCTTTCGCTAAACAAGTTACAAAAAGTCTACGAAGAAAAACACAAAGGTTTTCTCTTTGGCAAGATTCTTATGGTGGAGACAAACAAATTATCTATCAAGATAAAAAAAACAAAAACAATCCAGAATTCGGACATTTGTTTGGATAAAAACACGGACATTAGCTTGAGAAAAGGAACAGAAAAAATTTCAACACAAAAGAAACAAAACAAGTGTACGCATGCGCATATTCGTGTGCGCACGAAATGTTTTCCGATTTGGTGCTGAAAAGTTCCCGGCCTGACCCATTTCCTAAAATGTAACGAAACGAACACCAGAATAAGTATGACTGAAAAACTTCTTGTTCCCAAAACTTTCAACATCATCTCGCGTATATATATC
>OZ038513.1:39122774-39152774 GCA_964036315.1 Acanthosepion esculentum
AAGAAATTATTAAAACTTCTAAAGTTAAATCGAAAATATTACAAAAAACGAGAATCTGTAAAACCTTATATGACTCATGTCTCCTATGTTTACAAGAAAAGCTACATATTATAAAGTTTCTTAAAAACAAGGCTTTAATAACCAAATAAATGAATTAACAGTTGTATGTAGGCATTGTTTAAATTTTATATTAATATATAATTAAAAGAATTCTTCATAAATATTTTATGCATTACAATTACATAGCCATTATTTTATAAGTATATAACGGGACACTCGATTTTTATTGGATTTTTTCAACTTTAATATTGCCTTGATTTACTGACCATTTAATATAATTAGCGTTATACAGTGTAACCCGGATATAAGAGAGTTGTCGGGACCTGATAAGTCTCTTATATCCGGGTTTCTCTTATATCCGAGTTTGCTCTATTTTGTTTAGGTAAGTATGGCTCTAATTTTTGACCAGAGAAAATATCTTATATCCGGGTTTCTCTTATATCCGGGTCTCTTATATCCGCGATGGTCTATTTTGTTTAGGTAAGTATGGCTCTAATTTGGGACCAGAGTGAATCTCTCGTATACCCGAGTTTATCTTATATCAGGGTCTCTTATATCCTGGTTACACTGTATATATAGTATTCCTGATATTATCAGTCTGGATATATATATATTTAATTAGATTCGTGTGAGTTTGCGACCCTGGGTTTCACACTATTTTCGACCGTGCTTATATATATATATATATTTTATAGAGATTATTTCATAAATTTAATTGTTATTAGAGAAATAATAAATAAATAAATGCGAATTGGATGGGAAACGGAATAAATGAAAGAAAATGCGACAGGAGTGGAGAAAAAACGAACAAAACTAAAGGAAATGCAATGGGAAAGTGGGTTGATGAAAACGTTTTACTGACTTGGACAACATTAAATTTGTCATGCTTTCTTTTTAACCGCCATTTTCCCTCATAAGATGGAGACAAGAAACTTTCTGTGCGTTCTTCTGGAGGTTAACGCAAACTAAATTGAAAAGCACAGGAACAAGAGACGGAGAAAATAGTGGGTGTATTTGGGTCGTCACTGAAAGGCTTTTTCATCGTGGATGTTGGAGGGGAGTGAAAGAGTCCATAAAAGGGAGATATTGGCACCGGAGAGCCAGGCTTATTATTGTCAAAGAGGAAAATCGATTGGCGAGAAAAACAGAGGAAACAAAATCGCCATACGTCCAACCTCAAAATAATACGGATGAGACGCCACCATTTTGGGAATCGACGTCCCGGTGGTAGAAACTCTACCTCTTTTGGAAGCCTACAGCTACTTGTTATTTTACAAGTACCCGAATGTACGTCTATATTTCTGAGATTAGGTATTGTAACTATTTACATCGTTAGAACTGTTGCCCTCATTTTTATTGCCATAATTACGACGTTTCGACTGTTGTACGCGCCGGCCTTCTTCAGGTGATATTTCTAGGAATTTTGGACCGAACACTTTTTTTTAGTTCACGCGAGTAGACTGTTCTAGTTCCACGTGCCATGCCTTTGGTGATGTCAGTTGTAGTTAATTCCCTTTGCTAACTCAACTTAACGAGTTTTTGTTCTTTCTGTTGTGGTCAGGGATTGAACTCATAACACTTTTGCATCAATCAACCAACACTTTTATCCACATGGCCCAGTGGATAAAGGGGATGGCACGTGAGATTAGAACAATCTACCCCCGTGGACTAAATAAAGGGCTCGATTCGAAATTCAAACAAATATCACCTGAAGAAGACCGGAGCATACAATGGCCGAAACGTCGTGGATATGACAGTAAAGAGGACAACAATCCGCATGATGTAAATATTGTAAATACATGAAAGTATCTAGGCCTGTAATAAGCTTAATAGATATTTATACCGTCTTCATATATTTCTATGAATGCAATTAGATAGACAGACAGATAGATAGCTGGCTAAGGAAAGGGGGCATAGAGAATTCAACGCTCACGGGATATATTGAAGGCAAGAGAAGCAAAAAGAAACAGCGCGTAAAAACATCAATAGTTTTTGAGAACGGATGACAGAACAAGGATAAAAAAGGATGGTAAAGAGAAAGCAATGATCGCTCGCCCACGTCCTGAGAAATATTCAACTAAAATATAATTAATATATTTCTATGTATGTACGCAAATAGATAGATAGATAGATAGATAGATAGATAGATAGAATGAAGAGATAGATAGATAGATAGATAGATAGATAGATATATAGATAGATAGATAGATAGATATATAGATAGATAGATAGATACAATGAAAAGACTGAGATAGATAGATAGATAGATAGACAGATAGATAGATAGTAGAATGAAAAGACTGAGATAGATAGATAGATAGATAGATAGATAGATAATGAAGAGACTTAGATAGATAGATAATGAAGAGACTTAGATAGATAGATAGATAGATAGATAGATAGATAATGAAGAGACTTAGATAGATAGATAGATAGATAGATAGATAGATAGATAGATAGATAGATAGATAATGAAGAAACTGAGATAGATAGATAATGAAGAAACTGAGATAGATAGATAGATAGATAGATAGATAGATAGATAGATAGATAGATAGATAATGAAGAGACTTAGATAGATAGATAGATAGATAGATAGATAGATAGATAGATAGATAGATAGATAGATAGATAATGAAGAGACTTAGATAGATAGATAGATAGATAGATAGATAGATAGATAGATAGATAGATAGATAGATAGATCAGAATGAAAATGATAACAGAGAACAGATAGATTAATTATTTCTAACAAGATTTTCTATTCTCTTAATACTTTGTTTAGTTTCTGGAAGTCATCCTTTGCAATTACATTTCGCTTTCAGATTTCAGTACCACATTTGCCGTCATCTGTTTAAACATTTCCCAGATATTTAAACATCTGCATTTGCTTAATTGGGATATTTTCGCTGCTCGCCTCTTGAGTTGTTTCTCTTGCTGACAACCATACATTCTGCCTTCTTACAAGCAGTGGTTAGTCCTTTCTTCTCGCTTTCCTTTACTACCTTTTTTCTAGAAGTTCCTGTCGTTTTCTTTTTGACTATCATCAACCCGTTATCATTTGCGTATCTTACATTCTTACGGTTGTTTCCGCCAATAACAAATCCCGGTAGAATTCCTAGTATGAGGGATTGCTTCACTATAAATGTTGAATAGATCTGGTGAGGAGACATACTTGTTTTAAGCCCCTTTTGGTTTTTGTGTATTTACTTAATTTTCTTTCCGTATGCAGGCGGTTTTCTCCCCATAGAAGTTCTGGACTATTCGGATAAATTTTCCTACTAACTCAAACATTTCTGAGTGACGTACTTTATCAAGAGCTTTTGCATAATATATAAAAACACAGGTAGATTTTTTTCATGCGTATCACCCTGTGTCAGGCAGTAAAGCCACTAAGACACAAGGGGTTACAAGGTATGAAAGAATTAGGAACAGGAATATTAATAATGAGCGAGAAGAGGAAAGAGTAATCAGGAGGACATTAAATAGCGATTGACATTGCTTATAAACTTGTGCAGATTAAAGTTGGCCGGAAAACACGGAGCTGAAAAGGAGTTCCACAAGCGAGAAGTGCGAGAAAGGAAAATGTTAGCATAGAATTTATTGATACATCTAACCAGTTCCACTGAAACTCGGGTCTTTTTTGTTGTTGTCCAAATCCATGAATCTGTTTTGCTCATGCTAAGTCTCGAAAAACACTTTATAAAATTCACTATTTTAAATCCATAATCTTGAATGTGTTAAATTTAATCAACTTTTTAACAAGAAAAGTCTCAAGTCGATGTTAGAAATTGCCGCCAAATATTGTTGATTCCTTGGCATTTTTTATTGGGAACAAAATCCAATGAGTTTGTGCGGAAAAGGGTTGAAGGTTTTGCGGGTTTACCAGGAACCTCTTCTCGCCAGTGTCAAACGGAGAAAAATGGTTTGGTTTGGTTTGGACACATTACAAGGCACGACAGCCCGTGAAAGACCATCATGCAAGGTACCGTTGAAAATGGTCGTAGGAGAGGATGCCAACGCAAAAACTGGTTGGACAATGTCAAACAATGGACAGGCAGGACTGTACCAGAAGTGCTGATGGCTGACGTCGATAGACCGTTGTGGAAAATAATTAGTGTGGCTTCTGCATTCAGATCTGTCCTACGATTAAAAAAGTCAAGGGGTTGATGATGATGATCTATTATGACATGTCTCTAATATGTATTTAGATACATTGTATTTATTTTCAGTTTTTCAAGTTGAATTGTTCACCTATATTGCGTATGATTCATTATTGTACATAATTAGGTTACAGTAAAATCTGTATTTTGTATGCATACTACCTTAAGAAAATTGAGATATAGTAGAGTGGGGGCCCCGTATCATAGATTGGGGGACATCATAGATTCGGGAGGTACAAGACCCTTTCACCGGCCCTAACCTTAGTTAACACCTACGTTACACTTTGCCAATACCTCATACTGGACTATTCCTTTTCGATCTTTGGAAGTTTTGAGTAATCCTTGACAGAGTCTGCTTATTTCTCGTCCTATTATTGTGGGCCTCCGTCGGTCAAGGTTGACTATGGGTAGCATCCCAGTTGTCTGCTTGTCTGCAGCATCAACGTCTGTGACTGTAAAGGCCGATGTGGGAGTAACAATCTCTGTTGCAAAGGTCGCATGTGTATTCTGTCTCCGGTCTGTTGGAGCTGTCACTTTGCTTTCTGCGGGCCCGCTTTTTCGTGGCGACTTGTGTCAGCTTCTCCTCTCCTAATCTGAGGTGTTTGGTCAGGGTTCCTCTACATTTGGATCGTATGGCTGCCAGGTTCTTCGAGGATTGTTGATGTGTTGATGTCCACGGCTTTCAAGTCGTGCCTCATGACATCGCAGTATCGCAGCTGTGGCCGCCCAGCGGGTCTCCTTCCAGAGGCCAGCTCTCCATAAAGGAGGTCTTTTGGGATGTGACCGTATGGCATGCGATGGGCGTCGCCCAACCAACGGAGTCTGCGCTGTCTGAGCAATGTGAACATTCTGGGCAAACCTGCTCGAGACAGGACCTCAGTGTTGGGCACCTTGTCTTGCCACGCTATTCCCAGGATGCGGCGGATGCCTCTCATGTGAAAGGTGTTCAGCCGCCTTTCTTGCCTGGCGTACGTCGTCCAAGCCTCGCTGCCATATAGCACTGCGCTGAGGACACTACCATTTTGGTCTTCACCGACAGCTTTGGATTGGTCCACACACATGTTGTGAGGCGCGCAAGTGTTGTGGCTGCCTTCCCGATTCTCTAGTCAATCTCTGCGTCTAAGGAGAGGTTGTCAGTGATGGTGGAGCCAAGGTACGTGAACTGACCGAACGACCGCATCGAGCTCATAGTCGTCAATGGTGATGGCTGGTGGTGTTTCGGTACTTTGTCTCAGGATGTTTGTCTTTTTCAGGTTGATGGTCAACCCGAAGTTTCTGCAGGCCTGGGAGAAACGGTTCATCAGTGACTGAAGTTCACACTGGGTGTGAGTCACTAACGCCGCATCGTCGGCAAAAAGCATGTCTCTGACAAGGCCTTCACGTACTTTGGTCCCGGCTCTGAGGCGAGCGAGATTGAACAACCCGCCATCTGATCTCGTACACATGTAAATCCCTTCCCTTGATATGCCGAATGCATGCTTCAGAAGCAGAGCGAAGAATATCCCGAAGAGACTGGGGGCACAAAACCCTTACATCGACTAAGAGCAACCTATCATCAGATATTTTTTATATTTTTTTTTCTCAAGTTATTACCAAATTTCACAAGATATGCTCAGAATTGTTACATACAATAATTACGACAAAATAAATATATATATACAGACTCAGTATCATCCAACTCACCTTTTTTCAAAAAAAAAAATATCAACGTATGATTTGTATATGCAAAGATATTTTAAAATTAAAAATACATAATAATTGCATTAGAATCCATTTACGGTAGAGTAATAGATAGCGGCTCGGATTGGGGAATCGGAGAGCCGAGTTCGAATTCCAGTGGAATCAATTACATTCACTTAAGTGCTAATACGCTTGGGAAATGTATGAAACGTCTTCTCTCCCCAGCTATGGGTAAATAGCAGGACAGACTGGGTTCTATAGCCTTGGATGGCAACTGGTCTACCGCAGAAAGAAACGGAAATAGCAGGACAGGCCGGATTCTATAGCCTTGGATGGCAACTGGTCTACCACAGAAAGAAATGACAACCTACTGCGAGAAAAAAATCAGTCTCGTCAGTCATGTATCGAAAGCTACATGATCGCCTAAGCGTGTATCCCGCATGGCACATAACTGACTGAAATTCACTTACGTGCTAATACCCGTGAGAAAGGTATCAATCCACTTCTTCTATCCCCAGCTATAGGTAAATAGTAGGACAGACCAGATTCTATATCCTTGGATGGCAACTGGTCTATCGCAGAAAGAAATAGCAACCTACTGCGGGAAAAAATCTGCTTCGTAAGTCATGTATCGAAAGATACATGATCGCCTAAGCGTGTATCACGCATGACACATAACCGATTGATTGCTGCTGCATCCCGTACTTCCAAGACAACATTGTATGGTTTAATCAAGAATTCATATAGGGTGGAAATTGGCATAAGACACTTAAAAAACAATTTGAAACTGGATCTTACATTAATGAAAAATGTGTGACATTACATTCGAATCCATTTTTAGCAATGTCAGCATTTCAAAATTCTCAGAATTAAAAAGTAAAAACAAACGGGAATAAATATTATTGCAGATTTTAAAAACGAAACTTTATATCTGTTCTTTTTTACTTTACAAAAAAAAAATTTCAAACTAAATATGAATTAGTCCAGGCCGGGCAAGTGCAAGGGTCTCCGCCCCACCCCGAAAGCATGATACAGACAAATAATTTATTTATGTTATGGAAAATATTTTTTATTCAATCTTTAAAAAATAAACTTCATTGATTTTTGGTTTCTTACTAACATGCAAAAAGTAAATGATTTCAAATTATGTTTTGTTAAAACAAAAATTGTAACGAACCTTCTTATTTCGACAATAAATAAAATATAGTTCAATTCATAAAACAAATATTCAACACGATTAATGTTGGCCGTAACTCATATCTGCCTCCTCTGATTTTTATTTAACTGAAGTTATTTTTATTTAATTGCAAAAACGAGTATAACTTGAATTTGGGCGGGTGGGTCATCGTTATTTTGCACACTTCTCCTCAATTGTTACATTAAATTTTGCTCACTGCCCCTCTATTTTTACACACAAAAACGTAAATATATATAGCATATTATTTATATATATATATATATATATATATATATATATATATATATATATATATATATAAGTGAACATAGTGCCCTGACGATTGCATCTAGCATGAAACAGACTGTCGCCTCTAAGTGTTGACTTCTATGTTCACTTTTATATTTATATATATATATATATCAGGTGGCCTGACGATTTCATCTAGCATGAAACAGACTGTCGGCTCTAAGTGTTGACTTCTATGTTCACTTTTATATTATATATATATATATATATATATATATATATATATATATATATATATATATATATCAGGTGGCCTGACGATTTCATCTAGCATGAAACAGACTGTCGGCTCTAAGTGTTGACTTCTATGTTCACTTTTATATATATATATATATATATATATATATATCAGGTGGCCTGACGATTTCATCTAGCATGAAACAGACTGTCGGCTCTAAGTGTTGACTTCTATGTTCACTTTTATATTTATATATATATATATATATATATATATATATATATATATATATATATATATATATATATAGATAGATAGATAGATATCGTGGCCTGACGATTTCATCTAGCATGAAACAGACTGTCGGCTCTAAGTGTTGATTTCTATGTTGACTTTTATATTTAGACACGCTCTATCTCTGATATTGAGAACTTTATCCCATAAATATAGCACACTTTAAGACTATATTTCTTCATATATATACAAGCAAATAAAACGCGCGCAACATCACGACCTAACCTGCGCGAGTGAAATATTTGCGTGGTCGTCTATTACGATTTTACGAGCGCATCAATAACGGCAAACGCGTTCAGGAACTTTCATTACGGATAGAAGCTGCAACGAGGAACAATCGTTTATTTATTTCATTACAAGAATTTACAAATAGGAACGATTAATTAGCTTATCTTCATACCCTGGCTGGTGGCAAACGCTGCTGGTGGAGCTAGGGGTGGCGGTCACGCCATAGCCACCGAAACCGTGATATCACCCCTGGTCGGCGGCTGATGAAGACAGGGTATCGCACGTGTCAATACACGTTGTATGTTAAATATATATATATATATATATATATATATATATATATATATATATATATATATATATAGCATAATAAGAAGCCACGTATACTTTCTTAATATGTATATAATATAGAAAAATCAACTGAAAAGTCATTTCTGATGAAAGATCTGGGTCGATCTGAAATATCAAATGTATATATATATATATATATATATATATATATATATATATATATATATATAAATAAATACTTTCACAAAAAAAAACATTCAACTTTTTTTTTAATTTGCAACATTTCAGTTGTTTTACATATATATATATATATATATATATATATATATATATATATATATATATATATGACTCGGCGTTGTGCGTACGACTCGTACAGCAATCGCTATCACTTGATTTAAAATATTTTTGCCCTTCCTTGCCTTTAAAGGAGTGTCATTTGCCGTGCTGATGTTACTACATGCCTTACTTCTTGCCTATCTCACACTGCGATTTTTTTACTAAGCTCTATACTAAACATTAAATCTGTTACGAAAAAAGAACTAAACAAAATGAACACAAAACGACCAGCTTTAAAAAAGGACTCGTAACTGGAAAAACCGAACGAAAAAAGAACGAAAAAACAAATACTTTTTCACACCCAACCCAGTTCTGCGGAATCAGAATCAACGTTGAGTTTAAGCAAGGAATGAGCCAATTGGCGTAAAGTGCTAGTTAACATTCGTGTCAGTCAACTGTTGGCTCTCACGCTGGCCAATAGTATCTTCCTGCCTATTCGTTGGCCGCCAGCTATAGGCTCTCACTCTGGCCAGTAGAAAATGGCCGCAAACTACATGAAAACTACCGTAGAAGCATGAAAAAATCGATTATTTCCACTATCGATTGGAGTTGGGAAAAGCAAAGTCGGTCTTGGCCTTCCCGCTAACTTGGAGCATGTACATGTAAATTTTGGTGCAAATCCGTCGAAAATTGCGGCCGTGCATTCGTTACACACACACATCCTCCCTTTTATATATATATATATATATATATATATATATATATATATATATATATATATATATATACAGGGTGTCCATAAATTTTGTGTGCACTTTCAAAAATTTATAACTTTATTTGTATTTGCGATAGAAATAATCTGTAAAAAATGTTATCAAGTTTAATGTACCTAGTTTTAAGTATAGCTAAAATAACTAATGTGATTTCAGGCATTACTGTAAATCACTTGGCAAATATTTTCCGTGAACTGCAAAATCGTATTACCCTTTGTATTGCTAATGATGGAGGACATGTGGAAACTCAAATAAAATTTCAATAAAACCTTAAAAAATAGATTTACTTCTTTCTAATCCGTTTTACATATTTCCATCGCAAATACAAATAAAGTTATAAATTTTTTTAAAGTGCACCCGAACTTTATGGACACCCTCTGTGTGTGTATATATATATATATATATATATATATATATATAGTCAAACCTAGGCTTGACTAGGTTTGCTCTACGTTTGTATTGAGCTCTTTAGTTAGTTGTTTACTCGTATCGGGGTTTTTTCTTTGGGCCTTGAACCTGTATCTGTGTGATTATTTTCGACAGACTTCCATGTTCCTGGCTCTTTCTTTTTTAAAACTTTTTTTCCCTTCGTGATTGATTTGGCTATTGTAAATCAAGAGTTCGAAGGTTTTTCGACACGAGTATAGTTACCTATATTTATATTTATATATATATATATATATATATATATATATATATATATATATATATATATATATATATGATTATCATTATTATTATTATTTGCATTCATTGAGTCTTAGCGCCACTGACGGTTTCACTCAAGACCAGTAGTCAGTAAATATCCAGAATTTTCCTCGGTATTCTATTTGATCTTAGTAATGATATTGTTTGGATAATTTCAGTTCTTTCACAGATATCCAAGTAATTTTGATCTTCCATACTTCAAATATTTCTTGAGAGGTTTTAGAACGTTTAAGCGAGATTTCATCATATAGAGATATTGAAAGCTTAAAAGAAAAAGCTTGATATGTTTTGCTCGTTACAAAACAACGGACACTGGCTTTTACGTATACAGATTTTCTTCCCATATTTTTTCTCACTAATAAAGAAAGAGTCGATAGTGATTTATCGAACTCTATTTCGATCGAAGGCACAACGATGCCGTTAGTCCAGACAGGGTGAGACAAGTTTCACTTAAAGAAATTGTGAACGCGCATTGGATAAGCCGGAATAACTCAATTCACCGAGGCATTTTCCTCATTGTATATTTCCACACAGACCTGTACGTCTCTCGAGTGTGTGGGCATTTGTATTTGCAGGCCTGTGTCTATCAAACGATCTGCCCATGCCAAACATGCTGAATCGCAGAAAACTGCACTCTCGCCAAATATATAGATTAACTTACTTGCCAAGCAAAAAATAACCGTCGATGATGCAGAAAAAAAATCAATCGCTCGTTCGTGATTGTAATCTGCTAAGTGTTTTAGACCAACAGACAATGTCGGTCATTTTTGTCTGCTGACAAAGAAATGCACTCTCAATGAGAAATATTACCGGTTGATACCGCGTCTATATGAGGTCGGTCATATTAGAAGATCCCCAGTTATGGTCAAAATCTACAAACCCACAACAATCTAACCACACCCACCCATACACAACACACATATACATATCTGGTTAACGATCAAGGAAAAGTATTTGTTTAAGATGTTTTATTTGATTTTGCTACGGTTCTGATCATTTTTCTGATTTGCAGGGATAACTTGAACATGAACTACCCAAAGTTCTCATTGATTATGATTTTCGCAAGCCATAATCAAATAATTCTTTGGCTGTAGATGTCTATAGGTATCCACTGTGTCCCTTTGATGGTTTTCGAATATCGGTGAATGGCATTTCCGAAGATACGATTCGCAACAGTTGCTAATATACAGGGTGTGTCTAAAGTTGGGACATATAGGGAATCTCATTAACAAATATTTTTAACCTCCACAGATTCAACATGGTTTTGTCGAAAGAAGAAAGAACTGACTTCTTTTTTCTGGGGTATGCTAAAGGAGAAGATGTACTCAATGAAAATTACAGATGCACCACACTTGATTGAACACACAAAGAGTAAATATGCTACAGCAGTGTGGAGTTATTGCCTAGAGTTCATGCAAATCTTTTGCATGACAAACGATGAAAATCATATTAAAGCTGTTATTTGTTAATATTCCAATTCAAGAAAATGTTGAAAATTTAATTTCTTGAAAATATACATTTTTGTCCAGGGTGTCCAGACTTTAGGGACGCCATGTATAATGGATCAATAATCATATTATAACAGAACCTTACCAGATTGAATTAGTTTGTTACATATGAATGAAATTTTCTTCTTAATTTGTATAAAACAACATTGGAACATTTTCATTGTTGCTATAAGCATTATTTTCAGTGGGTATTTGTGTTTGAGTTGACATCCCAGCTATTTTTTTATTTTGTTAAAACAGTGAAATTTATGTCAGCCATTTTAGATTGAAAAAAAAATTACTAAAGAAAAATATATTTCCCAACAAGATTTGAAACTGTATCCACTTTTAGCATCAGGGAAACTACTCCGATAGCCAAACATGTCCTTTAAAAATTACTGTGTTGGCATTTCATGCACAAAAATAAAGTTAGCAGATATAAATTCAAAAGATCTCTGAGAGATGTGCTTTCCTCAAGTAGTTATTTTGCCCGTGTGTCGTGACTTTAGGGACACCCTTTATACATATATATATATATATATATATATATATATATATGTCATTCACAGACAGTACTGTTTCGCTGTATCACAGCTCCTCAGTGCGACTAGACTTCCGAATGCCTCAAGCCAGGATTGAAACACAACTAATTTGGTGTCAGCCAGAGCTATCTTCACTCGGTAGAGTTACACAACTAAATCTAGCGTATTGTTTTTACAAATGTAAACAAATGCCAATCAGCCAAAGTGCTCCATTCATTTTACTGAAGATCTTTGCATTAGTGCAGGTGGCTGTTTTTTATAGAATTAGCTTATCACTCAACAGTGTTCAATTGAAATGTATTTTCAAGAGCTAAATTATGTCATTCACAGACAGTACTGTTTCGCTGTATCACAGCTCCTCACATATATATATATATATATATATATATATATATATATATATATATATATATATATATATATATATATATTGTGTATATTTCGGCAGCAATTTTTCATTAATGTATGTTTCATTAAATAATATAGTTTTGTCTATTTATTTTAAGTAAGTACCTTTCGTATTGTCTGATAAGCTTAATCACATTATCGTTGAAAGACGAAAAGAAAACACCATATTGACACATGTTTGAATCCAATCTAAGCTTTCGGCTTACAGAAGCCATTATCAAAGATGACAATTTTAATAAATCAAACAACACATATACGAAACCAGAATAATGGCCCGCCGTTGCTGTTTGAATAAGCTCAAAGTAACTTACTTAAAATAAATAGACAAAACTTGTTTATATTATTTAATGAAACATATATATATATATATATATATATATATATATATATATATATATATATATATATATATACGTGAACACGAAAAGACGCAATATTTGAAAATGAAGAAGACAGGCCAAAAAATATTAAACTCTTTGATAATAACTAAAGCACTCAGACAATTCATATTTAAATATGTACCTGAAGCCAGAAAAATGGCCCGAAATACAGAACAAAATAAATCTTTAAGAAACACATTCCTTGGTCTTTAACCAAAAATGAATGCACAAATACAAATAATACTTACATACAACATATGCACAACATACATACACATGCACACATGTGTGAATTTCCTTTCATATATATATGCGATATTTCGTATATATATATATATATATATATATATATATATATATATATATATATATATATATATATATATATATATATATAATGAAAACGCTTCTGGTGATAGTCTGGACAAGTTGCCACTCTATAAAATGCTTTAGGGAATACATCTCAAAAAGTATGACCGATAAGATGGGACGGGCATGTAGTTTAGGAAGCGCACGACCTCCATATGCCAACAGCCAGGCCTGCAACATGGAGAGGTCACTCCAAAATCATCACCAAAAGACTGAGTTTTGACTAAATAGGCCACTACCTTTATCTCTCGAGATAAACGTATACCTACGAATCATAAATATATATATATATATATATATATATATATATATATATATATATATATATATATATATACATATATATATATATATATATATATATATATATATATATATATATATATGTATATATATAATTATAAGTGGACATTGAGGTCAACTCCCAGCGGCGACATTTTTTAATGCTTAGAGGCAATCGTCAGGGCATATATATATATATATATATATATATATATATATATATATATATATATATATATATATATATATATATATATATATATATACGTGCGTGTGTATGTGTGTGCGTGTGTCTATTCTTGACATAGGAGATTATGGTTCTCCCCCGCTTCTCAGTTGTTGATATCTATAAATTGCTATGACTACTCGGGAATGACATTGAAATGGTTTCACGGTGCTTTCGCAACAGTTTTGAATCAAACTGGCTGCTATTCAGAGTTCGTGGCCCTGAAGAGCTGAATTTCTAGAAGATCCGATGGCGATCATTCTCACTGTCCGTGCCTTGTTCGACCAGCATGCCAACCATCTTATTTACAAAAATAATTCCTCTTCGCTTTATTTTATTTTATTTTTCCATTTTTCATTATCAACAAATATGCTACAGAAAATCGGTTTTGCCAAAAAACAAGAAAATCTAAGAAATTCAAGCTAGCAGACAGATTTTGAAATCACGAACCGAAAAGGAACTTTTCTTACATAGTAAATAAAATTCTGGTTGTATTTAGGATTAAACAGTAAATAGCCTTGTCCTGGTTCTACTAAGGAATATATAGTAAATGGCCTCGTCCTGGTTCTACTTAGGAATAATAGCTAAATAGCCTCGTTCTGGTTCTATTTAAGAATAAGCAGTAAATAGCCTCGTTCTGGTTCTACTTAGGAATAAGTAGTAAACAACCACGTTCTGGTTCGACTCATGAATAAACATTAATCTTGTTCTGGTTTTACTTAAGAATAAGCAATAAATAGCCTCGTTTTGGCAAATATTAATAATAATAGTAAATAACCTAGTTCTGGTTGCACTTAGGATTACGCAGTAACTAGCCTCGTTGTAGTTCTCCGTAAAAATAAGCAGGAAATAGCCTCGTTTTGGTTTTACTTAGAAATAAGCGGTAAATAGATTCGTTCTGGTTGTACCTAGGATTAAGCAACTAAACTTTATATCAGCGTTCTAGTAAATAATCTATTTTCATCTTTTCTGCTATCGTATTTATTTTTCTTTTGAAGCAAGTGTACTTGCTGGAACTGGAATAATTTTGAGCATTTCGCCATCAATACGCAGAATACGTACTCAGATTTAGCATTGTGCAGCCCCATTCCTCTGAAACGGAAAAGGCAACGATAAAGCGCCGAATGCCGGATAGTATCTTATTTTTAATGTATAAAAAAACCCTCCCAAGCTCCTATTTCAAGTCGAAAAACTGCGAAATGATTAATTCAGATTTCTGGTGTCGATGTTTTCCCACGGCCTTTTCGGTGACGAGCTACACCGAAAGACCAAAATGTAGGTGGCAGGAAAATATGGAAGAAATAATGCGAAAAGGGTTTGATATCAGATCAGTCTTAGCTTTTCTACGTCAATGACAAAAAAGAGCATCTGGCTCTGTACGTCACGTGGTCGTTTGAAGGGTTGTTTCATTAGCATGACTTTGAAGAGGGCATCATCACGGGGGACACACACGCGGCCACACACACACACACACGCACGTGGACACACATACACGCGGGCACGCAGAGACAGACAAACGAATATTTTGCTCTTTAATATCCAAAAACATGCAAAAATCCCCCACATAGACACACACGCACGTATGCACGAACACACACACACACACACACGCGCGCGCGCGCGCGCACACACACATGCACGCACGGTCATATCCAAAAGTTAATAACGGCACATAACGATGAATTAGTAGCATCCATAAAAAACAGCTTTGCGCTAGACTGAGCTCTGCTTACTACATAAGCAGATATACACATAGATAGATAGATAGATAGATAGATAGATAGATAGATAGATAGATAGATAATGAAGAGACTAAGATAGATAGATAGATAGATAGATAGATAGATAGATAGATAGATAGATAGATAGATAGATAGATTATGAAGAGACTAAGATAGATAGATAGATAGATAGATAGATAGATTATGAAGAGACTAAGATAGATAGATAGATAGATAGATAGATAGATAGATAGATAGATAGATAATGAAGAGACTAAGATAGATAGATAGATAGATAGATATATAGATAGATAGATAGATTATGAAGAGTCTAAGATAGATAGATAGATAGATAGATAGATAGATAGATAGATAGATAGATAGATAGATAGATAGATGTTCCGAAAGGGAAAGTCACTTACCGAGAAAAAACCCATGTGTGTTTTGTACGATATGCCGAAGACCAAATAAACAAAATAGTTGATTTATTATTGTAAAATACAATAATACAAGGCCAAAAAAGGGAAAATGGGGCGAGGCAGGTCATCATTAAACATCTTACGCCTAACTAATAAGATTGATGACCCATTCTTTCATTACAATTACCTCATTCACCACAAGAGGTCATTTTTCACCATTCACTACTACATATACCATAATACCCCATATTCACAGGGAACCTACAAAAACACCCCATGATATAAAAATGTATTTATGTACAAATCACCGTTAAATATATATATATATATATATATATATATATATATATATATATATATATATATATATATAGCGAAAATTTAGGGTTACTGAGGTAATTCGCCGCTGGCGCCCAAAGCCAGAAAGAGCCGCCCACAAAGCGGATCCTTTGCGACCCCTTCCACTAATTCCCGATACAAGACTCTCCTAGCCCGTGAAAGGTCACTGGGTGGAGAAATGACCCTCAAGGCCGCTCGACATTCTTTGAGGAAACTCGACTAATTCCGGGGCTCGGCATAGGAAAGCCAACCTCACGGCGTGTCGATGACTCACCAAATGTAGCATTCCCAGTCCCCTCCGACCACCATGACACCTCAATGTCGCTGCAGCACGACACGAAAATGGTTACGGCATCGGCGTACGCGGAAACACTGGATAGAGCCCCACCAGGGACAGCGATTCCACATAGGTCCGGAATGCACGCCCTGTCTCTAAGCCTGCGAAGGAGAAGCCCCAACACCAAAGCGTAAAATACGGCCGACAGTGGGCAACCCTGACAAACCAACCGAGACAGCAAAACATACACACATACACGCGGGCACGCAGAGACAGACAAACGAATATTTTGCTCTTTAATGTCCAAAAACAAGCAAAATTCCCTCAACATATACAGACACGTACGTATGCACACACACACGCGCGCGCGCGCGCGCGCGCGCGCGCGCGCACACACACACATGCACGCACGGTCATATCCAAAAGTTAATAACGGCACATAACGATGAATTAGTAGCATCCATAAAAAATAGCTTTGCGCTAGACTGAGCTATGCTTACTACATAAGCAGATATACACATAGATAGATAGATAGATAGATAGATAGATAGATAGATAGATAGATAGATAATGAAGAGACTAAGATAGATAGATAGATAGATAGATAGATAGATAGATAGATAGATAGATAGATAGATAGATAGATAGATAGATAACGAAGAGACTAAGATAGATAGATAGATAGATAGATAGATAGATAGATAGATAGATAGATAGATAGAAAATGAAGAGACTAACATAGATAGATAGATAGATAGATAGATAGATAGATAGATAGATAGATAGATAATGAAGAGACTAACATAGATAGATAGATAGATAGATAGATAGATAGATAGATAGATAGAAAATGCAGAGACTAACATAGATAGATAGATAGAGAGATAGATAGATAGATAGATAGATAGATAGATAGATAGATAGATAGATAGATAGATAATGAAGAGACTAACATAGATAGATAGATAGATAGATAGATAGATAGATAGATAGATAGATAGATAGATAGATAGATAGATAGAAAATGCAGAGACTAACATAGATAGATAGATAGATAGATAGATAGATAGATAGATAGATAGATAGATAGATAGATAATGAAGAGATTAACATAGATAGATAGATAGATAGATAGTAACGAAACTGATAGATAGATAGTAAAGAGACTGAGATAGATAGATAGATAGATAGATAGATAGATAGATAGATAGATAGATAGATAGATAGATAGAAAATGAAGAGACTGACATAGATAGATAGATAGATAGATAGATAGATAGATAGATAGATAGATAATGAAGAGACTAACATAGATAGATAGATAGATAGATAGATAGATAGATAGATAGATAGATAGATAGATAATGAAGAGACTAACATAGATAGATAGATAGATAGATAGATAGATAGATAGATAGATAGATAGATAGATAGAAAATGCAGAGACTAACATAGATCGATAGATAGATAGATAGATAGATAGATAGATAGATAATGAAGAGACTAACATAGATAGATAGATATATAGATATATAGATAGATAGATAGATAGATAGATAGATAGATAGATAGATAGAAAATGCAGAGACTAACATAGATAGATAGATAGATAGATAATGAAGAGATTAACATAGATAGATAGATAGATAGATAGATAGATAGATAGATAGATAGATAGATAGTAACGAAACTGAGATAGATAGATAGTAAAGTGACTGAGATAGATAGATAGATAGATAGATAGAAAATGAAGAGACTGACATAGATAGATAGATAGATAGATAGATAGATAGATAGATAGATAGATAGATAGATAATGAAGAGACTAACATAGATAGATAGATAGATAGATAGATAGTAACGAGACTGAGATAGATAGATAGTAAAGAGACTGAGATAGATAGATAGATAGATAGATAGATAGTAAAGAGACTGAGATAGATAGATAGATAGATAGATAGATAGATAGTAAAGAGACTGAGATAGATAGATAGATAGATAGATAGATAGATAGATAGATAGATAGATAGATAGTAAAGAGACTGAGATAGATAGATAGATAGATAGATAGATAGATAGATAGATAGATAGATAGATAGATAGATAGATAGATAAACAAACTGTAACAAATAGAGAAAGAGAAGAACAGACACAGATTTAGATGCATAAATCCATAATCTATGCAGATGTACGTAGCATTAATGTCATTGTCCAAAATGTTAGTTTACGGATATTGGTTTAAACGTTGAGGAAGAGACTTTATAATTTCGCGGATCCTAATGCCAACGACACGAGTTGAAATAGTGTCAACATTTGTCTAAATGTTACAATGGCCTTTTTTTATTGTTACTAATTAGGCTAAGTCTAGATGATAGCAAGGAGATTCGATTAAATAGTGCGAAGATCTTGTCTGAATGATGCTGTAGACATTGTTTCTATTCGCCGGAGATGGCATTCATGTCTTCGGACCTGTCTGTTATACGAATTCTCAAAGAGCTTTTGAAAATGTTAGCTGTTTAGGTCAGTCGATTTTAAATGGATAATTTTTAAAAAAAATTAATTGGACCCTCTCCCTCTTACATATCTTCTAACATTTAGGCAGATACGATCTCCGTTTTGTAAGCCGTTGAATTTAGACATCGACATACAAATTTTCATGCAAACGTCTATGGTCACCTTGTTGAGTGCGGTTATAATTGCTACACGGTATTCAATACGTCATAACTATCGTATATATAGGGTGACCCCAAAAAACGGGAATTTTTTAAGTGCTTATTGCCAGACATGAGCAAGTGGCAACACTGCGAGACAGTGACCTTGAGCAAGTAAACATTTCGCCATTTTAGTAACGAGAATGGAATTCACAGTATCCCAGCTGACATGTTGCAGGAGTCAATGAGGAATCTCAACAGCAGATTTCAAGAATGCATTCGTACAGGAGGATGCCATCTACAGGACGTAATTTTTAAAAAATGAAAATTCCATCATTGTTTCTTAAATAGCATGTTTTAAGGTTTCAATTACTATGAATTAAATATTTTTCTTCCATCACGCTTGGTTTTATTGGATTGTTAAAAAGTTCTCGTTTTTTAAGGTCACCCTGGATTTGCCAATGGGAAAATACAAACAGGCAGGGATAGATATAGATATAAACTTAGAAAGATAGATATAGATTGATAGATAGATATGAACAGACAGAGAGATAGATAGATAGATAGATAGATAGATAGATAGATAGATAGATAGATAGATAGATAGATAGATTTGAACAGAGATAGATAGATAGATAGATAGATAGATAGATAGATAGATAGATAGATAGATAGATATGAACAGAATGAGATAGAAAGATATAAATAGACCGACTTAGATAATGAACAGACAGATAGATAGATAGGTAGAAAGATTGAGATAGATAAATAGATCTAAACAGACTTAGACAGATAGATATGAACAGATTGCGATAGATTGACAGATAGATATGAACAGATTGCGATAGATAGACAGATAGATATATATGAACAGATTGCGATAGATAGACAAATAGATAGATATGAACAGATTGCGATAGATAGACACATAGATAGATATGAACAGATTGCGATATATATATATATATATATATATATATAGAGAGAGAGAGAGAGAGAGAGAGATATGAAGAGATTGCGATAGATAGACAGATAGATAGATATGAAGAGATTGCGATAGATAGACAGATAGATATGAACAGATTGAGATAGATAGACAGATAGATAGATATGAACAGATTGAGATAGATAGATAGATAGATAGATAGATAGATAGATATGAACAGATTGCGATAGATAGACAGATAGATAGATATGAAGTGATTGCCATAGATAGACAGATAGATATGAACAGATTGAGATAGACAGACAGATAGATAGATATGAACAGATTGAGATAGATAGATAGATAGATAGATAGATATGAACAGATTGCGATAGATAGACAGATAGATAGATATGAAGTGATTGCCATAGATAGACAGATAGATATGAACAGATTGAGATAGATAGACAGACAGATCGATAGATATGAACAGATTGAGATAGATAGATAGATAGATAGATAGATAGATAGATAGATAGATAGATAGATATGAACAGATTGCGATAGATAGACAGATAGATAGATATGAAGTGATTGCCATAGATAGACAGATAGATATGAACAGATTGAGATAGATAGACAGACAGATAGATAGATATGAACAGATTGAGATAGATAGATAGATAGATAGATAGATAGATAGATAGATAGATAGATAGATAGATAGATAGATATGAACAGATTGAGATAGATATGAACAGAATACGTTCATAACTATCGTATATATACATCGAATATCGTGTATACTCGAGTATTGTGCGAATGGTTTTACGATCAGTTTGTGTATGCAAAAAAAAAATGGTGGGTCGCGCGCTGTGCACAGTCTTTTGTGTTTTGTTTGTTTAAAGAGGATAAAAATCATGCATTTTCGGTAACCGGTTGCACCATACCCTGGCGATCTTTTTCTGGAGGGGTCAAAATCCATGCAAAAAAAATCATGAACTTATTATTATTATTTTATTTCCTTTGATTTCTGATGTGTACTCATTTCTTTCCGGGTCCCACCCAGTGACCTAAGGTTAGAAATGGCATCATGATATTTTACACTGGGAAAAAATCCCCCCAAAAAAAAGATATTTTACATAGACAAAGCCCTTCGTAAGGTGGGGGCTGTACTCGTGAGAACAATTTTTTGTATTTCTTTAAGACATGGGCTTCCAGAAATCCTTTCAATGAGTCTACTGGAATCTTTTCCAACTAATCCGAGGGCTCCAACTACAATAGGGATTGTTGATGTTCCCATGTGCCACATTTTTGACATTGCCACTTCATTTTTAATTATTATTATTATTATTATTATTATTATTATTATTATTATTATTATTATTATTATTATTATTTCCTTTGATATCTGGCGTTTACACATTTCTTTCCGGGTCCCGCCCAGGGGCCTAAGGTTAGAAATGGCATCATGACACTTTCCACTGAAAAAAAAAAAATTATTATTATTATTATCATTATTATTATTTTCATTATTATTATTATTATTTTTATTATTATTACTTATGACTCAACATTTATACTTGTGCATGTTTTGTGCGTGCGTTTATGCTGGTAGCGTGGTGTGTAAATCAGCGACTCCTTCATCGCCTTTCCTATTCTATTTCTGAGATTATTTTCCTAACGCGTCGGTGTCGACTTACGCTCTCGATAGCTTTGGCCAGTCATAGCTCTTTCTTTATTTCCACATGTACAATTCGGCACCCACAAGCGAGAACGAATTTTTTCCCGGCAATAGCCATTATTTACAGCGACCATTTTCAGCGAATGCGTGTGGGAATGGGAAGGCACATGCGCACACGCTTGTAATAAAAGGTATCTGTCTTGCCTTCGGAATTATTATTCGTGGATTGGTTTAACAACTCGCCTATCTTCTACTGTTTTTTTCAACCTTCATATTTTACACACACACACATACACACTTACACATACACACACCTATATATATATATATATATATATTAGGTTGGTGCAAAAATAATGTCGTTTTCTCACATGAAGTTGAACGTCAAAAAACGACATTATTTTTGCACCAACCTAATATATATATGTGTGTGTGTGTGTAAATGTGTGCGTGTAAGTGTGTGTGTGTATGTGTGTGTGTGTGTAAATGTGTGCGTGTAAGTGTGTGTGTGTGTATGTGTGTGTGTGTGTAAATGTGTGCGTGTAAGTGTGTGTGTGTATGTGTGTGTGTGTGTGTAAATGTGTGCGTGTAAGTGTGTGTGTGTAAGTGTGTGTGTTTACTAGTTAGCTCTTTTTTTCCTTTATTGACATTTTCAACACTCTCTTTCAGTCTACAAAGTTTGTTTTCTTTTTTTTTTCTCCTCGATTTTCTTCCTCTCTCTCTATATTGCCTTTCCTCTTTACATCTTTCTTTTCCCCTTTCTATCTTCCCGATTCAGTCTTCTTCTCTCTTCCTTTGTTCGTCCATCTATTCCATTATCTCTCTTCCTCTTCCTCACTTTTTCCTCCTCTTTCCAGCTATTTTTCCCACACTTTCTGTTTTTCTCTTCATTTTTCTGCCCCCCTCTCTCTCTCTCACTCTTTCTATCTATCTATCTATCTATCTATCTATCTATCTATCTATCTATCTATCTATTACCATCCTTCTCTTCCTCGTTCTCATTTTTTTTTCCATCTATCGTTTTACTATCTTTCTCTACCTATTTACACCTCTGGCTTTCTTCTTTCTTTTTCTCTTCGTTTTCAAATGTTCCTTTTTTTTTTCTTTTCCTTCTTTCCTCCTCAAAACATTCTCTCTTTATACTTCATTCTCGCAATTATTCTGACGTCTTTTTCTTTTCTTTTCTTTTTCTTTTTTCTTTTCTCTTTTTGTTTTTTCATATTTCACTAAACTTACACGCACCATTTTTCATTCACACACCACCCACACACACAATTATCTATGCATTCACCGGTCACTTTTTTTAAAGTATACGCTTCCAATACCGGATTTGATCGCATCCCATTTTAACATTAGAACCACCTTACTTCTTCTTGTCATGCATTCGACCATGTTCTGGAAGAGATCTTTCGAAATTTTGATCCATGCTGTTATTATAGCAGACCTCCAATTCTTCTAGTTTGGTCGGCTGCACGCCCAGGATTCGAATCCCCGTTTTTACCACATCTCAAAGGTGCTCCGTGTGATTGAATTTCGGCGGAAGCCATTTAAACACAGAAAACCCATTGCTGCTTTCCATGACCCAATCTGTCAATATGTTTGATTTGTGACTCGCTGCGTTCTCCTGCTGGAAGCGGCCACCAGAGGGTGAGTAATTCGTAGTCATAAATTGAGGTACGTGGTCAACCACAATAGTAGATAAGCTGCAGCATTTAAACGATGTTTTACTGGTGCAAAGCTGCCAATGTATGCCAAGAAAATATCCCCCGCCTCATTACACCACCATGGCAAAGAGGTTCTCATATACGTTTACTATAAATACTTTTAAGTTCACTCAAAATGAAATAAAATACTGGAAAAACGCGATCTATCCTGTTGGGGAGAAGTAAGTGGTGCTTTTGTTGTAGGAAAGTATTGTTATACAGGCTGTCTCTAAAGTCTGGACACATCGGCAAAAATGCATATTTCCAAGAAATTAAATTTTATTGAATTGGAATATTAACAAATAACATCTTCAATATGCTTCCCATTATTTGTGATGCAAAGGTTGTGTGCTTTGCAAGATTCACGTGAAATCAATGCAATAACTCCACACTGCCGTCAATGTAATTTATATGTTCAATCAAGTGGGTTGCATCTGTGATTTGCATTAAGTATACCTTCCCCTTTAGTATTGCTCAGAAAATGAACTCAATTCTAACTTCTTTCGACAAAACCATATTTAATCTGTGAAGTTAAAACAAATATAGTTCTGTGTCCAGACTCTGGGGACACCCGATAGTTTGACTTTTCCTGTAGAGTTTTCTGGTTTGAACGATGGCTAGCGGCTCGGATTGAGGAATCAGATAATCGAGTTCGAATTCTAGTCGAATCCATTATATTCACTTACGTGCTAATACCCTTGGGAAAAGTATAAATCCTCTTCTTCTCCCACCAGCTAAGGGTAAATAACAGGACAGACATGGTTCTATAGCCTTAGATGGCAACTGGTCTACCGCAGAAAGAAATGACAACCTACTGCGAGGAAAAAAATCAGCCTCGTCAGTCATGTATCGAAAGAAACATGATCGCCTAACTGTGTATCTCGCATAACACATAACTGACTGAAATTCACTTACGTGCTAATATCCGTGGAAAAGGTATGAATCCTCTTCTTCTACCCCCCAGCTATAGGTAAATAGTAGGACAGACCAGATTCTATATCCTTGGATGGCAACTGGTCTACCGCAGAAAGAAATGGTAACCTACTGCGGGAAAACATCTGCCTCGTCAACCATGTATCGAAAGATACATGATCGCCTAAGCGTGTATCCCGCATGGCACATAACTGACTGATGCCCGGCGCGACTCGCCCGTACGTGTCCAAAATGTAAGAACGGAACTAAGAGGATGCAGCAAAAGCAGAGTTCGCCAGACCTCTGAGTTTGCAGTGATCGGATTGTCGACCTCTCTGCCCGAAGGCAGAAAGGAACCCAGATGAGTCTATGCCGAAGGGCAGAGCCTCGTCCGCGGAGGTAGACAGCTACCCGACCCCGTGTATACGGGGTCTACGGGAAATTTTTGCCCTAGCTTACGAGCTCAGAATCGCCCCACGTGAAATAATCGGCCTTATACTACATCCTGCTTTGTGGGCAGCTCTTGGGTAAATACCGAGACAGTAAAAGCCGTATTTAGTGGTGGTCTGAGGAAATACTGAAGTAATCTGCAGCTGGACTTACTCTAAGAGTGACTGAACTCAACTAAGTAACAGACACATTACAAGACAGATACAATGTCATTGTAAAATATATCGGTTTGATGATTCGGCGCACGCCATCGGTGATGTGCACGTGGCTGAATGGTTAGAACGTCTGTATTCTGACCATGAGACCCGGGTTCGAATCTCACCACAGTCGATTTTTCAGGAAGGAGACTTCCAGATATTATCGGACGGAGTCGATCTCAGCGTGCCTGAAAATCGTACTACGGGTTGACACAAGACCTGTGAGTGAAAATGGGTAGACGGAGCCCTCGGTAATGTTTTTAACCGTTAGCACGAAGTCACAAGTCATCGTGACCGAGGGCTTGAGCGTGCTGGTCTTGTTCAAATTGGTGATCACGCTAGATAACACGCTGTTTCCCCAGAAACTGCAACTACGGTCTGCTTAGCATAGTTGCAGCATAAACCACAGGTGGGCTCTGTGGGTGTTGAATAAATACAATATGCACCTGAGCAAGCGTCTACAATAGGGACTGGCTAGCCACCCTAGTAGACAAGTATTCTTGAATACGAGTGGCCAGTTATATACAATCGGTGATGTTTTTAGCCGTGAATCATTAGGGGTTTCAGGATTTTCAACATCTTACCCGTTTGCCATGTTAACCGGGCCGATACTAATCGGATATCGACTTGTGTGCTACCCCCCAGCTGCAACTCATTTCATAATGTACAGCGACGCCTCTGGTATTTTATAGTCTAATCACAAACAACTTCTGGTTCATCAGCTTTTACGCTCTAGAAAAAACGGGCGCGAATCCGATAACCGTTTCACTCTTGCAGAAAATTGCGCGAATACATACATACATACATATATATATATATGTGTGTGTGTGTGTGTGTGTGTGTGTGTGTGTGTGTGTGTGTGTGTGTGTAGTCGATCCAACGCAACACATATAACTTGAATATTGCGATCAAGCGTTAAACAGACTGTCGCTGCTCGATGTGCCCACTTTTATATTTATATCTACATACACTCTATCCCTGGTATTGAGCACTTTCACCCATAAATATAGTATGCTTTTCAACTCCGACTGATGCCAATTCAGTCGGGTTTCGATCCTGGCTTGAGGCAATCGGATATCTAGCACTGATGAGCTGTGATACTGCGAAACAGTCTGTCGGTGGATGACAATATATATGCCACCGAAAAAATAAATTTCGGTCGAGCACTTTACAGGGAAATCGCGAATTGTTAAACAGTCACTGCTGCTGCTGATAATGCAAAAGTTCTTCTATGAATCGAGCACTCTGAGTCACTGGCGTGTTTGTTCAAAAATAAATACGTAAAAATTCACCTTCCACTCTGCCGGGAGCCGATAGCTTAGAGGACAAATCTCCGACTGATGCCAAATCCGTCGAGTTTCGATCCTGGCTTGAAGCAATCGGATGTCTAGCCACACTGATGAGCTGTGTTACAGCAAAATGGTCTGTCTGTGGATGACAATATATATATATATATATATATATATATATATATATATATATATATATATATATATATTGTTGTGGCCTTGTTAGGGCCAGAAATAAAGACACAAAGAAAGGAATTGAGTTAAACAAATATATTAACAGAAACAATAAAACAAACATATAAAAACGAGAGTGTTACAGCAAGAATGTTCGGTCCTACTGTCAAAGCTGACTGCAGGAAACTTTCCTCTTCAAAAGGCAGTACCTGCTCCTATTTATAGCTGGGAGAGTCCATGCGTGCGTCGGTAAATTACCATAATATATATATATATATGTGTGTGTGTGTGTGTGTGTGTGTGTGTGTGTGTGTGTGTGTGTGTGTGTGTGTGTGTGTGTGTTAGTAGTTACGTGCATGACAACAGTTTAAACGCACTGGTAGTTCAGTGTAATATATTTGGTCACAATTTCGCCTTAATAAATGCCAATCTAATCAAGTATTGAGAGTGTGCTAATTTCACCATTCACGACAATAAACCTAAGACAAGGACCATACATAATATCACCGATCATCGCAAAAGCAAAGGTAGTACAATGCGGTATACATGTTAACGGAGACAAAACACACACACACACACACACACACACATATATATATATATATATATATATATATATATATATATATATATATATATATATATATATATACTCATAGTGGTCTGATTTAAAATTCAACAGATGCCAAAGGCTCTAATATATACATATATATAAAAGAAAAAACACTTTATGGTCTCTGGTCGTCCGATCTGATAAGGAAATTTAATTTATAGCTCCTCTTATCCTCGAAAATCCCAACGCATTTTCCTAACGCACAGTTTTGTCTTTCATCCCAACGTGAAGTCGACGAACGTAACACACGTCGTCGAATCGTCCTGTTAAGAAGCTTTTTGTCCTATTATCTCCATATATATATATATTTTTTCATCCTTTTTCTATCTTACCCTTTCTTCTCTTTCTTTTTTGCTTTTCTTTTCATGTTCTCTGTTTCTTTCTTTCTTTGTTTCATTCTCCTCTCAGTTTTCCTTTCACACCTTTCCTTTTTTTTCTTTCGCTTTCTTTCTTTCATTCATTCTTTTTCCATCTTCCCCTTTCTTGTCTTTCTTTTTCTTTTCTTTTGCTTCAATTTCTTTCGTCTTCCTCTTTCTTCCCCTTCATTGTATTTTATTTTTATGCTCTTTCTTTCTTTCTTTCTTTTCCCTATCAGTTCTGCTACTATCTCTCTCTCTCTCTTTCCCCACTATTTCTTTTCACTTTCTATTTTTATTTTTATCTTTTATCAGTGTTTTATCACTTGCAGCTGCAACGGGCTGAAAAAAAATTCCATGACTTACGACTTGTCCGTGAGCGGCTCTCTCCTATCCCATTCTCGGAACCGAGTCAGATGTTTATCGTCACCGCTTATGTCCTTCCGTGCATCCGTACCTCGATCGGACTGATCATTATCATGCAAAGGCAATCCAAACGGCCTTAAGATCTATTAATAAATAAATTTCAAAATAGATGTTATGATGGTACACTTAAATTGCTCTCTCTCTCTCTCTCTCTCACACACACACACACGCACACACTCTCTCTCTTTCTCTCTCTCTCTATTTCTCTTTCTATCCTTCTCTTTCTCTCTCACCCCTCTCTCTTTCTCTCCTTTTTCTCTCACTCTTTTTCTCTCTTTCTTTCTCTCTCTTTCCATCTCTATTTCACTCTTTTTCTCTCTCTCTCCTCTCCCACTCTCTCTCGCGCGCACGCGCCTCGAAATGGCGAAATTGTTAGCGAGACTAGTTTGGTTGTCCCTTACTACAGAGCGGTGATTTCGATTCTCACTAAGTGCCCCATACAAAATTCGATAGACGACATATCCCCTGAGCATGGAAAACGGAATTGAATCAATCTAACCCCGTGGATTGAATAAAGTGCTCGATTCGAAATTCCAATTAAGTTACCGAAAGCGAAAACAGATACCTGAAGAAGGCCGTAGGTAGTAAACGGCCGTCTGTATAACAAACAGGACGTGCATGCTGGTCCGAATAATAAAACAGGATGAAGATATAAGAAAGCAAATTTTCACGCGTAATTAACATATTTCTATATATAATTAACATATTTCCACATATAATTAACATATTTCCATATATAATTAACATATTTCAACACAGGTTCTGAATAAAAGGGAAATATGCTAGATGGCTTCCAAAATGATTGTTTTCGGTGAGATGACGTTTTTGGTGTTCTGTTTTTTTTTTTTTTTTAATTCTTTTATCAAATTCCTGCATTCTTTTATTTTTTTTTTAAATCATGGCGAACATTGCCCAAGAAACCAAGATGAATATAACAAAGAATATGAGACCGTGAGCAATAGCTAAGGAACTCGTAATTTCAAGGTTTACGTCACGTTCAAACACCGGTTCTAGCATGATCACCAACGCTAGGCAACATCGGGCCTGGTCAGTACCTAGATGTGTGACCGCTTGGAAATAACAGATAACGGCTCGGTATTATTAATCGGATAGTCGAGTTCCAATTCTAGACGGAATCGTTATATTCACTAACGCACAAATAACCTTGGGAAAGGTAAGAATCCACCTCTCCCCCCTCCCCCAGCTATGGTTAATTATTAAAACTTGTATCCCTAAACCATAATTATCACCAAAAAAAAAGTAAAAATACTTTCTGGTTTCAAATAACCTGCAAAGGATTGATAAGCCGTAAAAAACGAATTAATACACGAATTTAAACGTGAAACAAGATTGGAACATAGGTCCCACCCTTTTGTTATTGAAATAGCTAAATGCAACCGCCACTTCTACTGCAACAGTTTCTTTTCTCCAACTTCCCGCCTGTGGAACTCCCGTTTCCTCGCTTCCTTGATAATTACAATCTTCAAAAATTTAAATGCAACGTCAGTCGCCATCTTGCGTCTTCTTGAATCCCGTTCTTCTTTTGTCCTCTCCTCAAGGCAATGTTACGGAGAGTAGTAGTAGTAATAAACCTAAGTTATCCTCATCCAACTTAATTTTAGAACAGATCATAAGAGCCCTATTGGTAAGAGCATATATATATATATATATATATATATATATATATATATATATATATATATATATATATGCAAGACTCTCCAAACTGTATTGAGTTCTCTATGTCATTGACGTGTTTATAATAAAATAAATACGCAAAAATTCTGCCGGGGCTCGATAGCCTAGCTTGATGCGATCGGATGTCTATCCACACTGATGAGCTGTGAAACAGCGAAACAGCCTGTCATTCGATAACTGTATATATATATATATATATATATATATATATATATATATATATATATATATATATATATATATGAAGAAATATAGTCTTAAAGTGTGCTATATTTATGGGATAAAGTGCTCAATATCAGAGATAGAGCGTGTGTAAATATAAAAGTGAGCAT
>OZ038513.1:39157774-39232774 GCA_964036315.1 Acanthosepion esculentum
TTTAAATAATTTTAATTTAAGCTCAACTTCTGTATGGAGCACTGTTTTTTAAAAATAAAAACAAAAATGCTAAAGAACTCCGGATTATTTACATAACGTGTTCTTTCCTGTTTTTCTACATACCCGTACACACACACACACACACACACACACACACACACACACACACACACACACATATATATATATATATATATATATATATATATATCGGTCTTGTTTGTTTGTCTTCTTTATCTTCAATTGGACTTAATTCAAGTCCGACATTCACTTGTAGCTGGACCTTCTTCTAGCAGGAAATTTAAACGCACGTGTTTTCTTGACATCTTCACCCCCGGTCCTCTACAAATGCACTGGCGACCCCCATACTTTCGACCTTTGTGCTACATCCAAGATACGCTTAGATAATCATCATACCTGAGATTAATGGATGCATGTTGATTGGGATCTCTTTTTCGATAAATCGATACCGACGTTTTCTTTATGCTTCAAAGATTTTACATGTACACGTATATAGGGAACACAAAGGATATTTTTGTCTTGAAAAACGTCGACCTGTCTTAGAAACCAATATTCGAAATAGTGGCCTTTAAAAAGCAATTCTTTGACGAATTAGACACAATTTAGCATTCTGAAAAAGGTAAATATGAATAGATTGACAAAGCTTCTCAGTTACAAATAAACGGTCAGGGACAAGCATTCTTTTTAGTAAGGAATCCACTTGAAACATCCTTATTCCAACCACACCTTTTCTGAAAAATTCAAATCTAACTTTTGCACCTAAATTTGCAGTCCAAATTAAGTAGTAGTAAAGAAAAAAATTTATAAGTATTTAATAAAAGGAGTAGATGGAATAAGAATATGCCGGATGGATTTGTTTTTCAAAAAGCGAATAATGATCCCGACCGTGTATTCGAGACTAAATATAGATAGATAGATAGATAGATAGATAGATAGATAGATAGATAGATAGATAGATAGATAGATGTGAAGACATTGTGATCAATAATCAACATAGATAGATAGATAGATAGATATGAGCACATTGGGATAGATAGATAGATAGATAGATAGATAGATAGATAGATAGATAGATAGATAGATATGAGCACATTGAGATAGATAGATAGATAGATAGATAGATAGATAGATAGATAGATAGATAGATAGATATGAGCACATTGAGGTAGATTGATAGATAGATATGAGCACATTGAGATAGATTGATAGAATAAATAGATAGATAGATAGATAGATAGATAGATAGATAGATAGATAGATAGATAGATAGATAGATAGATAGATAGATAGATATGAGCACATTGAGATAGATTGATAGAATAAATAGATAGATAGATAGATAGATAGATAGATAGATAGATATGAGCACATTGAGATAGATAGATAGATAGATAGATAGATAGATAGATAGATAGATATGAGCACATTGAGATAGATAGATAGATAGATAGATAGATAGATAGATAGATAGATAGATAGATAGATATGAATAGAATTATTTTTGTGTATTTATTCATATTTTTCTCTCACCTGATTCTCTTTCAGTCTTTTTTTACCTCACCTCATGAATTGATTTCTTTTTTTCAGGTTTTGAATGGTGTTTTTTTCGGCAAATTCCTCAGTTCAATAATCCACTAAGCAATGGCCCATGTCTCTGTCCCAAATCCAAAAATACTTTATACTCTCCTCTCTCTAACACTCAAATATTTTTCGCCACCTTATCGATAAAAGCAATTTCCCAGTTTTTTATGCATCTTTTTTTTTTTAATTTCTAAAAAAACTAAATAAAGGAGCACGAATGAAGTGTTCGTCCAAGTCCACACTTCAGAACATTCACAATTGTAAAGACAAAAAGAAGCTGAAAACAAAAAGTAAACGTGATCACGACACAAAAATATCTTTCTTTTACGAATAATCAATCTCGAATAAAACCGTCCACGTCGGGAAAGGGGAAAAGAATGAGCATTATTTTATAACGGTTTCTCAATTGAATTTTTCTAAGAGGGTTCCGCCATTTTATGAACAGCGCCGACAACGGCGTCTGAAAACAGTAGGAAAGTCTTTCAAGCAAAGGTTTTTGAGGAAGAAAAAAAAATGCCGATGAACGAGATTGGGGTGGGTCAGTTCGTGTGCCGCCTGTCGATGATTGTTAGTTGTTAGATGCATAAAGGGTAGTGACAGGAAACTTTTTGCAAAAGCGAGATGGGTTTTTAAAAAAAAATGGAAGAGGGTACGAAATTCCATGAGGAAAGGTGAAAAATAAAAGGATAAGTTTTAAAGGTGAAATCATCGAATGTTATTTTTCTCAACTTGTTAATGACTGGCAAAAGGCCACAGTCATCGTAGTTCTAAGATAAATCTATATAGATTTATATAAGATAAATCTATATAGATTTATATAAGATAAATCTATATAGATTTATCTTATATAAATCTATATAGACTTATCTTACCTCTGATGTGCAGATTTATTAAAAATATGCAGATATAAGTAGATAGTTAAGTCTTTAATTTCGTATTTACTTATTTATTTATTTATTCACTGTCTTAATAGAAAGTCGGGTCACTTCGATAAGGTCAAATTGGCAGTTGATCTAAAAAATGACGAACATTCTGTTGTTAACTGAGGGAGGGAATGGTTTGTAAATTTTAACGCCTCCAGAACGAAACTGCTTGCTGTTAATTATCTGAGAGAAGCCTTTTTGCTTTCCATCAAAAGGACTCGTTGCACCTTCACAGGCTAACATTCCGCTGACATGAAGTGGAAAGATTATATTAATTCAATATAATCAATTATTAGGTCTGCTACTAGGAACGTTAGTTCACTGTGTCGTACTCGACAATTTTTCTCGCCCGAACTTATCTTACATATTTACAAGTCTACCATTCGCCCATGTTTTGAATATTGCTGCCACATATGGTCTGGTGTTCCTGTTATATATTTAGAGATTCGCGATGAAATCCAAAGAAGAATCTGCAATGTCATTTGTCCTGATCTGGCATCTCGTGTTCAGTCACTTTCCCGCCGCCGTAACGTAGCTTCCCTGTGCCTTTTCTATAAATAATTTCATGGTAATTGTTTTAATGAACGTTCCTTTATAGTATTGTAATCATTGTAAATATTCATTGGGGTTTCATTTAATTTGTTAAAAGTTGATATTTTTATTCCCTCCACTCCTCAGACATATTATACATATGGGAACTAGTTAAGGCTTCATAGAGACTATGTGGTATTATGGTGGCTGTAGTAAGAATGGTAAGTAAGAACGTGTTGTATGGTGTAACGAATACTGTGTTATTTTTGGGTCAGTAATTGTGGCTATCTAAGATAGACTGAAGACCAGATTTCTACTATCCACCCACCCCCCATTAATTTCCTCTAAGGTACCTAGATTTTATGAATTTAGCGCGGTATTAGATTGGCACCAAGTATCATCATTTTAAAGCTGAAATGGCTAGATTTAACCGTAAGTTCTATAGTGATAGTTTCTTTTCTCTCATTTCTTCCTTAATTAGATTATTCGGACTATTTATTACAACGGCCTTCTTCAGGTGGTTCGAATGTCGAACTGAACCCTTTATTTCGCTCACTGAGGTAGTGTGCCATGTTTAATGGATGCCAGTTATCAGTTATCGCCTGTTAATTTCCCTCTGAAAGTTCTCCACTGCCTTAACCGGGTATTGAACACACACTCTTTGGGTCCTGTCACTGGATCTAAATAAGGCCTTTATCCACTGTGCCATTGTCCTTGAGGACACATGGCACAGTGACAGAACCCAACCAATTCTAACCATATGAGAGGTTAAGGGAAGAAACAGATGCATGCCTTTCCAAGTGACATTTGTGCGAAGTGAAACAAAATTGAACTCGGGTCGCTTATTCTACGAACCTCTTTTCACAAGAACAAAAATAAATGTAATATATATATATATATATATATATATATATATATATATATATATATATATATATATATATATATATATATATATATATATATAATCAACTCACCCCAAGCAAGACGATAACACCAGGAAGTCGCAAGGGGTTATTTGTAGTGAAAGAGAATGTAAAAAAAACAGAAACCCAATCCTAGATAGGAAACAAGACATAAACCTCTACTCTTGTTCAAAAGAGTGGGGTGGATATATATATATATATATATATATATATATATATATATATATATATATATATATATATATATATATATATAGTTACCTATTTCTACTTTCCGAAGTTTAAACTTCGACAAACACTGTCTTCACTTAGCTTCTTAGCAGACTAAGCTAGCTTTAGACCTTTATAGATCCGTAGACCTATTTGGAGGGCTAAGGGCACATTCCAAAAGCTGGGCAGAGTACTGCGAGACAGGAGGATTTCTTTGGTAACGAAGAAAAGAATACTGAGCTGTTACGTGACATCTGTCCTTCTTTACGGCAGCGAATGTTGGACGATTTCCTCAAAGATGAAGAAGAGACTCTAGGCGACGGATATGTGGTTCTACAGAAGGATGCTAAGGATATTATAGACCGAGCATATGAGCAACGATGAGGTCTTAGGGAAGATGAAAACAAGGAGGTGGCTCATACTTAACATCAGAAAGAGGCAGATGAAGTTTCTGGGACACATAATGAGGAAGGAGGGCCTGGAGAATCTGACACTCTCGGGTCGAATAGGGTGAAAAAGAGACAAGGAAAGCATCGCGTGACATATCTGACGAGCTGGAACAGGTGGATGACAAAACGTGGTCTGGTTGAGGAAGCAGAGGGAAGGAGCTTGCTGAGAGCTGCAAGGGATAGGGGGAGGTGGAGAGCCATGATCGCCTACGTCCTGAAAGAACATGGCACACAAAAAGAAAGAAAGTAGGGATGTAAATTCTGAAAGCGTCTTTAATAGATTAAATACAAATTATCGAAAAGAATGGCTAACAAAAGAGAGACATGGAGCAAACCTCTACACAACGGAATAAAGATCAAGTCAGACAGGAACGAATGGAAGAAGGAAAAAATGCCCTGACGGAGAAGATACCTGTGAATCGTGGAACGACGGACGAACAAATGCGAATAGCGTCACACAATAAAGGACATACGCAAGTAGCACACTTATTGAAAAGGAAAAATAACACCAGCGGCAAGAAGATCTCGACCAGCAGACGACAAATGAGACAGATTCAACAATGGAGGAATAACTCTTAGTGACAGACTCTTTACGTAGCGGTCTGTAATTACATCTGCTGGTTTATCAGCAAAGATGGTCAGCGGTGGGTGATTTGACTTGTACCGGCTCACGAATCTGCAAGAATACACTGAACATTTTCTTTTTCCTCTGCATCCCGCCATTTATTTTCTCGACTATTGCAACCGCTAAGTACTCGAGAAAATCAGTAAACAGACGATATGCATTAGTTCATTGCTTTTTTTTTTTTTGGCGGGAAAAGAAACGGGTAAATTGGTTAGCCATTTTTTTTAAATCAATAAATACTCTTTACCAAAGAAATTACACTACGAAAACTGTTTTAAGAAAATAACTATCATGTTTGTGGGTGATATTTATTAAAACTAGCAACATGCTGTATTAGATCGGAATAGTAAGAGTGGGGAGAGGGAAAGACTCTAGCGAGCCAATATTTCAAGTCAGGAGAGTTTGATTGCCTTAAAGATTAACCTTCAAAATTATGGCTTTCAGTTGAATTCGAACAGTGGCTTCTGCGACTGGTGCTCAATATTAATAATTAAGAATATAGCAGAATCAGCTACAAGACCACCGAACAACAACGTTATGGTGTATTTTAATTTCAGCTTGTGGTGTAATGGCTATCGGCTAGGAGTGAGAACTAGGAGAGCCGAGTTCGAATTCCGGTCAAGTTCGTTAGATTCACTTACGCACAAATACACTTGGGAAAAGTATGAATCCATCTCTTCTCCCCCCCCCCCAGCTATGGGTTGAATAGCAGGACAGACTGGGTTCTTGAGCCATGGTTGGCAACCAGTTTACCACAGAAAGAAAAGGCAACCTACAGTAGGAAAAAAAATCTACCTCGTCAGTCATGTATCGAAAGATACATGATCGCTCAAGTTTGTATCACTTAACTGACAGAAATTAGCTCAATTAATGTGGATAGATTATAATTAAAACAAAAAAAATTGTAGTTCCAACGAATGATTTATTTTTATGGAAATATTTCGACTAGCAGTTGCCAGTCTTGGTCACTCCTTAAGTTGAGTACAAACAGTGCAAAGAAATTCGAAACGCTTAAGAATTCAAATCAAGGAAAACAAAACGTCATCAACTCGGTTTGTTTTCCTTAATTTGAATTCTTAAGCGTTTCTAGTTTCTTTGCATTGTTTGTACTCAAATTAAGGAGTGATTGCCAACTGCTAGTCGAAATATTTCCATAAAAATAAATCATTCGTTGGAACTACAAGTTTTTTTTTTCTTTTAATTATGCAACTACCAACGGAGACAATCACCCTAACTGTAGATAGATTATCTTAGAATATTTTTAAAGTGCAAAATATCTGTCTTGTAAATCAGCGTTCAATATATTTGTAATTCGGTTCGAACACCGTTCTCAGCTACCTGTGAGAAATGCAAAACTGTGTGTAGACTGTGTAGCTCCACAGCAGAATGTCTACGGCTGTTGAATGTTTATTTTTAGTTTTTTTCAAAATTCTATGTATAGATGATGGCAGAAAAATCACATGTTTCGGTTCTGATATAAACATTCAAGATGTTATGAATTAAAATCTGGGAAATTTGCGCTGTATCTCCTATATTTTTTTTTAATCTCTCATAGTTCAAGCAATAAAACGATGTCCCAAAAATGGTAAATAATGAAACGAGACATTTTGCATTAATTTCCAAAGGAAAGGAAAATGAAAGTGAAAGTGCTTTTTGCAGTCGTGACGAAATTTTGAAATTTGATTTTCATTGGCGTCTGGGTTTTTTTTTTAAATATACTAAAAGGTTTGGGCACTTCGATGCGGTGCAATGATTAGCCAGCTTGACTCGTTAGATCAATTACGAATGAGTATTGAGTTCGATCATCATTAGGTGCACCATACTTTCGGCCTTGTGCCAAGTTTAAGCTACGCTTAGTCAATTATTATATATACTGAAAAATTCTCAACGAGACTCATTCCAAAATTTGATAAATAAACAGATTATTTCTAGAAGGGCATCTTCTAATCGATATAGATTGCGATGGATAAATTGTCGTCTAAATGACGTCAAAATTGAAACTAACACTGACATCTCGTTTTAACAGATATATTTACCAACATTGCACAAAAATATCTTGAAATACTAAAGAGTAAATTTATTCAATAAAATCGCCATTGGCTTCAATCACGGCATCCAGACGACTTCGGAACCTCTTGCATCTCTTCTGGACGGTCTCCTTTGGAGAATGCTGCTACAATCCTTGACTTCAGTTTGGTGTTACAAGGAGTTTTGTTGGTCTCCTGCTCAACTGTGCTCCATACATAATAATCAAGGTGGTTGCAGTCTGGGGAGTTAGGTGGCCAGATGCAAGGGGTGATATGGTCGAAGAAATTGTCTGATAGCCATGACTGGGTTCTCCTGCTTACATAGTATGGTGCAGAATGCCAAGCAGTACAGCATGCCGTTTCCAAATTTCTGGTTGAGGGAATTGCGTTATGGTTTTCTCGCAGACGGTGCCCAACTGACTCTACTATACTGTGCAGTCGACAAAATTAAAAACAAACAACGCGCATGTGCAAAATTAAAAATATAAAATGGCAACAATTTACCCATCGCACCGTGTGTGTATATATATATATATATATATATATATATATATATATATATATATATATATATATATATATATATATATATTCAAACACTCATAACATTAATTTAAAAGAGCGCGCAATACAAAAGTAGAGCAATAATTATTTATTATAAGTTATATTTCATCATTGTCGTCAGCTTTATCTCGTATCCAATAATTTAATTTCTTCTTTACTGAGTGCTTCTTTTATGATGCTGGTGTGGATAACTACGTTCCCCGGCAACGTGCAGGTTCAGGACAAGAATCTTCCATTTTCACCAAAGCCTGTTCCAGTCATCCAATACCTGTTGCCGTTTTGCTTTGCAACATTTGGTTGAAGGTGAAAGAAAACCAGAGTAGAATAAAGTGCAGCACATATGGAATCCAGTTATGAAACGGCAACGGACTTCCACTGATTCTGTTATAATTTCGATTGGCGCCTTCTGTAGTTTATCCGTCATGCGTAGTCCTCTTCGTCCGCTGCTGAAAGTGATATATTCTTATATCCATACTATTATAAAATGTTCAAAGCGACTCTTCAGGTATATATATATATATATATATATATATATATATATATATATATATATATATATATATATATATATATATATATATTCAGTTTTATTTCTGTTTCTTTCATGGAATCAATCTTTCCACCTTCCACGTTCGTAAACATATTCGAATAATCTACCATTGTTATAATAAAATAAAAAACACTGCCACTTAGCATCGCTCTTGGAAACACTAATACGAGAATAACACTAATACGAGAAAAGTATCTGCACTTTTCGCCATAATGTATAAGTAACTTAGACGGGTAACCATTTGGGGAATACCAGGTGCTGTAAGCTTGGGTGTGAGGGTGGTGTAATTGATAATGACTCGGAATTATTGATTCGAGTTGCGCACGAATACCCTTGGGAAATACAGGAAACCATCTCTTCTCATTCCCCACCTATGGGTTAATTAGTAACACTTGTATCACTAAATCATTATTATCTTCAAAAAAAATTCTTAACAATCAAAAAATATTATCTGGTTTTAAATAACCTTCAAATGGTTGATAAACCGTAAAAAAACGAATCTAGCAGACGGGCATTCTAATTAATCACAATAATGTACACAAAAGTTTGATTCAAGGCATAATAAGGATATAAACTTAGTGATGTACTTATGCATTTTTGTATCTGTTATGTGTGCGTGCTTATATACGATAGGATCCAACTATTTAATGTTAACAAAAAAGTAGCCTACCTATGGCAACGGTACCTTCAACCTCTTCGAAGTGCTTCCTTGAGATTTCATACAGCGTAGCTTCCAAATTTCAAAACAGTCTCCAAAATCCTATTTAACGATTGCCATCAACTTTCAAAACGCTTTCTTCCTAATATCGTCCATGGTCAGAAATTTCGTTTTCGGAAAAGCCAACCGTCGCAGAGAAGCAAATGTAATCACTATAGAGGTGGTTGGTTCCGATAAATCTTGGCCTTTTCTTTTAAAAGAATTCCCTGAAAAATGAGCCATAGATATATTCAAAAAGTCTGTATAGTTTCCGAACTTTTACGCTGAATCCCCAGATGTTCTTCTAACTCTCTTACTGATAATCTCCTATTTTCTTTGATTGCGACCCGCAAACATTCACCGTTTCCGTGTATTCTGCTTTCTGAAGACCTTCTAGAACAACGATCGCTTTCAACGGATTCCCGACTAAATCTGAAGCATCGATACAAACATTTTATTTGAGTTTTGATCATTGAATCATCCCCGAGAACCTTTTTAATCCTTTGAATATTGTGTCGGAATGGAACTTCACCTTATCAAAGGAATACGGAGGAAATGACGATGATTTGACGCTATGTTCGGGGCATTGCGGATTCTAGCTGTTAAAGTCTGTGATAGGAAAGAAAGTCGCTCGTCTGATCACTTGCCATAGGAAAAAAATAGGCCAGCAAGAGGCGAGCAACGTTTTATCTTTAGGAAGGGTGTTACGGGGTGAGAAATAGAGATAAAAGAAGTCATAAAAGCACAAAAGCTGAAAAAAGAACTCTCCGACAACTGAAGTTAGGTTTAGTGATCAGTAAAAAAAAAATATCTTCGAGCAAAGCTTAAAACAAACAGGCAATGGCCGTTTCGTCATCGAGGGTTAGATAAATAAAAACATTTGTTTTCTCTGAAGATCAAGTAAATAAGTTAAAAAAAAAAAGTTTAAAAAAAAAGTGAACCGATTTTCCGTCCTTTCTTTTGATGTTTTCGACAGTACGAATCAAAACTACCTACATGCTTGGACGGTCAGCCGAATTGTTCCGAAAACGGAGAACGAATGCCAAAAACAAAACAAAAAATATTTAAAATATGACAGTCTTTCTGAGAACATCAATTCGGGTCTGTCTCTTTTAAAAAAATGACTATATTATTATTTGCTTCTTCTTTTTAACGAGTTCGCCAAAGCAAGACAGTAAAGCCACGAGGAGTTACTTGTTGTGGAAGAATTCGAAGGCACGACAACAAAGGATGATTAATCAGGAAGACAGTAAAAAGCGATTAACATTGTATTTACATTTTTGAAGATTAGATTTGACTTGAAAGCATAGAATTTGAAGAGAGTTCCACAAGCGAGAAAATAAACTGTTAGCATAGAACTTACGGTTACCTCTAGCCAACTCAACTCTAAATTGATGAGACCTCGTCGCCATTCATAATGTGTAGGTACCATAGCGAAGAGCGATATTCATTTGTAATTATTTACAAAATGTGGCACAAGGCCAAAATGGAAAATGGGGAAAAGGACGGTCTTCATCTGTTTGAACATTAAACTTAGCTAACAACAAACACTGGCCCAAATATGCCACAATATTCCTAACACCAAAACAACGCATTCTTACCTTTCTTACTACATTCACCATAATGTCTCTATGAAAATCCTAACTAGTTTCCATATGTAAAATTCATTGTCTTTGGTGGGGGAATAAAACAACAATTTAAAAAACTAGCCCCAATGAGTATTTACAATATGAAAACAAAACGATATACAAGAGACTAAACAAAATAGTGTTAGTAATAAAAACACCCACAAAAGCTAATACATAAACGTGGCAGAAACATGAGTTAACTGGACGAAATTAATGCGGACTTTATTACAAGGTAACCAAAAATGTTGTGTCCGTTTTTAAAGGAAAAAAAGAAAACGCTTCACATTATGTGTAACTTATATTTAGTCTTCGAAGTCGGCATCCAGCACCTTCTGCCAACGTGTCTCCAGCTGTTCAATGTAGAATGGGGAAAATGACCTCCAACAGCGTTTGCGGAACCCACTTGCTCAGTTTGTACGTCTTACCTAGGCGGTGCAGGTGAAGTCTAAATGTTTCATCGGAAACGTTGAACTGTCTTGCAAGTTCACCACACGTTAGACTACTGTCCTCTTCAATGGCCGCCTTCAGGACTGCGTCATTCAAGACCTGGGTCGTCCACTGCGAGGCTCATCATGGAGAGACAAATCTCTCGACTTCAATTTTCGAAAACCAACGCCTTGCAGTACGTTCATCTACAGCACTATCCCCAAACGCTTGACATATGCGGCGACTTGATGCAGCTGCTGATAAGCCCACTTTGAAGTCGTAAAGCAAACAGACCCGAACGAGATCTCTAGACACTTCCATCCTTCTCACAGCTGTCTGGCTTATAACTGATGGCTGGGCACGGTGAGCGTGTTTTTTTATAACGTCTGATGTTCCTACTTCCGGCTGTCCGAATTTGAAAACAATTGCTACACGCATTTCGTATATATTTCAACTTTATTCAATGACTAATCAAAAAACGGACGAACTTTTTTGGTTACCTTGTAATATAAAAACAATCATTCATCCCATGCACTTGCTAAAACACACAATCATTCAGACACAACAACAAATACGAAAATCACACGCAAAACGAAAGGCGCCGCGCATCTACCAGAGAACTGACATCACTGACCACCTAACGAGGGAAGGGATGGGGAATTAAACTCAAGAAAAAATAGGGACAGCATTAAAAGGGGCCAATGAACAAACACACCCTAACTCAGTTTACTGAGAAAAAGAGAAAAACTAAAGAATCAAAAAACAAACCCACACTAGACTAATTTTATATCCAGTGTGGAAGCGATTCTCTGCTTGAGTTCATCAATGCTAGCAGGAAGTTTGGTAGTAGGGGGAGAATAGACCATTCCCTTCACATAAAAAGAAATCACACGTGGACAGGTCTGGTGACCGCGGCGGCCATTTTATCAGAAAACTATCTTCATCTCCACCACGTCCGATCCATCCCTCTGGCAGATTCTCATTGAGATAGGCAGGTTCTGTCTTCTTTCATTAAATATAAAATCTTGATCAGTGTCTATACATATCTCTGAGTTTTGACTTCAATGTTCACTTTTATATTTATATTTACCTACGCTCTATCTCTGATATTGAGCACTTTATCCGATAAATATAGCACACCTTTAAACTATATATCCATCTATATACCTCATTGTCTCAATGAAAATCCTAAATCGTCCCCATATGTACAAATCGTCGTCTGTGGAGGGAGGGGAATAAAACAATAAGTTCAAAAATCACCAATGAGTATGTACAGTATGAATATAATCTATTTACAAGAAACTAAACAAAATCGTGTTAGTAATAAAAACTCCCACAAGCTAATACATAAATGTGGCAGAAACATGAGTTAACTGGACGAAATTAATGCGGGACTTGAATAATATGAAAACAATCATTCATCCCATGCACTCGCTAAAACACACAATCATCCAGATACAACAACAAATACGAAAATCACACCCAAAACGAAAGACGCCCCGCATCCGCCAGAGAACTGACATCACTGACCACTTAACGAGGGGGGGATGAGGGAATTAAACTAAAGAAAAAATAGGGACATAAATAAAAGAAAGACGCCAATAGCGAAGAGCTAATCCTAACAAATACCGTGAAAAATATTTATAGAAAAGTCACAGGGAGGCAACTTTAAGGCGGTGAGAAAGTGACTGAAGCCGAGATGCCAGGTCAGGGTCAATAATATTGCTGATTTTATCAAGGATCTCTGGATATATAGCAGGAGCACCAGAGCATATGCGGCAACAATATTCTAAGCATAGACGAATGATAGACTTATACATATACAAGATGTAAATCTGTTTGCTACTAGCGCTACTGATGCTGCTGCTAGTATAAATACAATCAGTTATGCAGCTGAAAAGATGATTCTAGTTGCCTATATCTTATGACTTGTACTAAAACTGAGCTTTGCATGTAATAATTTGTATAGCGTCTTAGGCGAATTCGTTTGAATATAAATCAGATCGAAGACGTTAGAATCAACGTACAGATATTTAATATTATTATAACTGTTGTTTTTTATTTTAGCGAAAGCGTACCGCTACCAATTTGACCACGGAGACCAACGGATATAGACTCATAGAAGTTCCAATAAGAAAAATGTGTTTTACTTAAATAGGTAATTCGAACCTTGCTCTGTCAGGCTGGTCTTCGTGGCAAAACAAGTAGCGACACGCTTTGGCTAAAAACAAGCTGTTTCTCTAATGGAAGAAAAAAGGAGTGATGGTTCGAAATCCAGCTGTGCGGGGGACAATTTTCCTTTAGTAAGATTTTCTTAATCTCGGACGATTATTAATTTCACTCTTTAAATAAATTCAAAACAGAAAACGGGGATAACAACTCAAACACGTGCGCCCCCCGCCCCCTAAAGGTATAACGTTTAGAGCAACAAGAAATAATGTCCGTTAATAAATCCCTTCAAAAATAGATATTTAACTGTAAGTGTTATAATAAGCTATGGGAAAATAGTAGAACAGACTGGGTTCGCTAGCCTTGGTTGGTAACCTGTCAAGAAGGACAACTCTGAATTCAAAACCGGCTTGGAGAAGGTTGGGCTCTGTCAGGCTATCTTGCCAAAGAAACACGACTTCTACTGCACCTGCAGTGCATGTGATGACCCTTCGAACCTGATGGGTCACGGGATTCGCGATCGATCGCGATCGCGTTATAAAAGGCGACGGAAAATGTGACACCGAAATCCGAAGTTGCATTGGAATAGCGAAAAATGTTTTCCAAAAGCTAAGCAAAGTATTGAGAAATAGGAAATTTTTGTTAGAAACAACAAAAAAAAAGAGTGTTGAACTACTTTGTGATGTCAGCCCTCCCTATATGGCAGTGAATTCTGGACAATTTTAACTGAAGGAGACTGTTGAGTCTTGACTCAATGTTGAATCTCGCCTATTGCATGGAATAATAATGCAACACAAAATGTACTTAGAACAAGAATGTATTATAACAAGAAAGTTTACACAATAAGTACATATAGTATTTCTGTATATTTCTGGGAAGACGTTCCTGGAGAATGTGTTGACTAGTCGCAGTCGATCAGAGTCTCTAGTTGGATCTCGTGATTCCTTTCCTTCTCTCTCGTCTTCCGGTATCAACCATTATTTATATAGTTGGTAGTCACCTATGCAGATTAGGTGGATTCCACCACAACAGAGACAATAGTCAAAAAGTCGAAAAGAATTACTGGATACAAAATACACTTAAGGCTAGATAATTTCTTTTGGCTCAGATTCACTCAATACAAGGCCCAAGAGCCACTCAAGACTAGATGAGGTATATGACATGAAAGTAAGAGGAGATGTTAGGAGGTAACGATTATGGAAGATAGACAACGATTGACCTTAGACTTGAAGATGTTAACCTTTTGTAGTGATCGAAGAAGCATCTAGTCGGGAGCCAGTTCCTCAAAGTAATTGTTCTTGTGAAGAGCATCCGTCTTAGCAAAATAATGCGTGAGAAACGAGGGTGATTCAACTCTGTGGAGGTACCAAAGTGTCAGGAAGCGACAACTCAACACTGCCAACTCAACACCGTTGATATATATTTTAGAATGTCGATTTACTTTATTACCAAATAAATTATATTACGATTTACTTTATTACAAATACTTAAAAACAAAATTCTGCTTCTTTTTGTTTTGCAATTTTCGATTTACTTTATTAAAAATAATTAAAAACAAGTATTTTATTGAATTATTTTTTATATGTCAATTTATTTTATTAAAAATTAAATTTATTTACGATTTACTTTATTAAAAATAATTAAAAACAAAAAAACTGGTTCATATTTTACATAATACCTATTCCAATCCTTTATTTCAAGAAAAATAAGGTTTTAATCCTTAATAAGTTACTTTTATGCGGTTATAAAAAAAAGTTGTTTTTCTGGGGTTGCGTTGTCTCGGTCCTCAGTTGTCCCGGTGTTCACTCAGCGGAGTGGAGTTGGCAGAGTTGAGACCTGCATCAACAAGAGAAGTCTTGGTTTCAAAGGTTTAATCTGGTGACAATAAAGAATGAGGCGTCATCTGAACATTTGCCATGGAAATAGCGATAGCTTTACAGCAGTGCGTCTGTTTGAAAGAATAAGTATAAATCAGCCGTAACAATAAATACTAAGCCGAATGAATGATGGGACGAATCAGGCAGAATGAATTATGGAATAAGTTCAAGATTATGTTGTATCTGGCGCCCTGTAAACCACAGATATAACATTAATTCCTTTTATGAGACGTTTTTAATTTGAGATCAAACATTCACGGGGCTTCGCCTTTCATCTAAACACATCGTCACATCCTGACATCAGGAATTCTTCCGTTGCGACTGTCGAGAAGGAAATTTATTTCCAGAAATCAAAAGGTTAAGAAGCAAATAATTAACAGTCCTGGAAGGCGAGTCTGTTGCTAAGAAAACAGACGTAATGAAATAAGTTAATGATACACTGGCTCATTTAATAAAACTGCAGGTTAATTTGCTATATTTTTCGTTTTACGAACAACTTTAAACACATTCTATCTTTGACGGCAGCTTTTCATAAGATGCATGCATTTTTTTTTTTTCGTGTGAGTTGTATTTTTACCTTTCTTAAAACTAAAAAAAAAAACATTATACTCTAAAAATGGATCCTTATTTTCATCCATTTTAGCGATAATTCTCAAAATAGACATTGATATTACAATAGCCATACTTGAGCTTTACAAACTTTGTATTAGGCTAAATGATATGGTGGTAAAATATTTTCTTCCGTTTTGAATTTTAGAATCAATAAAGAATGTAATGAAGTGTCGATGCATATTAAATGATAATACAAGATTTAAATCTTCATTAGTTAATATTTGATTCACTCCAATATTTCGTCAGCTACTCCTCGGCCAGTCTCTGGCGCGAGACGTGGACATTACATTACTCGCCTGCGATATGTGAGAGACTGCTAAAAGCGGTTGTTTATATAATTACCTGCAGGGACGTTGTGTAATACTACCAAATCTGCCGACTTTGCAAGCTTGATTGAGGGTTCCGATGAGTGCTTTGTGACCGTCGCTATTTTATCAACATTTGCTTTTTTTATACTTATATTTATATAGGTTACAAATTAAACTAAGTACAACTGACTGTTAAAGTGTGAAAAACATTCCCGGATATTGACGTCATTCTGGGGTTTTTTTTTTTTGTCCGAATTCGTAAATTTGTTTTGCTCATCCAAAGTCTCGAAAAAAGCACCATATAAAATTTACTATTTTAATCAATAATATTGAATATATTGAAATTAATCAATTATTGACAAGAAAAATCTCAAGTTTATCGTAAAATTGCCGCAATGCATTGTTGATTTAAGATGGTATGATCTATTTTGACATGTCTCTAATTTGTACTTAGATACACTGTATTTATTTTCAATTTTTTCTAGTTGAATTGTTCACCTACGTTGTATATGTCTCATTATTGTACATATTGGGTTGGAAACTAAGTTCTCGCCTTTTAAATTTAATTTTTTAAAAGGTTTAATAAAAAAAAAATAACAACTAATTAATAATGTACTCTCCTTGTACTTTACAACTTCTTCCTAACGTTCAACAAGATTTTCAATACCTTGCTGATAGAAATCACCCTGTTTCGACTCGAAAACTTCATCCAACCAAGTGGTCTCAATTCTGCATCAATATTGAACGAAACTCGGCGCATAGCATTTGAAAGAGACCGAAAGAGGTGGAAATCTGTTAGTGTCAAATCGGGAGAGTACGGCGGGCGTGGCAGCACTTCCCAGCCATGCATTTGAATGGCTTCCTTGGTCATATTGGCGATATGATGGCGGGCGTTGTCGTGCAACAAAAGAACTCCATACTGCCGATTAGGTTTTTTCTCTTGAAAAGCTGTGTTAAGTCGTTCCATCTTTTGAACATAGAGTTTCGCGTTGACCGTTTAGTTCCGTTCAAGCAATTCGTAATGGATAATCCCTTCCCAGTCTAACCATACGGACAACATCGTTTTACGCGGATGAAGAGCTCCTTTCACGCGCGGTGTCGCTTGTTTACCGGGGCTAAGCCATTCCTTGCGCTGCTTCATATTGATGTACAGGCACCATTTTTCGTTGCCAGTAACGATTCGATAAAGAAATCGTTGCTTGTGTCCATGACTTGAGCGGTGACGAGCAAGCAAATCAGCGGAGAATGTGGCTCATGGATTTTTGTTGTTGTCAAAGCATGCGAAATCCATGCTCCACACTTCTGAAACTTTCCCATCGAGTGAAGATGCTTCTCTATAGCAGTGTGGGAACAATCCATTTTCTCTGCTAGTTCCATTGTCGTTCGACGAGAATCTTTGTGCTAAAGTTGGTATCAACACTCTCCATCGAACTTAACTGGACGGCCAGAACGAGGTTCGTCTTTGAGGTCAACATTTCCATTTTTGAACTTGGCATACCAATGACAAGCAGTTCTTTCAGCTATGGCATCCTCTCCATACACAGCACAAATGTCACGAGCAGCTTTTGAGGCCTTAGAACCTTGATTAAAAGCAAAAAGAAGGAGCTGTCGAAAATGCTCATTTTTCTTAACTTGACATTTCATTTAAATGATCTGAGAATAAACAGAAATTAAATTAAATTAACTCGAAAAAAAAACCAAAATAGATTACAAAATGATTCCAAAATAGAATTCTCGAAAAACATAGATTCCAAAATTTAAAGACACAATATATTCCAAAATTTAAAAAAAAACTGCGGGAACTTAGTTGCCAACCCAATAATTAAGTTAAAATAAAATGTGTATTTTATATGAATACTGTAACACTGAGGCCATGATTTGGTAAATATTGATTCTGAACAGAAAAGGGTTAAGCCTAAAATGGAATATAGGTTGGGAAAGAGAGAGAGAGATTTTCCTTGGTGAAAATGGCACTGTCTGGATTTCTTCTCTCCGAAAATTTATTTTTCTTATCTATCGAGAATCTGGCATGCGGACGAAAACAGATTTGCAGAACAATTTAACCTCTTCTTTGAGAATTTAGACAACCAATATCTTTTCGTTGACAAAAACGAATTGAGAAATGAAAACAAGAAACGAACCTGCTGTGAGGGTCGAAGTTATGAAAATCGATCCTGTTGTGCTAAGTAAGTGATCTGGTTTGTGTTTTCGCTAAAACAGCGATCATCCCACGGATAAAGAACAATTTTATCTCTTCTTTGAGAATTTAGGCAAACAAATATATTTTCGTTAACGAAAACAAATTGGGAAATAATTTTATCTCTCGCTCGAAAGGTTAAATGAGAACGAACTTAACGGGTCGGATGTATGATTAAAGCAGGAGTTATGAAAACAAGTTCTGTCATCACTGGTCTGGTTTATATTTTTGCTAGACAAAGATAATTCCAGGAAAATAAAAAAGAATCAAAGAATTAAAATTAGTGACTAGAATAAAAAAATTAGATTTGTAAAAGAGATGGGCTGAAGTAGAATGCCGAGAAGGTAGGAGGAAGAGGGAGAATTTGGCCTGTATGGAGTGATGGTATGAGACGTGAACTGAAGCGGGTTGGAGTTGAAGGGAGGAGTAATCCCTGTAACTACTCGCGAGAAGGTGGGATGATTCTCAAAATTTGAAAAGTTGATTAAGAAAGCAGAAATAGGAAACAAAGAACCCTTATTACAATTAATATGAAAATTAAAGAATCAACGAATCCCAAGCAACCTTAGGCTCCATTCCAGTTTTGGGCCGAAGTGCATATAAGTAGATGACTTTGGGAGCTCGAAACTGCCATCAGATTTCCCGATTCCGAAGAACTTTAAACCCAAATGTCACTATAGAAATTGATCCATGAAGGGTTATTTTTTGTTGTACCAAGAGCTATATAAATAAATTAAAGATTAAACCCATGAATCTTCCTTAATGTAGCACCCGCCACAGCTTGAACCAGCGCTGCGATTACTTCGACATCTGATCTTCCACTAGAGATCAAGAAAACAACGTGAACAGCTTGGACCAGCGTCAACATTGACCAGTCTAGAGTTAGCTCTGTGGTTAAAACGTCGCCCTAAGACCCTGAGGACTGGTCCACTAAACGTGGTTACACCACCGGGTGTAGGCGCCGGCAGGAGGTGTTTATAACACTACATTGAAATCTGAGATGTAGTAGGATCGAGATGTATCAGAGAGTCGGAGGGTATCATAGATTCGGGTGGCACGTGACCCTTGCACCGACCTAGACCACGTGTATTAAAGATTCTTCATCACGCTTGCCAACCGGTTGCATGTGCGAGGTCACGTGCTTCTCAATTTGGCATTTCTTTTTTTTGTTTTGCTAGGAAATTGTGGAGAGCCATGATCGCTTGCATCCTGACGAGACGCAGCACATAGAAGAATTATGTTTTCACAGATTTTCTCATGCTCCATACTCCTACGTGTTCATTTATAGTTTAGATAAATACGGCACAAGGCCAAGGAACTGAAGCTCATAGTAGGAATCGAACTCATTACAGTAGTGTCATATCCCTTAAGGGTGAGGGCGATCATGTCCCTCCACAACTTCCTTTCCTTTGTGGCTCTGAGCAACCTTTGCGAGTTCTATCCCACCCACTTCCTACTGCCACGCCTTTTTGTTCTTATTCTTCTCTTGATTTTTCTTCTTCTTCCCCTTCTTCTTCTTCTTCTTCTTCTTCTTCTTCTTCTTCTTCTTCTTCTTCATCATCATCATCATCTTGTTCTTCTCCTTCTTTCTTTCTTTTTATCCTTCTACTTCTTACTTTTGTTTTTTTAAAGAAGCACCATACAAGGCTTCGTCTATGTGACGTACCTCTTCAGGACGTGGGCGATCATCGCTATTATAGGGATACAAACGCTTATATTTTACGGCCAATAAGTGAAGCACAAACAAGTAAAAGACGCCTACAAATAAATCCTACTAAAATCAGTAGATATGAAAAAATTTATAATTCTGTACAAAACACGATTACAAAATTAAATAAGTGCTTTCTGGAACCTGATTGGATAGGAAAAGTCACTTTATGGTCTCTCTACGACGTCCACGCAGTTGGACATGGAAATGATTTGAAAATAGGTCAGGGCTTGGGTTACGGAGTATGTTCCCGCGACCCGACACTGGTTGTCAAATAGCGATAAAATCGGCTTGTCAGCGACAGTCAGGTCAGATCTGAAAGGGAACATTGAGCGAGCAGGCCCAGTTGCGACACAAGTTACGATTATAACGCGTCAGTGACCGATGATCTTCCTACATACAAAGCCGCAAATAAAGTAAGTCTCGTATCAACTCTCTGTTCGTTGTGTTTTTAAAATTACTGGTAGCGCACTCAATCAGCTAGAAGTCATACACGTTTCATTAGCGTGTGCTTCACATACACATATTGGCGTACATATCATTTCCAACTTTGCAGACTCACTTGCAGCAGTTCACTTTGAACACTCAAACTAATGGTCTCTTCATGGCCACAACAAAGAAAATTGAATTATAATATGTAAATATCTGTATATACTTTATAAATATTATTGTTATATTTAATTTGGTCTTCCTTTTCTGCGAAGTTCATTTGTTTGGGTTGTTTATAATTTCGTATTGTAATTTGTGGACATGACACTGCGATTTTATTTTTCCACTTAAAATCCGAGTAGACTGCACCCACACTATAAACAATTACCTATCCTTTGTACCTATAAGCAATGCTTGTCTCTTTTGCTATTCCTATTCATGTTTTGCCATCCATTTAGACAAGCTCGTTAGGTAGGTCACTTGCCGTGTCCTGTGAGTGTCGAATTTGTTAAACCTTCTTTCCACATTATGTTTCCTAGAATTTGCGACAGTCCCTTCCTAATTGCATGTTAATGATGTATATTCATCAGGTTAACGGAAAAGTCCGACAAGTTTATGGAGGACATGAGGTGATACAATTCAATGTCTAACAAACAAAAATGAGTAGGTGATGTCTTTCATTTGACATTGAATTGTATCACCTCATATCCTCCAGAAACTTGCATGGCTTTTCCGTTAACCTGATGAATATTCACGAGCACTTATATACCTAAAATTTTGAAAAACCAATAACGGTGGAGCAATGGATAGCGGCTCGGATTGAGAAATCGGAAAGCCGAGTTCGAATTCTAGTCGAATCCATTACATTATGTGCTAATAACCTTGGGAAAGGTATGAATCCTCTTCTTCAAGCTATGGGTAAATAAATATCAGGACAGACTGAGTTCTATAGCCTTGGATGTCATCTGCTCTATCGCAGAAAGAAATGGCAACCTACTGCGGGAAAAAATCTGCCTCGTCAGTCATGCATCGCGTAAGCGTGTATCATGCATGGCACATAACTGACTGACATAGAACAAAATAAAATCCTTACATTTGCCTTGATAAAGTCCCTCAGAGGATGAAACGCGTCGGCTAAAATAAGACTTGTCTTTATCCATATCGACCTTTTAAGGATATATTCTATCTGAAATTTTTACACACACACACACACACACACACATACGTACGTACGTGTGTGTGGTGTATCAGAAATAGGTTAACAGTCTTTGGCGGTTGGTTCCTCAAACAAAGACAAAAGTTCATATAAACATATGTCCGCAAATATATAATACATAAATGTACACGAATGACAAATATAACCTAGTCTACATGGCAACACAGCACCATCTACTGTACACTTTTTTAAACTTAATAACTCAAAAGGAAGGCCTTTTGAGTTATTAAGTTTAAAAAAGTGTACAGTAGATGGTGCTGTGTTGCCATGTAGACTAGGTTACATTTGTCATTCGTGTACATTTATGATTAGTCTATCTACAACGTTTAACGTTTGTAGTAGTGAGTTAACGCGTATCCAAATGTAATTATTATAATTACAAATTAATTATAAATGTTTATTATAAAACAGCGTATTTACTTAAATATTTGTATCTATAAAAAGAATGTATAAACATAAAAATGTCTTAAATTAATTGTCGGACTTTGTACATTTCATAATGTGTGACATCATTTGTTTACATTTGGATACGCTTTGAGCAGATATGAATGTACGTGAGAGATTCATGGAAGATTGATGTTTAAAAACAGTAAAAACGACCTTGCTAATCGAACGATCCTCCGTGGCTCGATCGGTTAAGGCACGTCAGGCTAAATGACGGTTCCGTATAGGATACGGGTTCGATTCCTGTCAGAGGATGAATATTTTCTATGAAAATTTCTTGGACATTCAGGCCGGTAAATGTTATAATACTGTTTATTATAAAACTGAGCATTTACTTAAATATTTGTATCTATAAAAAGAATGTATAAACATAAAAATGTCTTTATATATATATATATATATATATATATATATATATATACGCTCCTTTGAATTTCTAAGTAACTAGCGAAAAAGTAATCAACCAAAAGATATTATGAAACAGAAAAACTTCGTTAGAAACAAAGAAAAGAGTACCTGTTATATGATATCTGTGCTCCTGTATGGCAGTGAATGCTGGAAAATGTCCTCAAAGATAAAGAAGAAGCTTGAAGCAATAGAAATGTAGTTCTACAGAAAAATGATGAGGATATAATGGACCGAAAATGTGAGCAACGACGAGGTTTTAGAGAAAATGGAAACAAAAAGGAAACGTATCACGAAGGGACAGTTGAGGAAGGACGGCTTGGAAAATCTGTTACTCACAGGATGGATTACGGGTAAAACAAACAGAGGAAAATAACGTATAACATACTTGAAGAGCTTGTGAAAATGGATGGCGGAATAGCGTTTAGAAATGACGAAAAAGAATTTATTTAGAGCTGCAAGTGATAGGAAATTATGGAGAGCCATGATCCCCTACGCCCTGAAGGAACCCGGCACATAAAGAGAGAAGACAGAATAAAAGAAGAAATATACAAGGCTTTCGTTCACCTCTAAGACATGCGCGATCACGGCTATCCACAAATTCCTGTCTTTGTAACTCTAAACACTTGTTGTCTCTTTACTATTCCCCCAGTTCCTGTTCTGCCATCCATTTAAACAAGATCGATGTGCAAGTTACTCGCCGTTTCCCATTGTCTTTCTTGCCTTTAATATGACCTGCAAGTGTCAAATTTGTCAAGCCTTCGTTCCTCTAAACTTTTCAACTGTCTTTTTCTTATTCTAATTATAAGCGTCGCATTTGTTTCCATTTTCATAAAGTTTGCTCTTTACTTTGAGTAAGGAGAAAACTTCAGAAAACCTTAGCCATTACATTCTCAGCATCCTCCCTGTTTGTGTAAAAGTTTGAAGAATATTTTTCTTACGTTTGTTTTTACGTTTTTATTGTACAGTTGGTTGAACCATATGCTGTTTCTTTTCCTTTTTTTTTTTCATACCTTTGTGGTGTGTATGTGAGTGTTTCCGGGAACCATCTATCTTCTAGTTTTGTCTGGGTTTTGTTTGTTATAATTTCTTAACATTATAAGACCGTTGTCCCTGTAGAATCCTGTATCATTCTATCTATTCTCTATCTATCTCAAATCTTCTCTTCATATTTCAAGAAATTGTTAAGTATTAAGAGTTATATAGGAAGATTCATATTACATTGGAATTCAGCGCTCTTTTCTTTGCTTCTAACGAAATATTCCTTTTTCTTAATAAATATTCTTAATGTTTGGGAAACACTTCCCAGTTTGTTCACATGATCCGTTCATGGTTTTGGAAACTAGTCAAAAGCAAACAATCATTTATATTGTATTTTATTGTTTTGACTAGCTTTCCATATGTCTTGTATTTTATGGTCTTTGCTGCAGACGTAAGATGGCGCTTCTATTAAGAGTATTTTCTGATAAATGGATCCTCAATCTCCACACCAGAATTGTGCTTGGAATCTTCCTGTGTCCAAAGATGGTGGCGACTAGCTTATCAACAAAATTTATTCTTAGTCGTGAATAACATAACGGAGAACCTTCGCATAAGAAATGTCAAATATTCTGTCAATAAAATCCCATTATTCTTTGAATTCTTTGAACGAGTATCGTCACCATCGTTTTTTTCTTTACAGTTTGTTTACGTTTATAGGAGGCAAGGTGGAGCAATGGATAGCGGCTCGGATTGAGCAATCGGAGAGCTGGGTTCGAATTCCAGTCGAATCCATTACATTCACTTACGTACTAATACCCTTGGGAAAGGTATGAATCTTCTTCTTCTCCCCCAGCTATGGGTAAATAGCTGGGCAGACCGGGTTCTATAGTCTTTAATGGCAATTGCTCTACCGCAGAACGAAATGGCAACCTACTGCGGGAAAATATGCCTCGTCAGTCATGTATCGAAAGACACATGATCGCCTAAGCGTGTATCACTCATGACATAACTGACTATGTTTATACTCTTCGACGTTCTTCAATTATTCTCTGAATTCTTAGAACAAATATCGTCATCTTTGTTGTTTTCCTTATAGTATTTTGACATAAGTTCTTCAGCCTTCTTCATTATTTTCATATGTTTTCGGATAAAGTAACTTCAATTATTCTCTGGATTCTTTGAACGAATATCGTCATCTTTGTTATTTTCTTTACAGTATTTTGACGTTTATGCTCTTCGGCTTTCTTCAACAATGTCAGATGTTTTCGGATAAAGTACTTTCATTATTCTTGAATTCTTAGGACGAATATCGTCATCTTTGTTGTCGTTTTTAACAATGATTTGGTATTTATGTTTTTTGGCCTTTCTCAATATAGTCAGATATTCTCTATTTTGGTAACCCTTCACTTAAGTAAAACCAATGTATATACCTTTATTCAATTAAGAATTTTTACAACGGATAATGGTGGACTACGCAGCAAATAAATGCTGAAAACACGGAACTGTCCATGTTCTCCTTCACTTAAACGGTGTAAAATAAACTGCAATTTTATATCTTTAAATAAATGTTTTTTGATCGTAAATATCACCCTGACCAATGGCGCCTTGGCCATTAGGTATTCCATCGTATTCCATCGGAGTTCGGCAAAGTATCTTTTAGTTGATTTGCTTCATCAGCAAGAATAAGTATAAATCAGCCGTAACAATAAATACTAAGCCGAATGAATGATAGGACGAATCAGGCAGAATGAATTATGGAATAAGTTCAAGATTATGTTGCATCTGGCGCCCTGTAAACCACAGACATCACATTAATTCCTTTTATGAGACGTTTTTAATTTGAGATCAAACATTCACGGGGCTTCGCCTTTCATCTAAACACATCGTCACTTCCTGACATCAGGAATTCTTCCGTTGCGACTGTCGAGAAGGAAATTTATTTCCAGAAATCAAAAGGTTAAGAAGCAAATAATTAACAGTCCTGGAAGGCGAGTCTGTTGCTAAGAAAACAGACGTAATGAAATAAGTTAATGATACACTGGCTCATTTAATAAAACTGCAGGTTAATTTGCTATATTTTTCGTTTTACGAACAACTTAAAATACGTTCTATCTTTGACGACAGCTTTTTCATAAACTGCGCATATTTTTTTTTTCGTTTGAGTTTCATTTTAGCCTTTCTTAAAACTAAACAATTATACGCTAAAAATGGCTCCTTATTTTCATCCATTTTGAAGATAATTCTTAAAATAGGCACTGATGTTACAATAGCCACTTTTACCTTTCTTAAAACTAAAAAACATTGTACGCAAATAACGGGTCCTTATTTTCATCCATTTTAATGATAATACTTAAAGTATACATTGATATTACAATAGCCATTTTTAGCTTTTTTTAAAACTTAAAAAAACATTATACGCTAAAAATGGGTCCTTATTTTCATCCATTTTGAAAACAATTCTTAAAATAGACACTGATATTACAATAACCATACTTGAGTTTTGCAAAGTTTGTATTAGGCTAAAAGATATGTTGGTATTTTGAATTTTAGTATCAATAAAGAATGTTATGAAATGAAGAAGCATATTAAATGATAATACAAGACTTAAACCTTCATTACATAACATTTTATTCACTATTCTTTACACTAAAAAAGCATTGTAAGCCAAAAATGATGCTTTTTTTTGTTTTTTTTTTAAGCGTATCACCCCAAGCAAGACTGGAGGCCACTATCACGCAAGAGGTTATAGAAGGGTTGGAGGAGAGCAGATAGGAATGAAAGGTGAAAGGATGTGAAGAAGGGAAGTGGTTAGATCAAGGCAACTGGAGATGTCGATTGACGTTACACTTAAACCGTTGGAGATTGTATTTGTCAGGGAAACAGTAATAGGGAAGGGAGTTCCACGGGCGAGATGTGCGAGACATGAAGCTATTGGAGTAGAAGAGACGTCTACATCTAACAGTTTCAACGGTGAAGGGGTGGGAACGGGATGCCAGCCTCGTAGGACGTTTAAATTCTTGAGGCCTAGGGACAAGCGAAAGCAGCTCCTCGGAGCAATTACTGTGAAAGTATTTGTAAAAAAGACAGATTTTCATCCATTTTGAATTTCAGAATCAATAAACAATAATTTGACAATTTTGACGATAATTCTTAAAAATACACGCTATGATAATAGACATATTTAGAAGTTTTGAACTTTGCAAACTTTGTACTAGAATAAATGATATGATGGTAAAATATTTCTTCCATTTTGAATTTTTGAATCTATAAAAAATCGAGTGGGGTCCGGGGAAATCGGGTGCTGGATCGGAGAGCAGAGACTCTGAAGAGGCGATTATGCGGTATATTCAGCCTGGGAGCCATATTGTTTCAGATGGTTCGGTTGCTTATGCTGGAATCGAGGAAATCAACCGCGAGATATAATCACATGACGTCGTTATTCATAAACAGTATTTTATAGATGCTGCAGTACAAGAACAGTCCCATGTTGTCAGCATTTATTTCCTGCGTAGTCCACCATTATCTGTTGTAAAAATGCTGAATTGTAATAAACGTATATACCCTGGTTTTATTGATTTCATGCCGTCAGGGAATAGCAGTTTATTTTACACCGATAAGGTGAAGGGTTACAAAAATAATATGGGAGAATATCTGACTATATTGAAAAAAGCCGAAAAACATTGAGAAGAAAGCAACAAAGACGACGATATTCGTCCTAAGTGTACAAAGAATAATTAAAGTATTTCATCCGAAAACATCTGACATTGTTGAAGAAGGCCGAAGAGTACAAACGTCAGAAAATTGTAAAGAAAACAACAAAGATGGCGATATTTGCCCAAAGAATCCATAGAATATTGAAACTACTTTATCCAAAAACATCTAACAATATTGAAGAAGGCCGAAGAGCATAGGCGTCAAAATACTGTAAAGAAAAAAAAAGATGACGATATTCGTTCTAAGATTCCAGGGAATAATGGAAATTACTTTAACCGAAATTTCTGACGATAGTTAAGAAGGACGAAGTGCATAAACAACAAAATACTGTAAAGAAAACAAAGATGGCAATTTTGTTCAAAGAATCCAAAGAATAACGAAGTTACTTTATCCGAAAGCATCTGAGAATATTTTTCGAAGGCCGAAAAACATAACCGTTTAAATACTGTAAAGAAACCAAGAGAGATGATGATATTCGTCTAAAGAATTCAGAGATTAATTGAAGTGCTTAAACAAGGCCGAAGAGCATAAACATCTAAATACTGTAAAGAAAACAACAAAGATGACGATATTCGTCCAAAGAATCCAAAGAATAATGAAGTTACTTTATCCGAAAACATTAGACGATAATGAAGAAGGCTGAAGAACATATACGCCAATATACTGCAAGGAAGACTACAAAGATGACGATATTCGTTCAAAGAATTAATAAAATAATGAAGTACTTTAACCAAAATATTCTGACAACATTTAAGAAGTCCGAAGAGCATAAACGTCAAAATACTGTACGGAAACCAACAAAGATAGAGATATTCGATCGAAGTATCCCGTTAATAATTGATGTACTCTATCTCAGAACTGAAAAACAATAGCGCTCGCCCGAGCAATCTCATGAAATATTGTTTCACTCCTGTATATTCTCGATAGGAAAAAAAAAAAAGAAATTTCATTTTTTATTCATATCGAAATAAAAAAAAAAAAACGGATTCATTATAAAATGCGCCCAGTAGGACGTGTAGGAAATTTCTTCACATTAGTCCTGCCTTTCTCTTTCACAGTCGGAGATAAGAAGATATTGAGAAAACATCAATTATATAACCAGTAAGCTACACTAAAGCCCTCTAGGTATCGTTGCAGTCGTTATTGTTCAAAATCATTACTGCGTTCTTACAGAAGAACCTGAGTTGGGGGAAAAATCCACAATGTGCATTGAATAAAGTTCGATATCTTGTGGAAAGTAACAGATTCATGTCGGTTCCAATATTCACACAACAAAAGCAATATCGAGCAAAAAAAAAAAATCACTTTGAACCCGGTTCAATAATATCGTATTACCTGACACTAATACACGAAGACGACGGAATCATGCCCGCAAAATATTCAACGTAACATTAAACCCGGCTCAATAACTGATCCGTTCACATTCGGTAGCGAAAAATTCAATAAACGTTGATCTTGGCTCAATAATGAAAATATTCCCCTCCCCTTAGTAACTAAATCCAGTAAAAAAAGAGGGATGATAAATACGGGACTGCCGATTATGTACAAAATTATATGAAACTTTAAGGTATGTTTAAATTTAATACATATCTGAAAGCCTAAACGTAAATTTGTTTCGATTCAAGGACAATAATAGAGGCACCGACTAGAGGTTAAACTCCCTTCTCACTGCTAATTAATTGTGGAGCCAGTTTACTAAGAATTACACATGGAGAATGTCTTATATACATATAATTATTTATTAGGTTCAGTTTCGTACGAGATAACAAATAAAACACCATCATCATTAGTGTTATAGTAATTTACCCACTCACGCATGGGCTCTCCGAGCTATAAATAGGAGCAGGTACTGCCTTTTGGAGAGGGAAAATTTCACCAGACAGCTCTGACAGTCGAACCGAACATCCTTGCTGCAAAACTTTCGTTTGTATATGTTTGTACTACTGTTTCTGTTAATATATTTGTTTAACTCAATTCCTCTCTTTGTGTCTTTATTTCTGGCCCTAACAAGGCGACAACAGATAGATAGATAGATAGATAGATAGATAGATAGATAGATAGATAGATAGATAGATAGTTTTACGGCAATTTACCCACGCATGCATGGACTCTCCCAGCTATAAATAGGAGCAGGTACTGCCTTTTGGAGAGGGAATTTTCCACCAGACAGCTCTGAGTCGGACCGAACATTATTGCTTTAACACTCTCGTTTGTATATGTTTGTATTACTGTTTCTGTTAATATATTTGTTTAACTCAATTCCACTCTTGTCTCTTTATTTCTGGCCCTAACAAGGCGACAACAGACAGATAGATAGATAGATAGATAGATAGATACGAACAAACTGAAATAGATAGATAGTTTTATGGTAATTTAGCCACAAACACACATGGACTCTCCCACCTATAAATAGGAGCAGGTACTGCCTTTTGGAGGGTGAAGTTTCCGGCCGTCAGCTCTGACAGTCGGAGCGAACATTCTTGCTGCAACACACTCGTTTGTATATGCTTGTATTACAGTTTCTGTTAATATATTCCTCTTTTTGTGTCTTTAATTTTGGCCCTAACAAAGCCACAACACAAATAAAACGCCATCATCATTAGTCTCTGCTTTCACCAGCTGCACGTGGCGAACTAATCGGATATATTTGTTGCTATACAAAAACATCCACCAAATATTACAAGAAATAAGCCTCAAGATAAATATCCTGTAACAAGTGTTCCAAGAAATAAGGTTAAGAATAATTATCTTCTATCACGTGTTCCAAGAAATGGGGATCAAGATAAATATTCTCTACCAAGAAGAGCTCCAACAAATAAAGCTCAAGATAAACACCCTCTAATAAGTGTTTCAAGAAATAGGACTTTAAATAAACATCTTTCACCTAGTGTTCTAATAAATAAGGGTCAAGATACGTGTCATCTACCAAGTTCTCCAAGAAATAGGACTCTACATAAGCACCTTCTACCTAGTGTTCCATGAAATAAGGATCAAGATAAATATCCTCTACCAAGTGTTCCAATAAATAGGTCTCTAAATAAACACTGACTATTTCGTGTTCTGTGACATAAGGGTCAAGATAAATATCCTCTACCAAGTGTTCCAAGACATAAGTCTCTAAATAAACAACCTCTATCTAGTGTTCTATGACATACGGATCAACATAAATATCCTCTAGCAAGTGTTCCAAGAAATGGGTCTCTAAATAAACACCTTCTGTCTAGTGTTCCATGAAATAAGGATCAAGATAAATATACTCTAGCAAGTGTTCGAAGAATTAGGCCTCCAAATAAACACACTATCTAAAGTTCCATGACATATGGATCAAGGTAAATATATTCTAACAAGTGTTCCAGGAAATAGGTCTCTAATAAACACTTTCTACCTAGAGTTCCATGGAGTAGGGATCAAGATATAGGACTCTAAATTAACAGCTTCCTTTGTGTTCCATGAAATAAGGCCCAAGATAAATATCCTCTACCAGGAAGTGTTCCAAGGAATAAGTCTCAAGGGAAACATCCTCTACAGAGTGCTACTAGAAATAGGGCTCCAAATAATCATCGACTACCAAGTATTCCAAAACTAGGGTTCAAGATAAATATCTTCTACGAAGTGTTCTAAAACATAGGCTTAAGAAATAGAACTAGAAATTAACATCTTCCACCTTTGTGTTTCATGAAATAAGGCTTAAGATAAATATCTTCTACCAAGTGTTCTAAACATTGGCTTAAGTTATACATCATCTATAATGTTTCCCAAAAATTATGACCCAATATTAACCTTTCCAAAACAGAAATTAATAATCGAATATAATTGAATTGAAATGAAAGCATTCCGAATAACAATTCCGAATATAGAATTAGTAAATGCTAAACACTTCAAAATCCTCGGCTAATTCATCAGTTATAACAAATTTAGTATACAAGATAAAGAAACCGAATATAAAATAGAATGCACTGGGGTTGGTTTAGCACGACACTGTCAATTGTTACAAAAGCAAAACATTAACCTAAAAACTTGTATTATGTTCTTAAATAGCCCCGTAGCATCTAGACTTTCATACGAGTGTCAGGCATGCCTTCAGATATATCTAAACCGCCATCTGTATAAAACAAATTATTAGAAATGGTTTCTAGCGAATAAAACGTGGAGGTCTTAGCGAGGACATACTTCTATAAATCTCGGGGAGTAACGCTACAGAATCACAAACTGTATCAAATAACATGGCATAATCAAGATTCGACGTTCCACACTATTTCGAAGAAAAAGTTAGGAAGAAAGCCCCCATCAAAAGTCGAAAGAACGATAAAAATTACTGGACTTGTGAAACCTATTTTTACCCGAAAAACTGTTTTAATAGAAAGATTTTATAAATTTCAACAGCCTGTTGTTGACAGAATAAGTTAATGGTGTGTTTATTTTTGCTTGCAGCAGAGTGATGTGTTATTTTTTAAATTTCTTCAAGGCTAATTTTATTTGTTCATAGATGACGTGATTGGGGAAGTTATTGTTGATTATGAATTTTCTTAATGTTATTTGTTTCCTTATAGAATAATGTGTCCAAGGAAGATATTATTTTGGCCTGGTAAAGCATGCTTTTTGTAACGGCTGTTTTGTATCTGTGAGGACATTCACTTTTGTAGACGTGGCTTTCGGCACATGTTTTCTTATAAAAAAAGAATTTACGGCTGCTGACGTTGAGGAAAGGCGTTTTATTAATAACATGGTATTCCCAAGTAAAGTGAAGGACTTAGTTATTCTCGAATGATTTTGCAAGCTTTTTTGTCTATTTCATCTAGGCGTTTTGCAAATAGGAAGATGCCGTCGATCTAACGGACGTATATGAGGGGCTTACTTGAATCATTGAAAATTTCCTTTTCTATATTTGTCATATAGAAATTAGATAGCGGCGCCGTTAATTTGTGTATAAATGTCATAAAAATGTACTTGTCTGATGCAAGATACACATTTACGCAGAAGAGGTGGGAAAGAAGGTTAATTGTATAAGTTCTGTAAGAACTGCGTTTGATGACGTACGCTACAATGAACTGTTAGAACTGCTGGACCTATTTGGGAAGAACATTAGAATAAACAAGATACTATACTGGCTGCATACGAATAGAATATACAAAAACAGAATGGGGTTTGAGGCAAGGATGTGTCTTCTTACCGGACTTAACCTATACAGCGAGGCAATTCTGAGAGAATTAGAAGTCCTATCAGGATTCATTATTGGCGGACACAATCTTAATAACGTAAGATATGCATATGACACAGTGTTTATAGCAGACACGGAAAGAAAACTACAAGAACTCCTACAGAAGGTAGTGAAGGAAATCGGACAGAAATGACTAAACATAAACTGCAGGAAGACAGAATGCATGGTTGTTAGCAAAAGGATGAGTCCAAAATGCAAATTACAAATCGGAGGTACCAAAATCAATCAAGCACAAAAATGTAAATATCTGGGGAAATTTATAATAGAGAATGGACAATTGGAAGATTTTTTAACAATAAAATTACACTAAGCAGCAAATATCGAATCTTAATTACATTTGCTACCTGAGTAAATAAATCTTGTATGCATAATTGTTTTACAATTTTTTTTCTTCCAAATCTATATAAGCTTTTCTTTCCTGTTCTCAACTGAGTCTATGATAGGAGTTGAGACCAAAATTATCTCGTTAGTTCTTCCAGGATAAAAATGTTAATAAAATGGAAAATGTCCACTTGGTAATTGTTTTTACAAAGTAATGTTTTTGCTAACAGCATTGATCCAGAAATTCAAATAAATTCTGTTTTCCACTCTGCACAAGCTATATCTTACATGAGCTTCATACACCAGAACAATCAACATTTATGTACTTGTAAGATATATGAAAACTTAAATGAAATGATCATTTATTTTGTGTGTGCTGAGGTCGGGACAACCCACCTGATTTAAAATGGAGAGTAGAACAAAATGCCTTTGGTGAAATAAAACATGACAAAAACTAAAATCATTAATGTCCACCATAAAATCCAATATTAATTATAAGTTTTAAGACAGAACTCATGGTTATTAGCAAAAGGAATGGCTCAAAATGCAAATTACAAATCTGAGATACCAAAATCAGACAAGTAAAAATATTTAAATATCTGTGAGGCATTTTAACAGGAGACAGAAAGTGTAATACTGAAATCTGAAGGTATATTGGGATAGCCGAAGATGCATTCCAAAAGCTAAGCAGAGTATTAAGAAACAGAAAAAACTTCATTAGAATCAAAGAAAAGATTACTGAACTGTTATGATATTTATCTTCCTATATGGTAGTGAATGCTGGACAATCTCTTGAGACTTGAAGCAACAGAAATGTTGTTCTACAGAAGGATGCTGAGGATACTATGGACAGACTATGTGAGCAATGACAAAGTTTTAGAAAAAAAGGAAACAAAAAAAAACATACTTAACATTAGAAAGATAAAATCCTGTATTAATTATAAGTTTTAAGAGCGAACGCTGTTAGCAAAAGGATGAGCCTAAAATGCAAATTACAAATCAGAGACATCAAAATCAACCAAGCACAAAAAATTAAATATCTGGGAAGTTTTATCTAACAGAGGGCGGAAAATACAACACTGAACTCAGAAGACACATTAGGATGCATCCAAATGCCAAACAAAGTATTAAAAAACAGAAAAACATTTTTTTAGAAACAAAGAAAAGAGTATTGAACTGTTACGTGATATTTGTTCTCCTGTATTGTAACGAATGCTGGACAATTTCCTCATATATGACGAAGAAACTTGAAGCAACAGAAATGTGGTTCTACAGAAAGATGCTGAGGATATCACGGACTAAACGTGCGAGCAACGACTAGGTTTTAGAGAAAATGGAAACAAAAAGAAAAACAAAAAATACTTAACATCAGAAAGAGACAGTTGCAATTTCTGAGACACATAATGAAGAAAGAGGGTTAGGAAAATATGATACTCACAGGACAGATTGAGGTCAAGTGGGTCAGAGGAACACAACGCCTAACATATTTGACGAATTTGAGTAAATTGATGGCGAACAAGGTTTAAGAGAAATAACAAAAAGACAGAATTTTATTTAAAGCTACTAAAGACAGGAAGTCGTGGAGAATCACGATCGCCTACGTCCTGAGGGGGGTACAAAAAAAGAAGAAAACTATGTCTATAGTTTCTTTGACCAGTATATTAGTGAATTAGATTTCAACATCTAACGAGGCTACGATGCCGTTATTTGGTAATAATAATCTGTAATAATGACTGCAATATCTCGAGGAATTCGCTCGTGGAATTAATAGTATAGTTATTAGGTAGGTGTGGTAGTATCGATTGGTTTAAGGTTCTGCTAATTGGTATACGAGGATTGGGATTTGTGAGATTATGTGGTGATAAAGATATAGTAGATAAATATATAGTATAATTATTTGTCTTCTGTTGCGTAGTAAGACTCACTAAGCTTCTCTATACTTATTGAAACATGGACTCGTAGCTATGAGTAGAACGTCTCCTCGTGTAAAAAGAGTCGCTTGCCGCAATGAACTACTGTATACTCAATCCATGTTCTCATGATTAAACCCTTCTTCACTCAACCTTTTGTTCCAGTGTTTTCCTTACAGTCTTACTAACCAGCAAATATGAGCGTTATACGAACTTCCTGGATATTTGAGAAAGCTACCTTTCCTCTGTCGTCGTTGTTCAGTCACAGGTGAAAACGAGGATTACTGATTTTGATTATCGAAGGCAGGAAATCCCTTTTCACGTGGAAGACGAGCTCAACACAATATTCCTCTTCCTACACATCCGTCCATGTGTTATGATGTTTTAAGTATCACATGTTTTTTGTTTTTGGTTTTTTCGTTATGGCAGAATACAATCGATTTTCGATCTTCTCGGTACCTGATCCGAATGACAATTTCAGAACGAGGCGGATCATAACTGAAGATTTTTTTTTGTTTCGCTTAAAAAAGAAAAAGTAGAACACATTCAATGATGCATGACAAGTTGTAAGGCGGTTGTCACAGTAACATCAGAACGGTTACTTCGGAAAAAAGTCGAACGGATCGATATCAATTATTAATAGAGGCGTTCAAGTTGTCTTCTCTCTTTCTCTCTCTCTATCTACTTCCTCACTCTCTTCCCTTCTCTCTCTTCCTCTTTTCCTCTCTCCCTCTTCATCTGTCTCCTCATTTCCCCCCTCTCTCTCCCAATTTCCCCCGCTATTCTCTTCTGTCTCTGTCCTATATATCTCACCAACTCTCCTCACTCTCTTCCCTTCTCTCTCTTCCTCTCTCTCTCTCTTTTATTCCGCTATCTATCCTCTCTCTTTCCATTTCTTTCCCCTTTCTTCTTCTGCCTCACTTCCATCTATCCCCTTCTCTCTCCAACTCTCCCCACTCTCTTCTTGTTTCTATCTTCCTCTCTGTCCTCTCTGTCCTCTACTCGATTCCTCTCTCTCTCTCTCCATTTGTCTTCCATCTCTTCTTCTCCCTCTATTTCATCTCTCTCCACTTTCTTCCCTTCTCTCTCTTCCTCTCTCTCCAATATAGACTTCTCTCTTTCTCTCTCTCCATTTCTCTCCTCCTATCTTCTCCTACCTCGTCTTCCATCTCTCTCTCTCTCTCTCTCTCTCTCTCTCTCTCTAACTCATACCTTTTCTCTCTTATATTCTTTCACTCTCCTAAGTGTTGCAACTTTTAATCTTACATGTTGCTTCCGAGTCGACACCGCTATTAAAAAAAAATGTAAAATACTTATACAGTAAATAGCACAGAAACAATACAATTATAAAGTAATTTGGAGCGACAATGAATAGAAAGAATATGATCATGTGATGATGTCACGTGATTGTGTTCTGCTACATTTCAGGTCAATTTTGTAAGTATTGAGTTGGCGGGAATTTTTTTTTTTTTTAAAGAATTCTTTCCATGTTTGATTTTGCAGCCGACACTTTATCACCCGATTTGTTCCTCGTTTATTCAATTATTCTATGTTTTATGTCTTTTGGAGTGAAAAGAAGAAACCATTTTTTTCATTTTCTTAGTCAGTATAAAAATAAAATGCAGTCATTGACTATTAATACCAGTTTTATTACTTATAGGAAAATTAACGGATTTATTAGAATATATATATATATATATATATATATATATATATATATATATATATATATAGTCCGTTGGTATAATCCAGGCGAGTCCTATTAACACAACATAGAATTTGAAATATGTTAAAACCGACTCACAAAATAGCACACAATGTTTATTCACAATAAACAGACCACATTTTCTTTACAATTGGAATTACGATACCTTTAGTAAATGACCATTTTCACCTACGAATTTTAATTTTAAAATTCGATATATATATATATATATATATATATATATATATATATATATATATATATATATATATTATTATTATTTAAAAATATGTATTCATCGCGACACAGAAATTACTATGTTTCGAAACCAAAACCTAAATCTTAAATTTAACTTAAAAATTAAAGTTTTCGTTTCATTTTCAAGCTATATTGAATAACTTTCGAAAAATGATTTAAACTGGTGGGGGAATGAGATTACAAAATTTTTAAGGGGGTGTCCGGGTTTTTTTTTACGAATTAGAATAAAAGTATAATTTAAAGTGACAAAGTAAATATCGGTTAAAGGTTAGGTGTGGGTTTGTAATTTCTATCTGTTGATACTGACTCCCTTATATGAGAACATGTCATCACTGTCTATTTTTTAAGATACACTACAATACAATTGACATTTTTTATTTATTTTTTATTTATTTCCTTATTTCATAAAATACATTGGGATTTTCTTAAAGGGGCTTTCAAATATGATTAAGTCATATTGTTTTATATTTATATTTTTATTTATAAAGATCTAAAATACTATATTTATTATATCTAATATTAAACTATATACGGTATTGTAAAATTAAAATATTAGAAATTAACTTTCTTGCTTGCTTATTTTTTATCAAATAATCGATATATAATTATGCAATTTTTTTTTATAATTAATTATTTTCTACGGAAAACATATTACAATGTCTACAAAAAACTGTTATTTCATTTCTTTGATTTAATAAATCTTTTTTTTTTCAGATATTTAATAATATATAACTTTTATATACATATATATATATGTATATGTATGCATATATATGTGTGGGGGGTATAGAAAAGAATTTAAATAACATTTGTAATTTTAAACTAAGATTTCCTAGCAACCACTGCCGGCAATGACGATAAACAAAATACAGAACAATAGCTAGGCTGTCAGTTATTAATACGCAGAATTATTTCTCGGGAAAATCGCCGAAAATGGCTTCACATAAGCATTAATGATAAAGAGTTCTACATTGAGTACTTCAGAAATCGGTTTTAAAAATATCTCTGCTGCAACTTCTGGTACTTTATTTACCTTCTCGTTAAAAGACGGCTGCATATATACTGGACTCTCCCGTTGTTTTCGACGTATGAGGCTACAATTCGGTTCTTAGAATCAAAGATCAAGTACCATTCACACATATGATTTGATTATAGCGGCGAATTCTTGTGCAGAAACCAGATTTTTACGATGGGTCAAATACAGAGGACTGATACACATAGTATGCCACAAGGTCACCAACCGATCCTCCTTGGGTTTTGAAATCAGATTTTTTCTTCTTCTAAACCAGTTGATACCCAAAGTCATAGGACTCAGTGTGTCCTGCCATTTATCCGTATGGATAATCCCAAGGTCAATGAAATCCGGAGAGCTTAATGTTAGGTCAGATCGAATAATTTAATTTAAAGAAAAAAAAGACAACTTTTAGGTTCCATTGTTATAATTTATTTCACCAGAGAGTTTCTTTTTCTCTGGATCATCAGACCTCACTTCCAAGGATGAAGAAATGAATTTAAACTTACACTTTTGAAGAGCATATATATATATATATATATATATATATATATATACCCAAGTCTAGGATTGGTGTATACGGAATGTAGAATAAAGTTCGACATTCCAACAGAGGTTGACTGCGGTTGTAGTTATGGCTAAACAGCCTGGAGAAGTTTCAAAGTGTCCGGAAAAGTATGACGCACGAAGAAGTAGCAAGACGTCTGTCTCTCTTTACTATTGCAAAGCCTTTTTTATATCGGTTAGATTTCGCTATATGTATGGATGGAGAGTGGTTAATATTGAGGATAGGGTGTTCGTAGACATAGAAATCAACACTGAAAGGTGACTGTCAGTTTCACGCTTTAACGCCAGTGATGTGTTTCTTTTTAACACATGCTTCATCTTCTTTCACAAATACCATGTTTACAATGACCAACAATTAAAAAATAATAATCCAACTTAACAATGAAAACCTTTCATAAAAAAAACATGTCCGTTCTTTATGACAGGTTTCAAAATTCATATGACCAAAGCCGAAGTTTTTCAGTAAAAAAAAAGCCTTTTCTTTGGCCGCCATTTTGAATGATGTTTTGGTTTTAACATCTGCGAAAATAAATCAGAATATTCTCTTTACACTCTCGAATTAATTTTGACATTTTACTTTCGCTTGTTACTTCTCAACGACGACTGGCATGAGAGAAAAATTGGGAGAAAAAGGGGGAGACTAATTAGAACGAAGCGACCGAACGACAAATTCCGCTTCTCATTTGACATTCTCGCGAGACTTAATCATCCGCTCCCATAGTGACCTGCTTTAATATGGTTATCCGTATTATATCTTGCGAAGACTGTATCTTATGCCCCGTGTTTGTAAATGTCAAAATCTGGTGGGTCTGAAAACAATAGACGTAAAGAATCGTGAATGACTTTTCACTTTTTAAACAGCAATTTGGCAGATTTTTTATTCTTACTTATTTATTGAGGGGAGGTTATCAATTACTGCAGCTTCAAAAGTCAGAAGATACAAAAAATATTTATCGCTTTCTTCGTTGGGCTATTATCACCTCGAATAGTGAAAATCGTTTAAAATGTTCTCTCTGTCTGTCTCTTTCTCTTTCTCTCTCTCTCTCTCTCTCTCTCTCTCTCTCTCTCTCTATATATATATATATATATATATATATATATATATATATATATATATATATAGGGAGGAAATTATAGTTGTTCCGATGAGAACATTTGAATCACTGCCACGCAAAACATTCATTTTTATAATATGTGTAAATATCTACTCCTTGTTTATAGAAGGTCGCGATATATATATATAGAGAGATAGATAGATATATATATATATAGAGAGAGAGAGAGTGACAGTGAGAGAGAAGGAGAGGGTGAGAGAGAGAGGCCCGTGGCCGAGTGACTAAAACGTTCGGTTCCTGACCATGAGACCCGGGTTCGAATCTCACTTTGGTCGATTTGTCAGGAAGGTGACTTCCTGGTGTTATCTGACTGGAAAGTGCCTGAAAAACCATACCACGGGTTGACCCAAGCCTTGGGAGCGAAATTGGGTAGACGGAACCCTTGGGAGCCGTCAGTAGCAGTGCTAGCACAAAGTCACAAGTCGTAGTGGTCGAGGGATTGATCGTTCTGGACTTGTCGAAATTGTTGATCACGCTAGATAACATACTCTTTCCCAGAAACTGTAACTAAGGTCTGCTCAGTATAGTTGCAGTGGGTGTTGAGCAAGCGTCGGCAATAGGGATTGGCTATCCGCCCTGGTAGACGGGTATCCTTGACTAGCTATACTTATATAAATGTGTGTGTGTGTGTGTGTGTGTGTGTGTGTGTGTGTGTGTGTGTGTGTGTGTGTGTGTGTGTGTGTGTTCAAAAAGTATACGACTTTAATTTTCCCGCTAAAACTAACATCGCGTAGGCCGCATCTGTTCCCAGCGGTTACATCGAGAGTACAGAAATGTAGTGCGTGCTCGTCAGATTTCCGTTGTCCGAACGCATCGAGCAGAGATTTTGCCAAAAGCTTGGTGATACTTAAGCTCAGACCATCCAGAAGATTCAGCAGCGCTTTGACAATGATGGAATGGACAGAACTCTGATCAAGGAATGATACAACCACTTCAAAAAAGGCCGCAACTCAGTGAAGAGCGAGGAACACTGATGCAGACCAACACACAAGCCGAAACGAGGAGCCGATTTGAGAATGTTCCGCGAATAGTTATGGAAGAACGTCGTGTAAAAATCCAGGAAATTGCTCATAAAGTGGGAATGAGCACAAAATCAGTATATTCCATGTTAACAGCGAATTTGTGCAAGGTGCTAGCGGAGAAGAAGCCACTCCGCCTAGAAATCTATCAGGACATGCTGGACTGCGCAAACAACGCCCCAGTCGTCATGAAAACCATCATCACTGGTGATGTTAAATATAATAAATAATCAAAACTCACCTCAAAATGCAGCCAATAGCTAGCTAGATCGATAGATATATAGTACATAGATTATATATATATAACCCAAAACTTCAAACTCTGCCTGGAGGAGAAAATAGCTATAATTACCTTCCCAGACCAACACAAATTACTAAATAAATAATCAAAACTCACCTCAAAATGCAGACACAAAAACAGATTTTGACTACATTACTTAAAATACGAAAATTAATAACATACATGAAGAAAAAAATAAATAAGCAAAATAAATAAGCAAAATAAAATAATCCAAATCAATATATAAGTAAATAAATTAAATAAATAATAAACAAATTAACAAACTACGAGCCCGCATATGAACTCAAATAAAAGTAATAATAAAAATAATAACAATCAACAACAAATAATTAAGTAATCATAAATGAATAGCGATAAAAAATGATAACATTGGGATTCACAATTATTTCTAAAGACCCTAGAATAATTTGAATTAACCCTTATCGCCTACCCAATGGAATAATATAATAGAGCCACCCATAATGCACTATTGATCAGCATATATAAATAGTTGAGCCAAAAAACAGCACACCTGGACTGAAATTTGTGTTTAAGCATGAAACAGCTTGTCGCTGCTTGGTGTTGACCTCAATGTCCACTTTTATACTTACATGCGCCCTATCTCTGATATTGAGCACTTTAACCCATAAATATAGCATACCATAAAACTATATCTTTATCATATATATATATATATATATATATATATATATATATATATATATATATATATATATATAATGTCTTTTCTCTATTTTCTACTATAATTTCTGTTTCATCGTCACATATCGACTTACTTTTCTTTCTCTTTTCAAGAAATCGTGACAATTTTTTACAGACTAATAAATTCTCTTTCTTTTTCCCTTTCTCTCCTTCATTCTTCTTCTCTATTCTTTCTCTCCTATTTTCCTTATTTCTTCTCTCCTCTTCTTTTCTGCTTCTTCTCTTTCATCTTCCTCGTTTTCCTCCTACTTCCTTTCTCACTGCTCTCTTCCACTTCTTTCTTACTCGCCCTTCTTCCCTTTACAACTCCTCTTCTCCTCCTCTATTCTAAAATTTTTTTTTTCTTCGATTGCCTTCTATTGATTTTCCTCTTTCTTATTTCTTTTTCTTCTTCTTCTTCTTCTTCTACAGTTCCTCTTTTTCATCCTCCTCTCTTTTTCTCCTCCATTCTTTGTCTTGTTTACGTCTTCTTCTTATCGATCTTTATTTTCTTTAACTACCTTCTTCTTTTATCTTTCTTCGATCAGATTTATTTTCTCCTTCTTCTTCCTCTTCATTCCCCCTTGACCTTTCATTACTTTTTTTTTTAACTTTCTATGCTTTTTCTTTCCATTCCTTTCATTCGCCATTTTGTATTCATTCTCGACTTTCGACCCGTTCAGTCTTTTTTTTGTCATTGCCTCCAAATGTCTTTTAACTCCACGAAAATCTTCGATATCCAATGAAAGTTGCCCAAACTTCTTTCCTGCAACTTACTTTTTTTTTTTCTATATTCATTCAAACTTCTCTCGTTTGCATCTCAAGGGAACAACAAAAAATGAGAAAAGAAAAACAAAAGAACAACACCGTTCGTTCACAACAAAAAAAAAGAAAGATTTCACGCATTCATATTCACTTTTTCCATTTACACTTCGAAATACTCAACGCAGAGAAATACCAGGGTTGATCTGAAAGTAGTGCCTGTTTTTCCATTCCCTCTGAAACTTTGAATTGAAATGTGATGCTTTTACGCCACTAAGAAAAGAAGCCATTCTTTTTTGCATGATTGACATAGTTTTCTGTTTTATGGGGGCTGCCCAAGAATGGCTAAGAAGCATGCACAAAGAGCAGTTATCGAGTCTTTTCTTTTTTTTCACCAAGGCTGCATGTCCGACTGCCAACGTACACAGTCGGCTCAGAAATTCAGTATAGTCAGACGACATTTGATGCGAATAATGGGAAAGAATGGTTGAAAAGTTTTCAAGAGAGCGAAACAAGTGTTGAAGTCAGACAGCGTCGTGGAAAAACCAATGCAGTTCCTGAAATGTTTTGCAGATCTGGAAGAGTGGTTTTGAAAATGGGGAAAATGTATTGCCACAGGCAGGGGCCATTTTGAATAGTACTATCTTGTAGACAAAGGATTACTCTGTACGTAGGTCGAGTGGAATAAAACTCATCTTGTTTATAAAGGAGATTGGACTTGCGAGACATTAATTTTAGAACAACACTGGAAAGCCGTTTATAATGTAATACGGCTCTTGGCAAACACACAAAATGAGTATTTTTAGCTGAGTTGAACTCAGCCAATAGCTAGCTAGATCGATAGATATATAGATACATAGATAGATATGAGGAGACTAAGATAGATAGATAGATAGATAGATAGATAGATAGATAGATAGATAGATAGATAGATAGATATTGACAGTGTGGACATAGAAATCAACACTGAACAGTAAAAGCTATCTTCAGAACATGTAGCGTAGATTCCTATTCCAACACTGTCTATATCTACAAACACCGAATCTCCGATATTGACTACTACTCCCATTATATATATATATATATATATATATATATATATATATATATATATATATATATATATATATCCGAATGTAATGAGAATGAAAATAATATATTAATTCTAACGATCACAGCATTAGTTCAAAAGAGGCCTTAATACCGATAGTAGAGCAATAATTATTTATCATAATTTTTTCATATAGACAAAAACAATTTACTCACGACAAAGATGCAACTTCGTTTCAGTGCATTTAGTTGCACCTCGACTGGTGCAATTAAATGCACCGAAACAAAGTTGCATCTTTGTCGTGAGTAAATTGCTTTTGCGTATATGAAAAAATTGTAATATATATATATATATATATATATATATATATATATATATATATATTAAAAGAAAACCGTTAAATTGAAATCCTTCTATTATTTAAAATATATAAATACTTAAATAGATTCCTCAAACTAGAATAAATAATAATTACATTATAAAAAGATTCAATAACAATAGTAACATTTGCACACTTTCGTTTATTAGACATTAAATTACATCCCCTAGCATCCTCCATAATTTACCTTGACTTTCAGGCTGAAGTATATTTATGAGCGTTTTTAAATTGGGAAAAGTAGCGTCATTTTTACCTCTGTTTATAAATAATTGTTGCAAAAAAATGACAGAAGCCGAAATGCCAGGTCAAGACCAATAACATTGCGGATTCATCTTTGAATTTTATGGAGAATCTCTAGATAGACTCCCGGACCATATGTGGCAGCAATATTCAAGTCATGGACGAATGGTTGACTTATAGACGTGTAAGATAGATTCTGATAAGAAAAAATTGTCAAGCACGACACAGTGAACTAATTTTCTTGGCTGCAGACCTATCAATGGATTCAATATAACCTTTCTCCCTCATGTCAGTTGAGAATGTAGACCCGTGAAGGCGCAACAAGTCATGCTTCGTTTTGGAAGATGCGTTAAAACTACCAAGCCATTTCTTGCCCCGGTTAACAAATGAGTGTAGGTTATTGTTGAGATTAGTTGCCAATTTGATCTTATCGAACAGGAGTAAATGGTTATGTCATCAGCATACAGTGCTGTTCGATAAAAGTGACTCGCCTGATTTTTTTTAACTAAAAATATTTTTTATCTATTGTTTTCGGGGTTAAAATCATTTTTAATCTTACTAATATAAAGACCCCTTCCCGACCACCTAGGAAAAAAGTTTATTCACCCTAAGGTATTCTATTGATAATTATAAATTTGGATATAAATGAGATTCAGGAAAAAAAAAACTCTGCGCAAAAAAAGTGACTGAGATATCACATTCTAATGATTAAACTGGTAAATTTAAAGAGCTTTTGACAAAATATTGAAAACTATTTTACGATACACTCAGAACAATATTCTAGAGAATTCTAGAATAGCTTAAATTAAATCAAGAGTATTCCAGAATATTCCAGAAAGCATCATACAGTAAAAAACAGCTTGAAATAGCCACTCCAGATGAAAGGGTACAAACACGAATCAGAACCACTTAAGGCATCTATTATTGCCCTCTCAATAGCAGGCAAGTCTACGAGAGAAATTGCAGAAATTGCTATAACCTCGCAATCAACTGTCTCTCGAGTTCTTAGGACACATAATGATGCCACTCCTGCTCCAAGGAAGGAAACAAGGGGACGAAAGAAAAAGATTGATGATAGAACTGGCAGGTTATAAAGAGAGAAGTTGCGAAGAATAGGACTATAACTAGCCAAGAAATTGCAGCCAGTCTAAGCGAAGAGTAAGGTGTTAGTCTTGCCTCTTCAACAGTCCGTCGGTGGCTGATCGAACAAGGCTACAAATCCTGTACACGAAGGTTTAAGCCGCTAATAAGCAAAGCCAACAAAGCCAAGAGACTTGAATGGGCTCACTATTACAAAGATTTCACCGTAGAAGACTGGAAGAATGTTCTCTTCTCCGATGAAACGAAAGTTTAGCTAAATTCAAAGGATAAGGTGAGTCACTTTTATCGAACAGCACTGTAGATATCAAGTTGAAATCTCATGAAGGTCATTGATGAAAATTAAGAACAATGTAGGTTCAAGGATAGAGCCATGGGGAACACCTGCATTGAGGCAAAAAGATTGAGAAGAGTGGCCATTCAAGACAATTTTCATTTCGTGATTTGATAAGAAAGATTGAATCAGTTCCAACATTCGTCTAGAAATACCATAACCTTTCGATTTAGGGAGAAAACCGGTATGCCAAATGCTGTCAAACGCTTTCGAGATCCCCAAAGCTGAATAGAATAATCACACGAAGGCTGGTAATCAACGATAATACTTAGGACAAGAACAACACATATAAGGTTCGCCAGCGGCGCATAGACGAAGTATTCAACTTCTAGTGAATTTCACAATGAATCTCTAATTGCAGGATATCTACCAACCGCCCCACCTGGTCAGATGTGACACAAGGCCGAATTTAATGCGGGGCATCCGAGGCCGTAGGCTCCGCCAAAAATTCCCCGCAAACCCCATATAAAACGGGGTCGGGTAGCTGTTTCCCGAGACGTGACTCTGCCCTTCGACATAGCCTCGTATGGGGATCCTCTCTGCCCAAAGACAGAGAATTGGTCCAGCACAACCGTAGACGAATCTCCAACTGCAGACCAACATACAGTATTTACTACTGTATTTATGTGAATGGGGACATACTTATTTTTTTTCCGTAGATATGCTACAACACTAACCAAGATTCATTATTGGTGGTCACAATCTTAACTTAAAATATGCAGATGACACGGTATTGATAGCAGACGCAGAGACAAAAACCACAACAACTTCTACAGAAGGTAGTGAAAGAGAGCGAGAAGAAAAGATTAAACATCAATTGCAAGAAGACAGAATGCATTGTTATTAGCAAAAGGAACAACCTAACAAGCAAATTACAAATTGAAGATGCCAAAATCTAGAAAGTACAACAATTTAAATATTGGGAAGTGTTTTAACGGAGGATGAAAAGTGCGACATTGAAATCCGAAGGCACATTAGGATAGCGAAAGATGTGGTAGTTAGGATTCCTTTGTCTCCATCCTGTTTTTATTTGGGACGATGCCACTTTAAAATGGCGTTGCGTAACGTCATGTGTAACGGTTATTGGGAACGAGGCCGAACAAAAAGATGGCGTTTTATTTCTTAATTTAATTTAAATTTTTACTTCTTTTTATTTTTAATCTTTTTATTATTATAATAAAGTATGTACGCACATTAATTATATCATATGCACTTTAAGATACTTTAAGATACCTTCTCCTGTGGTGAATGTTTTTTTGTTTTTTTTGTTTTGTTTTTTTGTTGTTGTTGTTTTTTGTTTTTTGTTTTTTTCTTTCTTTGTATAATAATCAATTGTTTTTAATAAATACCTTAAAAGGAATAGACATTTTATGTTTATCAAATTTAATGATCATTTTTTATCATATACGTATATCTTTTGGCTGCTCAACATACATTTGATTTTCTTTCCTTCTTGTTACTTTCTTACGCCCCTGACGATGACTTATGTGAGTCGAAAGCTCAAACTAAGTAAAAATTTGGGGTATTTCTTTACATTTTCGAAAAGTGATTCGCATATTAGACAAATTTATTAATAAATTTAATAGCCATAATATGCCTATTCTTTTTAATAACATACACACACACAGAGAAGACAGAATGCATGGTTGTCAGCAAAAGGAACAGTAAATTATTAGCGCCACATTGGACACCTCGACGTGGTGTAATGGTTTGAAAGCTTGTTTTGCTCGATCAGTTGCGACTGAGTAATGAGTTCGATCCTCACTTTCAGCCTTGTGCCACATCTAAGCCGCGCTTAGAAAATCACTATTAACGTCTCCTGGTATTGGTTAGATTTGGTGAATTCAGCATTCTCTCGTAATGTAAATCACACTTATCATTCTGAGTTTAAATATTACATTTCTTGTTTCAGTGTCTTTATCGGAAAATTATTTTTTTCTAATTCAACAGATTTTTTAACGAGTTTATTTTTCATAATTTCTCGATTACATTAAAGGCGGAAGAATGGTTGACTTCTCCGAGGCACCGTTGAAAAAAAACAGAAGGTATTCAAAATAAATACTGGTATTGGTTAGATTTGGTGAATTCAGCATTCTCTCGTAATGTAAATCACACTTATCATTCTGAGTTTAAATATTACATTTCTTGTTCCAGTGTCTTTAACGGAAAGGTAGTTTTTTTAAATTTAACTGATTTTTAACAAGATTATTTTTCATAATTTGTCGATTACATTAAAGGCGGAAGAATGGTTGACTTCTCCGAGGCACCGTTGAAAACATTCCCGGCTTAAGAAGGTATTCAAAATAAATACTGGTATTGGTCAGATTTGGTGAAATGTAGCGGACAGAGAACTTTTCGGCATTCTCTCGTAATGTAAATCACATTTCCATCTTCTGAACGAATCTTTAACGTCTGAGCTACTTTTTTTACGGGATTCAACAACCGAATTCTCTTCACTAGCAAAGACGCCATTCTGTCGCTTAAAAAATCCGAGGATCAATCGAAAGTGAAAGGTCAGTAAGGGTCATCGCCAAAAAAACTAACGTATAAAAATCAAATGACGGAGTTCGCTCTAAGACATAATATATATTTTTTTTCACCGCCATTCTTTTACTGATAGGCATCGGCGACAGAGCAACAAACTCCAACTGAGAAAGACGTATTTTATTTCCGGACCAGACAAACGCGCGTTGTTTAAAGTTTGATTGTGCAAAACCGCTTCAAGGAAAAGATAAAAAGAAACTTCCGCGAAACGTTTGTAGATATAGTATTGACATAGGAATCGATAGTGCATAGTGACTATCTGTTTTAGACCTGAAGCAGTCTTCAGACCATTGATTAGTACTGCTTTCACGGACATTTTATATAGGTCACTGGTGGATTAAAGGGATTGGGGTGGGAGGAAACAGTTACTTCCTAGCTGTTTTATCTAAGACCTTGCCGCACACACACACATACACACACATATCTATCTATATATCTATCTATCTATCTATCTATATATATATATATATATATATATATATATATATATATATATATATATAGGAGATAAGGTTTATTGGATAACGCTGAAATACATTATAGTATAAAAAGAAATGGTAAGTTCAATCTAAGGGGAACAATAATTGAAACAAAGCAAGTTCAGTCGGCCAATGATGACAATTCCAGAACAACGTAACTATAAACAATTTTTTTCCTTTCTATCCTCTGCCAGCCGCTATGATGGAGACAGCATTACCTCGAACCGTCGCCAGTGAGACACGCTGCAAGAGCCACTCCGTTTCGCGAGGCTCGTTCCTTAATCGAACTGTTGTACTCGAAGATGTGGATAAACTATCCGAAGCTCATATTTTATTTTTGTTCAAGTACTTTCGACTTTCGCAGTCATTATCAAGAATCGGTGTGGTGTCTGTGTAGTAGTTAGGCTTCCTTTGTCTGTATGCGGATATTCTTTGGGAAGCTGTATATATATATATATATATATATATATATATATATATATATATATATATATATGCGCTAAATGGAGAAAATGAACTTTATCTGTAGTTTTAATTAACGATCCATCCAGACAGGATTAATCACAAACTTAACAACATAGATAGAATTAATATATAACCCCACGAATCAGGCTCTACACACATTTCTCACCCACACAAGACAGACATGCTTACGGAGGTGTTGTGGCCTCACACTTATACACACGCCCATACTAATATACATACTTACACACATCATACTCACTCATTCCCTAAGAACCAAATAACACACACACTTAACAGAGACGCATCCCCTTTCCAGGAACCAATAAATCGGTCAAAATGACCAAGGGAATTCAGAGCAGCATGAATCCATCCAGCTCTTATCTCAAATAACAACTTAAAAGAGACTGACCAACACAAGGCTGACCAAAAGTCACGATAAAAAAATAAAAAAAACAAATGAAAACTACAGATAAAGTTCATTTTCTCCATCAAGTAGTTCAAGTAGTCCATTTCTGTAGTTCACTGCTACTAACAAGCAGATTAGTTTTCCTCCTGATGATGGCCATGCTGACCGAAACTAGTCGACGATTCTAATTGAAATACTAAAAACGAAAGAATATTAATATACCACCCAGTGTGTCTGATGATTTTAATTTTTTAATATTTTTTATTGTTCAAAATATAATATGCTAAAAATATATTTTAAGCTATGCCATATTTATGGGCTAAAGTGCGCAAAATCAGGGATAGAGTGTATGTAAATATAGAAATGGTCATTGATGTCAACAGCCAGAGGCGACATTTTGTTTCATAAATGAACGCAATATGACGATTGCGTTTAAACATCAATACCTTAAAAAACATATTTTTCTCATATTATATATTATAAATTAACTGATTTAAAATATGGTTTTTTAGCTACACAGTAATAACCATGTTTCAAAAATGGAAGCTAAAAACTTTAAATTTAATTATATAATTAAATTAAAAGCATTAGATTCACTTGATGAAACGGAACTAATGCTTTTATTTTGATTATATAATTGAATTATAATTCAAGCGAATCTAATTTTAATTTAATTATATAATTAAATTTAAAGTTTTTAGCTTCCATTTTTTTAAACATGTTATTAGAGTGTAGCGAAAAAAACATTTAAATCAGTTAATTTATAATATTTATGCTCTGTAAATTTACATTGAGCACTGTTTTGCAAAAATAAAAAATAACAAGAACACCGAATTATATATCTTACTGTTCTTTCATTTTATTTATATATACATATCATATTATATATATATGCATACATATACATACATATATATATAGGCCTTGGACTTGCATGCTGGACGATTATTTTCGGCTAACGTACATGTTCTTGGTTGTTTTGTTTTTTTATATACTTTTTTTCCCCTTTGGTATTGGTTTGATTATTTGCAAATCAAGACACCGAAGGTTTTCCGATCGAGTATAGCGTCTTATACTTATAAGACTTCTACTACTACTACTACTAATAATAATAATAATAATAATAATAATAATAATATATATATATATATATATATATATATTGTTTTGAACAATAAAAAATATTCAACACTTAAAATCTTCAGACACACTGGGATGTATATTAATATTCTTTCGTTTTTATTATTTCAATTACATTCAGTATATATATATATATATATATATATATATATATATATATATATATATATATATATATATATATACATATATATATATATATACATACATATATATATATACATATATGACTTCATTATCCAAATACCTTTGGAGTCTAAAAGAAAAAAAGAAAACACCTATGGTTAAATGGAAATTAATTAGAAATGCTCGGACATGTAACTCCCTATATGCCCCGGTTTACCTTTGCCTTAACGAGAAACTTGAAATAATTAGATTTAAAAATAAGACTGATCTTTTAAATCAAAGATATGAACTAACAGTTAACTGTAAACATCGTTTTAAATTTAACTTAGTATAGAGATCATATACTTTCAATGATAACGATAAGTTAAACTTAATAGACCTTTTTAGCATGATGGTCACCGGATCGATATGAATGTGTATTGTGTACTTACAAAGTGTTATACGTGTCTGTATTTGTATGTATATATTTGTATGTTATGTAGGTGTGTTTCTACTGTTGGATGTGTATGTGTATATATAGGGGTATATATATATGTAAAGGTTTTTTTTTTTGGTTTTTTTATTTATATGAAGGTATATAGTTGTGTATATTGACATCTATCATATGTTAACCTGTTTATGTGTACGAGTAGGGGTGTAAATTCTGGTAAGTGTCTACCACTAAATATATATATGCATATGTATGTATATGTATGTGTGACTGTGCATATGTGTGTATATGTATATATGTATGTATATATGTATATGTGTATGTGTATGTTTATATATGCATATATATGTATATGTGTGTATGTTTAAATGTGTATATATGTATGTATATGTGTATGTATATAGGTGTATATATATATGTGTGTGTAGGTATTTATATGTATGCGCTCGGATGTGGGTGTACTGTATATCTGGATGTGTTGATATGGGTATTTATATATGATTAGATATTTATGTATATATGGATGTATGTTTGTATGTATGTTTGTATGTCGTAGTATGTGTATTTGTATGTATGCCTTAGTGTCTTGGAGTGTATCATAGATACAAACTAAAATCTACTTTTGTTGATAAGGAGCCTTTAATTGCTTATAGACTGTTGTTATTTTCTTAAATTATTATAGACTTTTAATATATTTTATCATAATATTGTTGGAATATTAGAATATAAGTTGGTCTCTGTATACTTATTCCTTTCCCTTTTGTGTGTATGTGTCTACATGTTTATGTATATATGTATATGTGTTTGTATATGTATGTGTGTATGTGTATATATATATATATGTATGTATATATATGTATATGTATGTGTATATGTATATATATATGTATGTGTATGTATGTGTATGTATATGTGTATGTATGTGTGTAGGTATATGTGTGTATATATATGTGTGTATGTATATATATGTGTAGTTGCGTATGTATGCGTATGTATGTGTATATATATGTACACGCTGATGTGTATATACATATTTATATAGTCTTAATTTACGTTTGTTTGATTTTTCATGTATATGCGTGTATTTGTAAATGTCTGTGTATTTGTTTAGTTTATATTCATATATGTATGCGTGCGTATGTATGTATATCTAAATATGTATGTGTATGTATGTATGTATGTATTTGTATATAGTTGCATCTTTATGTATATATTTCTTTACTTGCTTTATTTACTTTTCTGCGTTGCTGTATGGGTCGATATATTTATACGTGCTTATGTATATGTATGTCTATGTGCGTATGTCTGTATATGCGTACCTATTATGCGTATATATGGATATGCTGGTACATGTGCTGATTTGTATGCGTATGTGTGAATGTACAATTATATATGGAGGTAGTTATTTACTTTTGCATGTAATGTGTCGAAAACTATATGATTTAAAAATATATATATATTTATATATATTTATTTGTTTAAATTTTATCTATATATATTTGACCAGATTAGTTATATTTCAAGTTAAAATTCGTTTAATAACATATTAAGCCACGAATATGTTCACTTTAGCTATGACATCTGACTGTCTAGGTCAATGTGAATGTGGATGTATGTGCCTTTGTTTATTGATGTCTATGTGTAAGGAAAGTGGATGCACGTTTAGTCGTATGTTTGCGTACGTGTGGTTGTGTGCGGTGTAGATGTTTGTTTTTTTATCAAGGGTCGTGTCTCGTCACCGTATTTTATGTGTGTGTATATATCTAAATACGTCTGAGCGCTTATGTATTATAACCTGCGTATGTTCGAATAATTTCGCGTGAGAGGCGACTAACATGTTGAAATGAAACTAAAAGTGTATACATTTCTGTCTGGGGTTCTGAACATCCCTTTTAACATAATTTCAATGAAAATATAAATTAAATAGCATATATATCTTTTATTTTTATTTTTATATTTTTATATTTTTCTCCTCGGTAATTCTACAATTTAAAACTTAATAGAGATTTGATTTAGATTTCTAAATAGGTAATTTTTAATTTTTTACTTTTAATTTTAATTTCAAATTTTATAAATCTTTTAATATCTATAACTTTGCTTAGTTGTCAAATTTTTCGAATTACCCTATACTTGTATTTTGATTGGTCATTCTAGCTTATGTAACAGCGTTTACTCCTAGCTAAGGATCGTTAATTAATTTGAAACTTTTAAAACCATTTATTCTATATTCTACATCATCACTTGATAAGACAGCAGAAGTGTTGAAACAAAATGGCTATTTTTGTAGTGATTTTATAACATATTTATGTTGTAATATTCAAATAAATGATTATATATATATATATATATATATATATATTGTCATCCACAGACAGACTGTTTCGCTGTATCACAGCTCATCAGTGTGGCTAGACGTCCGGTTGCCTCTGGCTAGAATCGAAAACCGGCTGAATTCGCGTCAGTCGGAAATTTTACCCTGAAGCCGTCGGCGCACGGCAGAGAAGAAGGTGAATTTAAGCGTATTTATATTTAGATAAACACACAGTGACTGAGAGAACTCGATTCGATTTACCGAAGAGTCTTGCATTATTAGCCGTAATAGTCACTGTTTACAAGCCCACACATCCTCCCCAGAGAGCTCAACCGAAATAAATTTTCAGGAGCATATATATATATATATATATATATATATATATATATATACTGAAAATGACAGACATTTGTTGTCGATTACTTTTAATGATCGTCTTTTCTAAATTACGAATATTCCTCCTGAAACATGGAGGGAATTCCGTCAAGCTCGTTTTGGAAGAAAAAGTATAAGTAATATGAACAGCTTGGATCATCTTACTTCAACGGATTATTCGTGATTTAGAAAAGCCGATTAGTAAAATTGACATCAAATGTTTGTCATTTTCAATAGTATTTGCCTTAAAGAATATTTGCTGGCTTAATATACAGAATACATATATACCTATATTGTCATCCACAGACAGACTGTTTCGCTGTATCACAGCTTTTCAGTGTGTCTAGACGTCCGGTTGCCTCTAGCTAGGATCGAAATTTGACTGAATTGACGTCAGTCGGAGATTCTACTACTAAGCCGTTGTCGCACGACAGGGCTGAAGGTGCATTTAAGCGTATTTATTTTTAGACAAACACACAGTGACTGAGAGGACTCGATTCGCTTTACCGAAAGGTCTTGCATTATTAGCCGTAATAGTCACTGTTTACAAACCCTCACTTCCTCTTCCAGAGAACTCAACCGAAATTAATTTTTCAGAAGCCTATATATTGTCATCCACAGCCAGACTGTTTCGCTGTATCACAGCTCTTCAGTGTGGTTAGTGAGAGACGAGGGAATTAGATATAAAAATTCAGATCTCATCACATGAAGAAATCTTCAGACGGATCAGCTCAACTTAATTTTAGTCATTTAATCCCAAGCAAGGCAACAAACTCACTAAAAAGCAATGGCTTACTAAGTGTTACGGAATATGGGAAAGAAACGCTATTAAGGAGAAAGGACAATAAAAGAACAGAATCCAGAAAGACAGAAGATAACGATTAGCATTACATTTAAATTTTTGAAGATCAAGGTTGACTAGGAAGCAAGAAGCTGGAAGAGAATTCCACAAGCGAGAAGTGCGAGAGAAGAAACTGTTTGTATAGAACTTACGGTTACATCTAACCATTTCAACTGTAAATTGATAAGACTTTGCCGCCAATCTAGTACTGCGCTTAAATTCAAAGAATCCAGATACCATAAAGGAAAGTAATATTTATTTTGAATAATACAAAACTGTGGCATAAGGCCAAAAAGAGGGGTGGGGAAGGGCGGCCTTTACGTCTTATAATTAAACTTAGCTAGCCACAATTACTGACCCAAACATATCACATTATTCCTTTACACCAAAGCAAAACATTCTTACTTACCATTCTTACTACAAACACCACAATACCTCAGAGTCTCTATGAAGTCCTAACTAGTTCCCATATATATAATTTGTCTTTAGGGAGTGGGGAATAAAATAACAATTTTTAAAAATGAGGTAAGTTCATCAGAAGAGATTACCATGAGAGTAGTTATAGAAAAGACACAGGGAAGCTACGTTACGGCGGTAGGAAAGTGGCTGAAGCAGAGATGCCTGGTCTGGACTAATAACATTGCACATTCTTCTTTGGATTTCATCAAGAATATCTAAATATATAGCATGAGCACCAGACCGGATGTGTGATGTGGACCCGAAGTAGGGGCCACGGAAGGAAAACACGGAACACGGGTTAGAGGTAAGAAAGATATATTAAGCAGAAAAGTTACAAAGAATAGTGTAAGCAGAGCTTACTATCCAGTGGTGTCCGATATTGGTATCGTACGCGGCTGCGCATTACTGGAGCTACTACTATGATTCACATAATAATATAGTACTGGGAGAGTCCATGATGTAGGGAAGTATTGGTCTCACAACAATGTGGCAGCAATATTTAAAGCGAGGACGAATGGTAGATTTACAAATATGTTCATTACAAACAGTGTAGTTTCCTTTTCTTCATTCATAACTTGTGGGAACGCCTATTAATGACTGAAACGAAAACTCACAATTCCGTTTCTCTTTGATGCCGGCTCCATTCCACATTTGAAATGAACAGCAATATTTCCTGTTTCGAAATATGACACTTCTTCTCCAAGAGTACAATGCATTGTGAATTCTTTAGATTATTATTAAAAATTATCTTCGTAAATTGCGTACATTTCTGTGATAAATTGTTTTTATTAGTTTTTATTTTCGTCTTAGATTTGTGCTTCTTCAGTAAATTTTACACAAATTCAAAGATAATTATCAAAGAAATTACGGACACTGTCTGCATGTGTGAATATGTGTGCATAATATTAATTAGAAATTTCCTTTTTTTAAGTACCGTGTCCCTCCGAGACGCAGATGGTGATGGCTCTCCACAGATTCCTTTTCTTGGGAAAGATGGTAGAGTTGTTTCCTGTTGTTGTCTACACGACTGGTAATTCAGAGTTTCTTTTCTTAGGCAAGCTGATGCCTTAGATTCAAGTCTAACTTACTATTTAATCCATAGCTAGGGAGAGAAGAGATAGATTCCTGCTTTTTCCAAGGACATTAGTGCGAGGTAAACGCAACAGATAAACCCCTCTTGCTTTTGTGTGTTCTTACATCGACGCTTTTAACTAATACAGCTGCTACATTCTGTACAGCCTTTTTGGGAGCATCCGTTTTTAATAGCCCGCCATTTGTAAATGACCTTTTAGCATCGGTTGATTTTTTATTCTTTTTCATACCGTTCTCATTCATTCTTTCATCCTCCGACTTTTCTTCTCATTCATTCGATGTCTGTCTTTCAGCAATCCCCCCTCTCTCTCTCTCTCTCGCTTCCATATCAGCTTTCACACACATCGTCATCTCTACTTTGTTATCTATAAATTATCATTAAGTTTATTGGACCAAGCGTAAAAACGAGCGCATGCAAAAAAGATACAACGACTTTGTCTTCATGTTATAAGCGGGAGGCCGGAGCAAATCCGATGGGAAATCACAAGAATATGTCCAATTAATCGCTTTAAATCTCGCAAATTCAAGGAACCCTTTTATCGGATCTTTTTCCTGCCAAACTTAGATCTCCAACGTCACCAACCTACACAGTCAACTAATTAATTATTTTGTCGTCTGCTGCACACGCCAGGCTTATCTGTTTGGGCGGGGAGTTGATAGAAGCGACTCGTGCGATAAAATATTCACCAATGCCGATGGAGGTAATTGCAATTGAACCTTCCCATCATGCAAATCTCCAACAATAAAACCCGTTAGTTTCTTACTGTTTCCTCTTCTCAATACTTCTCATCCGACGCCATCTTGTTTTTATTTCAAGATAAAGAATTAATTGACCTTTTTCTTCGCTTGTATATCAATTCTATTTATTTCATTCATATATATATATATATATATGTATGTATGTATATATGTATAAGTGTACACTGAAGTCAGCACTCAGAGGCGACAGACTGTTTCATGCTAAACGCAATCATCAGGCCTGATGTTTGGGTTTAGCATGAAACAGTCTGTCACCTCTAACTGTGGACTTCAATGTTCACTTTTATATTTACATACGTTCTATCTCTGATATTTTATCCCTTAAATCACTTTATCCCATAAATATAGCATAACTTAAAACTATATTCCTTCTTCATATATATATATATATATAACCAGAAGAACAAAAGAGAAATCAAACTCAGAAAAATATGAACGACCATACCACAAAAGACAACAACACACCGCAACCACACCGACCACAATACAACAAATGCAAACACAAATCGAACAACACCCACACTCCAACAAAGACCCTCAGCACCAGAATCTACAATAACGACACCACCAGCATCAATGATAGCTAGAACCTCAAAACGAGGACACACACAAAACAAACCGCAAACTTACGCGGACATCCTCAAGGTTCCATACCAAAAATACACAGACCAAAAGAGCAGCTATCAGACAGAACATATAACCCCACCAAACATCACAGACAACTCAGATTAGCCACTAGGGGACAACCAACAGTAAACAAACTCAACCTTCAAAAAACGGGGTAAGCCCCCATCCAGGACACTTGGAAGTGGGTATAGTATCCATAATAGGGGACATGATGCAAGCTTTCGAGCTTTTACGAAAGAACTTCGTCGTCGTTGTAAATACAAACATGACCCGTACGGACTAGTTATAAATCTAGATAACAGTAAATTCTCCCTCGACACATTCAAATTACTATATAAAGGACTAAGCTTTTGCCCCAGTCCCCCAATGTTTGATAGGACACCTTGGCAAATGACCTGAAACCAGTCTTTAGAAGAATACGGCTAAAAGCCTACTACGGAGACAATAACCACACGTCTTCCATACTCAAAACATTAAAAGACAAGGACTCTATATTCAACCCACAAAACACGGACATCACTATACAGATATTTGAAATGGCAGTAACAAATGACATAAAGAAAACAATAACACGTAAGCTGCCACGTAACAATATCACTGAAAGAGAACGGGTGGCCCATGACACGCTGATGCATAGAAATGACCTAATCATTAAACAGGCTGACAAAGGGGGTGCCACAATGATCTGGGGAATCAAAAAATACTTTAAAGAGGCCATCAATCAGCTAGCCAACAAAAACACCTACAAAAGCCTACAAAAGCCTACCCACTCCCTGAATACCCCAAAAAATTAACAGGCTCACTAAACATGATGTTTCACTACAAACTAATTGACAAGGAAACATGCACAACACTTACACCCACAAACATCACACCTGTCCGCTTCTATCTCTTTCCCAAATGACCGGCCTTCCTGGATTGTTATTTTTGTACACAAAATCAACCCAGGAAGGCCGGTCATTTCATCACTTAACTGCCACATGACCAAAATACCCAAATACGTAGACCATTACATACAGCCCCTAGCTAAGGAAGTAAAATCCTACATCAGAGACACAACAGACCTACTAGACAGAATTAATTATATACAGTGCCAGAAAATGCTACTATAGTAACAATGGACGTAAGATAACTATATTCAAATATCAAACAGATCGAAGTACTAACCGCCCTTAAAGAAGCACTTACTAAAAGAACAACACAAGATCCTCACTCCACAGAAGTAATCATAAAACTTAGGGAACATATTCTTACATTGAATACTTTCGATTTCAATGGAAAACACTACCTACAAGATTATTACCTGTAGAACAACATTTCCGCCTAGAAAAACATGATTTTAAAAGCCATGCAAAATTCACCATAATTGTAAAAATAGAAATAAACAGAAAAGATAACCTTAGAAAAATACTAGAGGAACATGAAGACAAAGGGATTTTGCGCCTCAAAACACTTCATCCTGACGGGCTTAACCACAAATTTAACAATGTAGATAGAATTAATATATAACCCCATAAATCACGCCACACCCAAATTTCTTACCCACATAAGACAGACATGCTTGCAGAAGTGTTAAGGTCTCACACTTATACATACACTCACACAAATATATACACATCAAACAAACTCTCAAAGAACATACACTTAACACACACATCGCATTCCCGGCGAGCAATAAAACTGTCAAAATTACGTGGGAGAGAGTTCTTAGTCAGGAATCTGCCACCCTTTATCTTAAAATCAACTTCAAAGAGACCGTTTGACCAACACTACAGATAAAGTTCACTTTCTTCAGAAATAGTCATTCACTCCTGTAGTTCACTGTAACAAGCAGGGATTTTTTTTCCTCCTGATGATGGCCCTGCTGGCCGTGAAGCGTCTACCTTCCACCCTAACCTTACAACATGTATGTAGTTCATGTGGAAATTTTGCCCTTTCAAAGGCAGGTCTTCAAAGTCACCTTAGGTCTCATCAGGCTCGATTCATTGAAAGAAGCCGGCAATCAATCCTTGTGCCTTGTTGCACACCCTGCCATAATGTATGAAAGTGAACTGCTGGCTTAACAAGGCACATGAAAATTCACGTTCATGCCCGGCCTGTTCGGCTTGGGGGTCTCCCTTTCAGGTGCAACATTTGCGCAAAAGCTTGTAAAAGTAAGGCTGGTTTAAAGAGTCATCTGCGATCTCATGAGCGGTCGGTCTGAAAGTTACGTTACAAAAAAATATATTTTTCTGGAGACGGTCTTCTTCTGAGAAGAAGTGGCAATCACTATACATATATATATATATATATATATATATAACGTAAATCATTCAAACGAAAAACAAATATTGAAGCTAATTATACGGCGAGAATCACTCTCACAAACAATATTTACTAATAAAATATAATCAACTTCGAATCTGTTAATGAATGGTGTGATCCTTGTTCATAAATTCCGGGTTTATCAGGTGTTATTTTTCCTACGAGCCGGGCTTTCAGCCGTACCAAACGGCCATCATCAGGTAGACAATTTAGTGTGTTTAGATTCGAAGTTGATTATATTTTATTAGTAAATATTGTTTGTGAGAGTGATTCTCGCCGTATAATTAGCTTCAATATTTGTTTTTCGTTTGAATGATTTACGTTACATAAATTGATTACGCACTACAAAATTGACATTAAAATAACTTGATCCTAAGTGCGAAATTCCCGATAATAACTGTGACATTTACTCTTATTATTGAACAATTTAGTTCATGCCACTTTTCTCCAGTACAAGAACGCACATTTTTCAAATTTAAAAAAAAAAAAAATTCAACCACAGCGTTGCGCCCGCACGCTCCAAAATTATTCTAACATTTAACATTATCTCATTGCTAAAAAAAACCTCTTTCGGACCGTACTACCTTTCGATGTCGCATTACTATTTGGAACTTAGTAAAAACACACTAAATTGTCTACCTGATGATGGCCGTTTGGTACGGCTGAAAGCCCGGCTCGTAGGAAAAATAACACCTGATAAACCCGGAATTTATGAACAAGGATCACACCATTCATTAACAGATTCGAAGTTGATTATATTTTATTAGTAAATATTGTTTGTGAGAGTGATTCTCGCCGTATAATTAGCTTCAATATTTGTTTTTCGTTTGAATGATTTACGTTACATAAATTGATTACGCACTACAAAATTGACATATATATATATATATATATATATATATATATATATATATATATATATATATATATATATATATAATTATTATTATTATTATTTGCCATCAGTTATCTTTTATGCGTTGTTAATTCGCTTGCTTTCTCTTCGCTGACGGCATGATAACCAAATTTCCAATAGAAATTGTTTCCCATTTATAATCCTACATTTATTAGGAGATATATTCAGCTTAAATACAAAAGAATGCATAAAAATGACCCCAAGGGGCTGGTGTATCAACTCGTCAGATCTAGCCTTCAATAAGGATGTTATGAATGGCGTTCAGAAATGTCTAAACTACATGCAATCGTTTTCTCAGCTCAATGATTGAAAAAGGATTTAAGCGAGTGGACCCTGTTGACCTTAAAGGGGACTCTTCTTGATCAGACCTCGCAGGCTGGCGCGACAGAATCACAAACAAAAAACTTTGCAAAAACCACATCATTTGAAGACTTCCAACAGCAGCAACAACTAAAATAGATAGAGGTAGGCATCTCGTAAGATGATGGTAGCGCCCATTTTGATCAAACATTGTCTTTTACGAGCGGCGTTTGGAGTAGCTTAAACAGACCAATCCTTGCATGGCACTCTCTTCTGCAGGTATGACAGATGAAGCTGGAAAGTGAAACGGAGGTCTGACATTCCCCCTCTTTGCTTCCTTCGTTGTCTTTTTATCTCCAACAGTTGGTTTCGCCGTTTCCCGGCCTTCCTGACTCCTTAATGAACATCATGGTGCTAACCATTACGATCGTCTGCTAGCTGTTCCCTCTTGTAAATGGATTGAAAAATAATGAGATAACCAGATGTTGACTTTCCACACTACTTTCAATAAAAGGTTAGGAAGGAAACTCCCATCACTATTGGAAAGAGCGATAACACTTAGTGGACTTGAGAAACCTATTTTCCTGAAAACTCTTTGAAGAGAAAGATTTCATAAATTTCAGCTGATAGTAATGTTAACTGTTCAGTCAATGGATACCGGATGGTTCCACAAAAGGGAATGGCTAATTTCAACATTACCGTTCTTCTGGAAGTAGACGATCATAGCCCTCCACAATTTCCTGTCCTTTGTCGCTCTTAATAAACTTTGTCTTTTTGTTATTCTTCTTAACCCTGTTCCGCCATCCATTTACTCAAGCTCATCAAGTATATTATGAGTTCTTTTCCTCTGTCCATCTTCCCCTCAATCGGTTCCGTGAGTATCAGATTTTCCAAGTCTTCTTTCCTCATTATGTGCCCCAGAAATTTCAACTGACTCTTCCTGATGTTTCCTCCTCGTTTCTATTTTCTAAAAATATTTCTATTGTCATTGCTCATATGTTCCCTCCATGGTATCCTCAGTATCCTCCTGTAGAACCACGTTTCTGTTGCTTCAACTCTCTTCTTCATCTTTGAGGAGATCTCCCAGCATTCACTGCCATATAGGAGGGCCGATATCACATAACAGTTCAGTAGATTTTTCTTTGTTTCTAACGAAGTTTTTTCTGTCGCATAATACTTTGCTTAGCTTCTGGAAAGCATCTTAGGCTATCCCATTGCTTCTTCGGATTTCAGTGGCGTACTTTTCGTTCTCCGTTAGAGCACTTCCCAGATATTTAATTTTTTTTTCTACCTGTTTGATTTTGGTATCTCTGATTTGTGATAACCATTACTATTTTTCCCGTTACCCAGAGGTTGTTGCCAAACAGAAAGGAAAATTAACCTGCGCGACACAGATGTCGATTTGAATTTCATTCAGATTATGTGTGTGTATGTATATTTTAATTCAACGACAGGCATATTTCTGCAAAATTTTTATTAGGTTGGTGCAAAAATAATGTCGTTTTTTGACGTTCAACTTCATGTGAGAAAACGACATTATTTTTGCACCAACCTAATTGTTGAAACTTGACTAATGCATGGAATAATACTGCAACACGAAATGTACTTAGAACAAAATATATTGCAACAAGAAAGTGTACACAATATTTACATATAGTCTTTTGTATATTCCTGGGAAGACCGTTCTTGGAGAATGTGTTGACTAAGTCGCAGTCGGGCAGAGTCTCTAGTTGAATCTCTTGATTCGCCTCTCATGTCTTCCCGGTACCAACCATATTTATATAGTCGGTACTCCACTATGCAAATTAGGTGGATCCTACCACAACACTAATAAAAGTACATAAAATAAAAAATAATTCTATTTATAACCGAATAGTTTGCGAAAAGTTGAATAAAATCTAATAATTATTTTTCTTAATTTTATTTATTTTATTTCTTGTCTCAAACTTTATGATTTTATGTTTAGTTCAAGGAGCGGGGATTGTTCGACTGTTCGGGTGTGGTAACTGTAAAGGTCTGAACTGGTGAAACTAAAGAATGTATCGCGTCTGTACATCTGCTATGAGAATAGCGACAGAGTAGCGAAAGGCATGCGGCGTTTCCTCTGTTGATAAGTGGTTGTAGGGGGGGGGGAATTAATTCATCGCCCACAAAGTCTTTTGAACCCTGTCAAGGCTGGTAAATGTGGGTTGGCCATGTTCAGCCCGGATATGACAGCAATACTTATTTTACTCCTGCTGTTACTTAACGGTCGTAGAATGTAACAACGACCTCGATGTTGCAATAAAGACAACTATTGAAATAGTTAAAATGGCTAGACGCAACCTTATTCGAATGCTGGAAAAATATAAGAAGAATTTAAACAGACAAGATGGACGCCTGTTCTTTTTTAATCAAACTTGTTTTGAAGAATACTTTCTATCTAAATAGTCCTTATATATAAATATAAAAGTGGACATGGAAGTCAGCACTTAGAGGCGACAGTCTGTTTCATGCTAGTGCAATCGTCAGGCTGACGATTGCACTAGCATGAAACAGACTGTCGCCTCTAAGTGCTGACTTCCATGTCCACTTTTATATTTACACACGCTCTATCTCTGATATTGAGCACTTTATCCCATAAATATAGCACACTTTAAGACTATATTTCTTCATATATATATATATATATATATATATATATATATATATATATATATATATATATATAAGTGAACATTGAAGTCAAAACTCAAAGGAGACAGGCTGTTTCATGCTAAACGCAATCATCAGGCCTGACGATTGCGTCTAGCATGAAACAGCCTGTCGCCTCTGAGTGTTGACTTCAATGTTCACTTTTATATTTACATACGCTCTATCACTTTATCCCATAAATATAGCACGCCTCAAAAGTATATATATATATATATATATATATATATATATATATATATATATATATATATATATATATATATATATATATATATAAATCTAGTGAGCCAGGAACTACTTACTAAGGTTTCACCTAACGGATCTTCAGGATAAAACTACACCGTTAGGTGAAACCTTGGTATGTAGTTCCTGGTTCACTAAGTTTTTTTATACTCTGCTCTACTTAGCGTATTGAGCACGTTTACATATTTTTCTTATTTTAATCGAGTGTTTTTTCCTTCTTTAGTCTAGGCATTGCGGCGTTGCGTGATTTTTTTCGACTAACACGGATGTTTTTAGTCTATTCTTTTTTATTTCTGAATTGTTTCCCTGATACCAGTTTGTTTAAATATATTTTTATTTCCAAATTGTATTATACGTTTTTTTCACACCATTCGAGTATAGGTATTAATATAATACATAATATAATACATAATATATATATATATATATATATATATATATATATATATATATATATATATTATAATTATTTTCTTTTTTAAAAATAGGATTCCATCGCGACACAGAAAAATTCCATGTTTCAAAACTGAAACTAAATTTATAAATTTAATTATAAAAATTAATTATAAATCCATAGTCTCGTTTCATTGTCAAAAGAAAATAATAATATTTTGCTATACTGTTTGTCTGAAGCATCTTACAGATCAAATGGCTATATATAGCCGTAAGTTCTATGCTAACACTTTCTTCTATCGCACTTCTCACTTGTGGAACTCTCTTCCGGTTTCTTCCTTCTCAGTCAAAAAAAACATCTTCAAAAATTTAAATGCAATGCTAATCGTTATCTTCTGTCTTCTTAATTATTGTTCTTTTATCTTTCTCTCTACTTAATAGTGTTTTTTTTTTTACTCAGTAAACCCTTGCGTCTTAGTAGCTTTATTGTCTTGCTTGGAGTTAAATGATTTTTAAAAAAATAAGACAGAAAAAAGAAAAACTAGTCAAAACAATTAATCATAGAAATGTACTCATTAATGAAAACATATATTCCGTTTACTATAAAAATGTTAAATAGTTTGCTGTTATTAATATAGTGAGGTTGAACGGGTTACTCCAAAATCTGAATTCTGGTTATGAAGCTCGCCTTGCAAAATACTTTGCTCAATTCTAAGTGGATATCTAGCTATTCTACATTGTGCTAGACACTGTTCAGTTTAATATATAATGCCCCTTACCGTGGAAATTTAGGCACATCCGTGACATTGTGCCAGAAATGCCTATGTTTAGAAAATAACTTTGTTTTTTCACATGGCTGAAGCAGAACTGGTGCTTCTGCTTCTTCTACGTTCTTCATGGCGTGAGTGATCATGGCTCTCCGCAACTTCCTATCCTTTGTAGATCTTTGTAGGGTTTGTTTTATACCACCCGTTCTCATTGCCCGTTTTGCGATCCATTCGTCAGCTGCCACCCCCTGTAAGTTCTATTTTCGATATACCTTGGGTGCCAAATTTTCCAAGCTGTCCTTCTTCATTATGTTTCCAAGAAATTCTATTTGCCTCTTTCTGATTTCGAGTATACGGGTCTTTTTTGTTTCCGTTTTCCTTAAAACTTCTTCGTTAGTGGTGCTAGTGGCCGTTTTCGAGACCAGGAAAAAAGTAGGATGTTGATTGCGGATTTTCACGGCATTCAGATATTCTTTACTCGAAAGATTGGCGCAGCACAATCTTCCCGTCCTTATTTACTTTCGTTTGGATAAATACTGTTATACTACTAAGTACATTATAAAGTTAAAAAATATAGATAGGTTAAGATTAAATATTTCTGAATTTTTTACAAGGAACTATATTCTGGCTCCTTACTTTCCAGGCAACTTTCATCCTGAAAAATTTAAATGCAATGTCAGTCGCTATCTGCTGTCCTCCTGGCGACTCTTCTTTGATTTCCGATCCTTAGTAATGTTTCTGTTTTCTAGATCTTCCAAATTGTCCTCATCTTTGTCGCCATGTTTATCACAACGTTTCGGCACATGGCACAGTGGATAAAGGCGTTGGTTAGATCCAGTGACAGGACCCAAAGAGTGTGAGTTCAATACCCGGTTAAGGCAGTGGAGAACCTTCAGAGGGGAATTAACAGGAGATAACTGATAACTGACATCCATTAAACATGGCACGTGGAACTAGAACAGTCTGCCCAGTGAGCGAAATAAAGGATTCAGTTCGACATTCCAACCACCTGAAGAAGGGAGCGTACAACGGCCGAAACGTTGTGATAAACATGGCGACAAAAATGAGGACAATAGTCCGAATAATGTAAATAGTGTACATTTTATCATATTTATTCATGCGTACGGAGTGATGCCCACACTGAGCAGTTGCAAAGTTAAAGGCGGCGCAACCTGTTCTGGGTTGTTTGCAAAATACTTTCCGGGCCTACTTTATAGGACAGAGTAAAATGCAGCGAGGCATCAAATAAATCAATTTTTTCTATCCTATTTACGTCTTTAGCTCAATAGATAAAATATTTCGTTTTAATGAAGAATATATGGAAGCACGTAATGAAACGATTTCACTACCACGTTTCCACTGACCTACGTATGCCAGTGATGACCAAAATTGCCATGGCTGTCATGTAATAAACCAGTTAATTTATCGGAGAACAAAACGAAACGCTCTTTGAAGATACTAGTATCGATCTTCGGAAGCTCATGTCGTAAAAACATTTATCATTATTTTGATAAATGTCTACTTAAATGAAGACGTGACATACGTCATCGAACTTTTCACAGGAATTTAATAAAAGTTACGAAGTGTTCGACTTTCTGAAGTTTTCAAATGCTTTTAAATATGTGTGCCGAAGCCTTCAGCAATGTCTCTACGAGGATCACGCTGATTTATAGAACAAGATTCTCAATGCCATAATGCTTCTTGATTTTTCTACAAATAACACATTCTGAAATGTGTTTCAAAGACTGACTCTTGTATGAAATGTCATTAAGTTGATTTGTACTTACTCCATATCTTAATATCCATGATAGATAGATAGATAGATAGATAGATAGATAGATAGATAGATAGATAGATAGATATGAATGAATGAATCGAGATAGATAGATAGATAGATAGATAGATAGATAGATAGATAGATAGATAGATAGATAGATAGAATGTGGAAAATGATCTACCTTTAAAATTTTACAAACTTTCTTTTGATCAAAAAATTGTTTAAATGTCACGGTATTCAAAATATCTCGGGGTGATGAAAAAAAAATGAAATAGAAAGAAAGAAAAAAAGAAAGAAATAGACAGACAGACAGACTGCGATAAAAAAAAACAGATAGGAGTAGAAAGGTATGCCTATCGTCTGGTTCTACCTTCTCCCAGGTGTTTTGAACAGCAGAGGTTTCTCACATATTCCTTGTTTAGGATTAGGTTTCCGGTTCCTTCATAAGTTTTCACATTCTCTCTTACAACCAGTAGCCTCTTGCATCTTAATGGAATTATTGCCTTGCTTGGGGTGAATTGATTTTTAAAAAAAGAGATAGATATGAACAGAATTAGATAGATAGATAGATAGATAGATAGATAGATAGATAGATATTTCGTTATAAACCTTTCACGATAGCGAACATTGCTTTACAGTTAATATTTGACGTCTTTTCGGGCATCTGACAACAAATCGGTTTTGTTTTACAACTGTTTTCATTACTCTATTTTTCAAGTAAGGATTTTTATTATATTTTGTGTGTATTTATTATTATTATTATTATTATTATTATTATTATTATTATTATTATTATTATTATTATTATTACCAATGTTTTTATTATTTGGGAGTAGCCTTTAAAAGAAATATTTCTAGCTGAGGAGACGACGAAACTAGAAATAGTATAATCGTGTATTTTTCTATTTCTGAATGGAAGATGATAAAATAATAGATGACTAAAAGTATTGAAATATGAGGAGGCTGAAAAAATCCAATTAGTAATCCAAGCAAAACAATGTGCATCATATGGAATAACCCGCTTAAGAAGAGAGAAAAATGTAAACATTTTCAAACTTTGCAGTAAGATTTTCATTTGTGATACAACCTCATGGCCACAAACATCAACGAGACAAATTTCATCTCGTGAGATCTACTTAATAGACAGATAGATAGATAGATAGATAGATAGATAGATAGATAGATAGATAGATAGATAGATAGTGAATAGACTGGGATAGATAGATAGATAGATAGATAGATAGATAGATAGATAGATAGATAGATAGATAGATAGATAGATAGATAGTGAATAGACTGGGATAGATAGATAGATAGATAGATAGATAGATAGATAGATAGATAGATAGATAGATAGATAGATAGTGAATAGACTGGGATAGATAGATAGATAGATAGATAGATAGATAGATAGATAGATAGATAGATAGATAGATAGATAGATAGTGAATAGACTGGGATAGATAGATAGATAGATAGATAGATAGATAGATAGATAGATAGATAGATAGATAGATAGATATGAACAGAATTCTATAGATAGATAGATAGATATGAACAGAATTCTATAGATAGATAGATAGATAGATAGATAATAGCTGGCCACTCGTATTCGAGGATACCCGTCTATTAGGGCGGCTAGATAATCCCTAGTAAAGACGCTCGCTCAGGCACATTTGTATTTTGTTCAACAGAGTCAACCTATGGTTTATACTGCAACTATGCTGAGCAAAAAAAGTTACAGTTTCTGGAGAGAGCGTGTTATCTAGCGTGATCAACAATCTGAACAAGGCCAGCACATTCAAACCCTCGTTTACGATGACTTGTGACTTCTTGCTAGCACAGCTATCGACGGCCCCCAAGGGTTCGGTCTACCCAATTTCACTCACAAGACTTGGGTCAACCCGTGGTATTGTTTTCAGGCACTTTGCAAAGGTGCCGCGCGCTGGGATCGCCCCACCCCAGACCGATAACATCATGAAGTCTCCTTCCTGACAAATCAATCGTGGTGAGATTCAAACCCGGGTCTCATGGTCAGAAAGCTGACGTTCTAACCACTCTACCACGCACCCACAACATACATACATACATACATACATACATACATACCAGGGAGAATTTAAGCATAAACTGTCCAATGTATACGCTTTTGACATTTATATACCAATATAACACATCATTATTAATGAGTTGTCTTTACAAGTATGTATTTTCTTTCTTTCCTCTGACTCTAATGAACAATATTACACGAAACTCTTGAGTCGGTCATGAGTTAAGTTACTTTAATATTTTACATTAACATTACTTATCGTTGGTCTACTAATCTATTACGCACATTCTTATTAGAAAGTCTGTTTTAAATTCTGCGTTAAATTCTTGTAATTTTACGTAGTTTGAACTTATTGATCTTTATCACTATATAATAATATATATAATAATAATATAATAATAACATATACTTATTATATATATATATATATATATATATATATATATATATATATATATATATATATATATATATATATGTATATATGTATGTATATTATTTAAAGATATGTATTCGTCGAGACACACAGAAATTACCATGTTTCGGCACTAAAGTAACCCACGACCTATATTTACACATTGCCATCTTAAATTAGATTTGTATCCCGATTCGTCAAAAAAGACAACACCCTTTTAAAATGTTGTAATCCCTTTCCCCATCTAACTTGAACTATATAATACTATTTAGTTTTTAAAAAGTAAATAATTTTTTCGAAAGTTATTCAATCGCTTGAAAAAAATTTTTTCGAAAGTTATTTCATCGCTTGAAAATGGAACAAAATCTTTTTAAGTTTAATTTAAAGTTTAGTTTTTGCTCCGAAACATGGTAATTTCTGTGTTGCGATGAATACATATTTTAAAATAATAATATTATGATATTATGTTCTACTGTGTATCGATATGTATGGTTTGAAAAATAAATGCTAAAGAACTGTAGATTATAAATCTGACTGTTCTTCCTTTATATATATATATATATATATATATATATATATATATAGATAGATAGATAGATAGTATTCCGTTATTTTTTGGGGATACCCATGTTTTTGGTAGAGTGTTCTTCACGCTGTTTTTCAAGCAGTGTGAATCAGTCACGTTTACCGGCCTGGGTATTAGAGAGTCTTAATAAAAAAAAATGCACTCTCCTACGAAGCGAGACGCAATTCTTCGAGAGTAAAATAGACGAATGTATCAACAACCTCGAGCAACTTAGCGTTGACCTGGAGGCGGTGTGTACATAATCTTTGTTTCTTATGCTGATAGTTAACCCGAAAACAGTGCATGCTCTCGAAAAATGCTCTATTATAGTGTGCATGTCCTTTTTGTTATGAGCAGTGGGGTCTGCATCATCAGCATTGATGAACACTCTATGTTGACGGTGCATGCACATATCGTTGCTGGGAAGTATCTTTAGGTAACAGTATTCATCAACACAAGTTTGAGTGAAGATGACAGAATAGGAATTTTTAATTTCATATTCTTTTTCGTTTATATCATTTCTTTGTTTATGTCTAAATCTAGTGAACATAAATATTGTCCAGATATTTTTGGTCGAACACTTTTAAATCAGAGAAGTTCTGTGAATGATGTCCAGTCCGCACATTTTCAGAATGCTTTTAAACTCGATGTTGACCATTTACGCATTCAAAATAATGATAATAATGAAAGATCCCTCTTCTTAAAACCGTTAATTTTCTTTTATCCCACACACACACACACACAGAGAGAGAGAGAGAGAGAGAGAGAGAGTTCTGGGTGTGACGATAAACTACATCCGGCAGCAAGGCCTCTGATCGGTAGATTGGAGGTGTTTAGGGGTGATGGAACCACCTCTTAATTGCTGTTGTTTCCAGGACCACCCTGATCAGGAGTTGTAGCACCTGTTACGGGTCCCAGCTATTGGAAAAAATTGAACATTATGAAAATATAAAAAGTATCAGCAACACATTATGAAAAAATGACCAAAAATATCTATTTATAGTAAAATTACCAATAATATATATTTTAAAGCAGAATTACCAACAATATAAAATCAAATTGCTTTCCAAAATATACCTTCAACAAAAACTACAACATAAAACACGCACATGTCACTGCCTCTAGTAATTATGTCCACACAAACATGTTTATGCACAAAAGCTGAGTATCACCTACCATGTATTCAATTGTGAAAGCAGAATAACATCTATTACTTCAAAGATCCCAAGTAAATTAAATTTCCTTATTAAAAGACCCCTAAAGAGTTGATATTCCATTAAACAGACTAAACAAAACACGCACACACACACTACTGTCAGGTCGTGGGCGATCAAGAATCTACATTAATTTCCTGTTCTTTGTAGCTCTTAGTAAAATTTGTCTGTTCGCTATCTCTTCTAAACCCTGTTCTATCAACTATTTACAAAAGCTCGTTCGGTAGGTTATGTGCTGTTTTTCTCTATCCCTATTGCCTTCAGTATGTCCTGTGAGTGTCAAATTTTCTAAGCCCTCTTTCCTCATTACGTGCCCAAGAAATTTCAACTGTCTTTTTCTGATGTTAACTATTAGCGCCCTAAAACTTAACCGTTTATACATTCATCATCATCATCATCATAATGATAATAATAATAATAATAATAATAATCATAATAATAATAATAATCATAATAATAATAATAATAATAATAATAATCATAATAATAATAATAATAATAATCATAATAATAATAATCATAATAATAATAATAATAATAATAATAATCATAATAATAATAATAATCATAATAATAATAATCATAATAATAATAATAATAATAATAATCATAATAATAATAATAATAATCATAATAATAATAATCATAATAATAATAATAATCATAATAATAATAATAATAATAATAATAATCATAATAATAATAATCATCATAATAATAATAATAATAATAATAATAATAATCATAATAATAATAATAATAATCATAATAATAATAATCATAATAATAATAATCATCATAATAATAATAATAATAATAATAATAATAATAATCATAATAATAATAATCATAATAATAATAATAATCATAATAATAATAATAATAATAATAATAATAATAATCATAATAATAATAATCATAATAATAATAATAATAATCATAATAATAATAATAATAATAATAATAATCATAATAATAATAATAATAATAATAATCATAATAATAATAATCATAATAATAATAATAATAATAATAATAATAATAATAATAATAATAATAATAATAATCATAATAATAATAATAATAATAATCATAATAATAATAATAATAATAATAATAATAATAATCATAATAATAATAATCATAATAATAATAATAATCATAATAATAATAATAATAATAATAATCATAATAATAATAATAATAATAATAATAATCATAATAATAATAATAGTAATAATAATCATAATAATAATAATAATAATAATAATAATAATCATAATAATAATAATCATAATAATAATAATAATAATAATAATAATAATAATAACTAAAAACTACAACAATCGGATTGGAAACCACCTCACAGAAACCAATGACCCTCTCCTGCAAATAGTAAAATACTAAAATCTCGGTCTTCAGGAGGTCGCAACAGCAAGAGGGTTCATCCTTTCAACTTAGAGCGAAAGAGATCAATTAGTAAAGATCCAACTCAATCGCGATAGGACATGTTGCACGTGAGAGAGGAGTTTCACCTACGACAGTCCAAAGGGCATTGAAAAACAACTTGGAAATGAAATTGTACGTGAAACCACTAAGCCAACTTGTTATTCTAGGACAGAAGGTTAAAAGGTTAGAGAGGGCGAAGATCATCTTGAATAAGTTGGGAAATGACCTTGGAATAATTTACATATATATATATATATATATATATATATATATATATATATATTGAACTTTATATCAATGCTTAATGAGCTTCCGATCCTTAGCTATTATTAATTAATGATGGAAACGTCATTTTCTGTTAAGCTTGGAGAGTAATTATACATTCTTATTGCTCAATGCAGAGTCCACTAGTGTTATAAAAATCTCGGAGAATTCCAGTAATATATATTTAATCATTTCCAAGATACAACAGTTCAAAGATTGATCTAACAACTGGACAATTTTTCTGTAACACGATTTGGACAATTTTGCTATTACACCCGGGGTATATAAATACATAGAAAAGGACGTTTATTTATTTGCCATATACGGCAAATCCTTTTATGTTCAGACCTCAGATTTGCTGGACATAATTATTGGTGTTAGCAGAAGTTTTGAAAGCTTTTTTTTTTAATCAAAGGAAAAAAATCACTCTACTGTTTTTCTGATCGACTGAAATATCTTTTAACATTGTTTAGTGGAAAATTGTCTTATATTATTAATATCCGGAAAAATGTTTATGTGCTTTGAAAAGGCATTATTCCTATAAAATTATTTTTTCTACTTTTTATTGTATTTTTCAATGTAAATTAAACAGGAACAAATGGAATTTATTTTGCGCTACTAATTGCTGTTTTACAGTTAATGTACATGTTGAATGCCACTGAAATATGATACACTTGAATAATGATAATAAAAAAAATATTCTAAAATAGATATTTCTTAGTTTTACATTTAATTTATTTTACCTTCGTATTATAGATCTATTTCTCAAGATTATATATATATATATATATATATATATATATATATATATATATATATATATATATATATATACTTAGTTGTATTGCAGTAATTTTGAACCCCTGGGTTTCGCACGCTTGCGATCATCAGACAAACTGATTAGAATCAGTTTGTCTGACGATCTCAGGGGCCAAAACTCACATCAATACAACTAAGTACGTTAGCTCTATCAATATATATATATATATATATATATATATATATATATAACGGGTGTATCAAAAATATTTTTACAAACTTTGAGTCGGGGTTCCTCACACCAAAACAATGAAAAAAGTCTATAAATACATATGTCCACAAATCCTTCCTTTTTGAGTTAGTAACTTTAAAGAAAGTTCACGGTAGATGGCTAGGTTACATTTGTTATTCGTGTACATTTGTGGCCTGTCTATCTTCAACGTTTAACGTGTGTAGTAGTGAGTTAACGGAGAAATGTTCCGTTTAACAATGGCAGGATATTCATATCGGGAGCCGGCGGATATGATTTTTACATACGGCCGCGCGAGTGGTAATGAACGCGAGGCTGCTCGGCTGTATCACATTGCATTTCCAGACCGAAGGCAGCCGAGTCATCCAACCTTTGCTGCTGTTTATAGTCGCGTTGCTGAGACGGGATTGGTGGCACCACAAACTATGGATCGAGGAAGACCGAGATCCGCTCGTGCGCCTGACCACGAAGAACACGTTCTACAGGCTGTCGGTGACGATCCAGGGATCAGCACACGCCAAGTGACCATAGCATGTCGTATATCTCATAGTACCGCATGGAGGGTACTTCAAGAGCAGCTCTTGTATCCGTATCATTTGCAACGTGTGTCATCTGATCACTCACCACGGGAGAACTTTTGCGATGGTTTATTGCACCAACTGCCGATCTGTTGTTTGTCTCTTCAGTCTTGGAAACAGGCTGTCGGAGATGAGCCAGGAGCCAGCACACGCCAAGTTACCATAGCATGTCGTACATCTCATAGTACCGCATGGAGGGTACTTCAAGAGCAGCTCCTGTATCCGTATCATTTGCAACGTGTGCAGGGCCTTTCGCCCTCTGATCACTAACCACGGGAGGACTTTTGCCGATGGTTTATTGCACAAACTGCTGGTCTGGTGTTTGTCTCTTGTTTACGGACGAGGCAACATTTTAAAGAGATGGAATAACAAATTTACACATCCAATATTTGTGTGCAGATCCGAATCCCCATTGTACAATACAGGCTAGACAGTAGCATCAGTTTATGATTAATGTGTGGGATGGAATTGTAAGTGTCTGTCTACTGGGTCCATATGTTCTCCCAGCACGTTTTACAAGAGCTGTCTACAGGGACTTTAGTTCAAACATACTCCCAGACCTGCTAGAGGATGTACCCCTGCTAATACGAAGACGCGTGTGATTCATTCATGATGAAGCTACAACACATTTTAGTCACATTGTTCGCGATGCACTGGCTAACATCAACCATGAAAGATGGATAGGTAGGAGAGGACCAGTTCTTCCCCTGCACATTCACCCGATTTAAATTCTTTGTTATCTGTGGGGCCACCTAAAACAACTGTTTTATGCAGCAGACATTAATAATGCAGAGACGCTTCATCGACATGTCATGGGAG
>OZ038513.1:39237774-39270274 GCA_964036315.1 Acanthosepion esculentum
ACATGAAACATTGTTGGATGGCAATGGAAAGATTATTGGCTCTTTTGATATGTCCGTACCATTTTAACTTGATTTCCTTGACAGTGGCTACCAGGTGTTTCCACTGGTAGAATAGTTTTATAGCATTTCATTTCTATTTATCTATCATACTCTGTTCAAGTCTATCTCAATCTGTTCATATCTATCTATCTGTCTGTCGCAATCTGTTCATATCTATCTCAATCAGTTCATATATATCTATCTATCTATCTCAATCTGTTCATATCTATCTATCTGTCTATCTATCTATCTCAATCTGTTCATATCTATCTGTCTATCTATCGCAATCTGTTCATATCTAAGTCTGTTTAGATCTATTTATCTATCTCAGTCTGTTATTATCTTTCTACCTATCTATCTATCTATCTATCTATCTCAGTCTGTTCATTATCTAAGTCGGTCTATTTATATCTTTCTATCTCATTCTGTTCATATCTATCTATCTATCTCAGTGTGTTCAAATCTATCTATCTATCTGTCTATGTCGCTCTGTTCATATCTATCTATCTATCAATCTATATCTGTTCATATCTATCTTTCTAAGTTTATATCTATCTATGCCTGCCTGTTTGTATTTTCCCATTGGCAAATATTTCGTTTACCAAAATCGCAATTCTCTGATTAGTATATTTTTCAATCAAAGTTCAGAATGAGTTGCCAAGAAGTTCATGACTATTGGATAATATTATACAAAAAGGATCCTTCATTTATTTCCAAAGACGTCAACGAAACTTGTACAGATTTTGATAACTAAACGTTTACGAGCACGAAAAATGCATATTCTTTTACAAACTCAGTTTCATTCCAAACTTGTTACCGAGTATGATACACATTATTCCACATACTTCCCTCCATACACCCATATGTGAAGCTATAGCATGATAGAAAACTTCTTTATAATTGCATATATATATATATATAGAATATACATATATATACACAGAGAATATACATATATATATATATAGGATATACATATAGAATATACATATATATATAGCATATACATATATATAAACATATATATAGAATATATACACACACGCATATATATAGTACATATATATATATAGAATATACATATAGAGAGAGAGAGAATATACATATATAGAGAGAGAATATACATATATAGAGAATATACATATACATATATATAAATATATATATTCTATAAATATATATATTCTATAAATATATATATATATATATATATATATATATAGAATATACATATATACACATATATTTATAGAATATATATATTTATATATTTCACATAATATATATATAGGGTGCGATGGGTAAATTGTCGCCATTTTATGTTTTCTTTTTAATTTCGAGCATGCGCGTTGTTTGCTTTTGATTTTGTCGACTGCACAGTATAGTAGGGACAGTTGGGCAGCGTCTGCGTAAAAAAAAAGTAAATTTATTCAATAAAACCGCCATTGGCTTCAACCACGGCCTTCAGAATACTTCGGGATCTCCTGCAACTCTTATGGACAGTCTCCTTATTTAAGTTGGTGAATACTGCCATAACACTTGCCTTCAGTTCATCTTTGGTACAACAAGTAGTTTTGTTGGTCTCTCGCTCAACTGCGCCCCACACATAAAAAAGGGGATTGCAGTCTGGGGAGATTGGTGGTCAGATGGAAGGGGTGATGTGGTCAAAGAAATTGTCTGACAGCCATGACTGGGTTTTCCTGCTTGTGTGGTATGGCGTAAGGTTCTGTTGCCAGACATAGGTTCTTCTGGCAACCACCCTCTTGACCTAGGGCAGCACTACCTCTTCAAAGCACCTGAGATAGGCCTCCGTGTTGTGTCTGAGGCCCTGTGTCTGAGGATGAATGGAGGCATAACGTCGCCATCACTTGTGATCCACTCCAATCACCTTCGTGATTATCATTAAACTCATTCCAACACTTTCGAAATACTTGCATTACCATCAAATTGACATCCAAACTCTCTGAAATGTTCGCATTGGCGCTTCGAACGTGAACGCCTGGCAGTACAGCACACCGTTTCCAAATGTCTGGCGGAGTGATTTGTGCGACAGTGCTGTTTCTTTTGTTCTCACTGACGGTGCCCCAACTGATACTACAATACTATGCAGTCAATAAAATCAAGAAGGCTTATTCAATCCGAGTAAGCTAATAATATGTATTAAAATGACAGTAAAGGCTGGACAATTTGCTCACGGATGATAAGGAAATGCCCAAGACACGCTAAATATGACTGAATACCTATCCGGCCATTAACACAGATTTGCGAAAGAAACTAGTCAGGTGCTCGATTGCACAGTGACCTACGACCACATCTGGCTATGGGATTTATGATAATGACGATGATTAGCAAATATTACGAGTTAAACTGCTATCATTTAAGCACCAAGTTATCAGCCTCTGCCTTGAGCATGTTTGACGCTAGACTCCCGGAGAGCAGCACACTGCGAATTCTTGACTTCACCTCTTCAACAGTCTTGAAGTGGAGCGACTACATCGAATCAATAGCTGCATCTACTGCAAGGAAAGTTGGCTCACTGTGTCGTGCCAGAAGATATTTCTCGTCAGCTTCCATATTTGCATATTTACAAATCTACCATTCGTCCGTGCATTGAACACTGTTGCCATATCTGGTCAGATGCGCCTGCTACTCATCTTGACAAAATCCAAAGTAGGATCTCTAATGTAATCGACCTTGACTTGGCATCTCAACTTAAATCTAGTGGAACTAGAACAGTCTACCCCAGCGAACGAAATAAAGGGTTCAGTTCGACATTCCAACCACCTGAAGAAGGCCGGAGCGTACAACGGCCGAAACGTTGTGATAAATATGGCAACAAAGATGAGGGCAATAGTCCGAATAATGTAAATAGTGCCTAAAATATTAGCCTAAAGACTCGAGTCCTCCTTAAATAGCCTCGTCAGACCGAGACTTTCATATGAATGTCATGTATGGCGCCAAACTCGTTCAGAATTATCCTCTCATACTACCACCTCCTCAGATCAATTGTTAAAAACGGTTTTGAGCGAGAGAAACCTGTCGATCTTGGCGAAGATTATCCATCTTCTAACCTCGTCGACTGGCGCTACAGAATCACCAACTAAGAAAGTTTGTCACATAATAGAAACCGCATCGTCTGAAGACATTCAGCAACCGCAGTAACTAAAATCGATAGCACATGTAACTCGAAGAGAAAATAATGATATGACCAATATGTTGACATTCCACACTACTTCAAACATAAGGTTAGGAAGGAAACCCCCATAAGTACTACAAAGAACGATGACAGCTACTGGACAAGAGAAACCTATTTTACTAAGAAATAGTTTTAATAGAAAGATTTTGTAAATTTCAACTGACAGTAGTACTGGCTCCTCGGTCAATGAATGCTGAATGTTTCCTCATAAGGAAACTGCTAATATTATCATTAACATTATCATCCAAGTCAGAGGTACATTTTATTTCATTGTAAGGATTAAAATAAAAGAAACAAGAAAACATTACTCATAATAATCAAGAGGTACGCAATTTTTTTCTACATCAGCGAAATTTCTTTTTACTAATATTCACCCTAATATTCACCCTAATATTCACCCTAATATTCACCCTATACAAGTACAGTTTATGTGGGAAATATAACGTTTAACCCTAGACTTAAATAGTGTGTCGCGAAAGCATTTTCTCTATAAAGTAGCGGTTCTTGGAAAGAAGCTATCGGAGAGGAGTCTCCTTACTAACGAGTGAGGATGATTTCGTCCCAGTGTATGTGGCATGGCACGTCTTGTCTGTGAAGGTTAGAACTTTTACTACTCTTCAACATGTACAAGACCCAAGGGCCACTCGAGGTAGAGAATTATTGAAGGAATTTGTTATGTGTGCGGTATGATGTAAGTGGTGCAGTTTATGCAGATGTGTAGGAAAAATAATGGTTTTCTCTAGACTTGAGCAGGTTAAGATTGTAGTTGTCGGGAAAGCACCCTCTTGGGTGACGGTTTCATAAAGAAGCCGTTCGTGCGAAGGAGCGGTTAGAGTGGAATTTACTTCTCATTAATGGAATGGGAATGAGGGCGGTTCGCTTCAGTCTACTCGGCATGGTGGGTCTTACCTATAAAGGTTAGAACTTTTTATTAGTGTTCACCCTATATAAGACCCAAGAGCCACTCGAGGTAGAAGGTTACTGAAGGAAGATATTGTATGAGCGGTAAGCATGAGTTGCAATAAATGCACTTTATGGGGATATGTGAGCAAGATAACGGTTACCTAGACTTAACGAAGTTACGGGTGCAGTCAGGAAAGCATCCTCTCCATGAAATAGTGGTTCTTGGAAAGAAGCAGTCGGGATGGAACTTCATAGGGATGATTTTCTCCCAGGGTATGTGGTATTGTGGGCCTTACCTGTGAAGGTCAGAACTTATCGGGATGATTTTCTCCCAGGGTATGTGGCATTGTGGGCCTTACCCGTGAAGGTCAGAACTTATCGGAATGATTTTCTCCCAGGGTATGTGGCATTGTGGGCCTTACCTGTGAAGGTCAGAACTTATCGGGATGATTTTCTCCCAGGGTATGTGGCATTGTGGGCCTTACCCGTGAAGGTCAGAACTTATCGGGATGTTTTTCTCCCAGGGTATGAGGCATTGTGCGCCTTACCTGTGAAAGTCAGAACTTATCGGGATGATTTTCTCCCAGGGTATGTAGCATTGTGGGCCTTACCCGTGAAGGTCAGAACTTATCGGGATGATTTTCTCCCAGGGTATGTGGCATTGTGGGCCTTACCTGTTCACCCAATACAAGGCACAAGAACCACTCAAAGTAGAGGATTTCTGAAGTTGTTCATTATGTGAATGGTAAGAATAAGCAGAAAGAGATGCTGGTTATGATGATGTGCGTGAAAGACAAGGGTTAACCCTAGTCTTGAAAACGTTACGGTTGCAATAATCAGGAACACAGAAACCCTAAAAATCTGAACAACTGGAGTTAAAAGTATTTTACAGAAAATGTTTCTTCAAATGTATTTCTACGTTACTTAGACCATTTGAACTATTTAAAAATCTGTCAATAAAGTGGTTCCTAAAGCGTGCGCCACAACTCACCGGGACGCTGCGGATAACTGCCAGGAACGCCGCAGGATATTAGAACATATTAATAATTCCAGACAGTCTTAATTCAGTGCGTTGAAGTATGGTCACAATGATAGAAAGCGACATCTAACTGGTACATCGTAAATCACTCTGTCCATCAAAAGTTGAAATTCACCGTTTCAACATTAGATGGTTGATAGACTATTCAGATCCGTTCTAGAAATGTGTCGAACTTTCTCGAGCTTGAGAGTTACAATGAAATAACCAGAGACATTACGAAGTCACTTTGGAGATTGAATCTTCAGTGTGATTGGTATGATCAAATTATTAATGTAATTGTTTAAATCGATTGGAGATATCAAAATCAAACAAGTACAAAAATGTAAATATCTGGGAAGTGTTTTAACAGTGGAAGAAAGTGTGACACTGAAATCCGAAGGCGGATTGTGAGAGTGAAAGATGCCTTCCAAAAGATAAGCAAAGTATTAAGAAACAGAAACATTTCGTAAGAAACAAAGAAAAGAGTACTGAACTGTTACATGAGATAAGTCCTTGTATATGGTAGTGAATGCTGGACAATCGCCTCAACAATGAAAAACAAACTTGAAGCAATATATATATATATATATATATATATATATATATATATATATATATATATATACAACTCTTGTCTACAATATCATATTTACACGCCAGCTTTCTTGTAGATTAATCCGACGCAATTTCTAGAACCACAGTTTATAAAACAAAAAATATCGATTCTCAATTACACAGTATCATTATGGGAACAGACTTTTGAAAGTGTCTGGGAAGTGTTTGAACAGTGGACGGAAAGGGCGACAGTGAAATACGAAGGCGAACTGAGGGAGCCAAAGAGACCTTCCAAAAGCTAAGCAAAGTATTAAGAAACAGAAAGGTTTCGTTAGAAACAAAGAAAAGAATCCTGAACTGTTACGTGATATAAGTCCTTGTATATGGCAGCAAATGCTGGACAATCTCCTCAACGATGAAATAAATACTTGAAGCGACAGAAACTTGGTTCTACGGGTGGATATTATGGATGCCATGGACCGGACATGTGAGCAACGATGAAGTTTTCGAGGAAACGGAAACAAAAGGGAAACTTATACTTAACATCAGAAAGAGAAGTTGAAATTTCTAGGATACATGATGAGAAAAGAAAGCTTGGAAAATCTGATATTCACAGGACGGATTGGCGGCAAGTGGAACAGAGGAAAACCTACCTAATGAGTTTGAGTAAATGGATGACGGAATAGGGTTTAGGAGAAATAACAAAACGGCGGAATTTATTAAGAATTATGAAGGACAGGAAATTGTGGAGAGCCATGATCGCTTACGTCCTAAAGGGACTAAGCGATCATGGCTCTCCACAATTTAATCTAATAGAAGAAGAAGAAGAAGAAGAAGAAGAAGAAGAAGAAGAAGAAGAAGAAGAAGAAGAAGAAGAAGAAGAAGAAGAAGGAGGAGGAGGAGGAGGAGGCTTATTCAATCCGAGTAAGCTAATAATATGTATTAAAATGACAGTAAAGGCTGGACAATTTGCTCACGGATAATAAGGAAATGCCCAAGACACGCTAAATATGACTGAATACCTATCCGGCCATTAACACAGATTTGCGAAAGAAACTAGTCAGGTGCTCGATTGCACAGTGACCTACGACCACGTCTGGCTATGGGATTTACGATGATGACGATGATTAGCAAATATTACGAGTTAAACTGCTATCATTTAAGCACCAAGTTATCAGCCTCTGCCTTGAGCATGTTTGACGCTAGACTCCCGGAGAGCAGCACACTGCGAATTCTTGACTTCACCTCTTCAACAGTCTTGAAGTGGAGCGACTACATCGAATCAATAGCTGCATCTACTGCAAGGAAAGTTGGCTCACTGTGTCGTGCCAGAAGATATTTCTCGTCAGCTTCCATATTTGCATATTTACAAATCTACCATTCGTCCGTGCATTGAACACTGTTGCCATATCTGGTCAGATGCGCCTGCTACTCATCTTGACAAAATCCAAAGAAGGGTCTCTAATGTAATCGACCTTGACTTGGCATCTCAACTTAAATCACTTTCTCGCCGACGTAACATGGCCTCCCTCCGTCTTTTCTCCTGTTGTATTCATATGAAATTTTGACTTTTGAATTCGGAATTGCCTTAGACTTGTTGCCACAAAAACAACGAAATAAAGTCTTCCAAATGTACATTGTCAAAAAATAATGTCGGGGAGAATCAATAGCAATCGATACAAATGGCGGCTAAACTCGTCCTGACATTGGCTGGGATTGTTATGGCCAAGCTCCAGGGGGCTTTCCCCCCACGCAGTACCTCTCCCTCGGGAGGAAGTTAGGTTTATTATCCAGTGCCGGAGGCGTCCCCAAAAGGGGAAGTACCGAGTAAGCTTGGAAACTTTTTTGCGGTGTGGCCGATAAAACCAATTTAAACTTTGTGCCACATCTGGTTGTGACGTGGGTGAAATGGTATATACCACTAGTCCTGACCTTGATTGGGATTGGTATTCTTTGAATATTAGCCCAAACTCCAGCGGGCTTTCCTCCAAGGCTGTACCACTTCTTCGGGAAGGGGGCTGGGTTTATTGCCAGACACTTCAGGCATCCCCAAAGGAGAAGTGCCGAGGGGTCTTGGTAATTTTTACACGGTGCCTTCGATAGACCCATTTTAAACCTTGACCTTGTGTCAAGTCTGGTTGCGACTTGGACTAAAAGGTAGATATCACTAATCCTAACATTGAAGATGAAACTGCTAGAGAAATATTAGTGAATACTTTTAACTAATTATAGTTTTAAAAGATTTTTTTAATTCGAAGTTGCCTTGGAATTGTTTCGCTATGTAAGGCTATAGAGCCCACTCTATCCTGCTATTTAACCCATAGCTGTGGGAAGGAAAGAAATGGATCCATATCTTTTCAAATGGTATTTGTGTAAAAGTGAACGCAACGATGAAATTTAAATTGGACACCCATATACCAATTTCGGCGCCGACAACCGCTACACTAAAAGCACATCCGACAATATTTCATATTCCATTTAAAATCCGAACAGCCTTCGTATATGTCTTTAAGAATCGGGGACACTTTGTTGTCTTCTGAAGTGAAAAAGAATCGCGTCTCGATTCGCGTATTCTTGAGACAGCCGGGAGTGTCTGTGCCTCAGACACAGAGGGCGGTTGGGTCGAGGCAGCGCTATGACGGTCGGTCAGTTTTACTTCTGATTGGTCAGAGGTTGAGTCCGTTCATGTGGAACATCTGTAATCTTGGATATAACAACGCGACGGGCGGATAAACTATTCCAAATTGGTTTTTATGATTGCTTTCACGGACATGCGCGAATTCACTCAAGGAAATAACTGATGGTGACGCATGCGCAGATTGTACGTGAGAAAGAATGAGTTATGAACTTGGACATATCTGTATGAATAAAAACATTCATTCGCACCAGCTTTCTCTTTATATATATATATATATATATATATATATATATATATATATATATATATAGAGAGAGAGAGAGAGAGAGAGAGAGAGAGAGAGAGAGAGAGAGAGAAGGGAGGGAGGGACGGTGGAGTAATGGATTGAGGAATCGGAGAGCCGAGTTCGAATTCCAGTCGAATCCATTACATTCACTTACGTGCTAATACTCTTGGGAAAGGTATGAATCCTCTTCTTCTCTCCCCAGCTATGGGTAAATAGCAGGATAGACCGGTAGAACAGTTACCTTGGATGGCAACTCGTCTACCGCAGGAGGAAATGGCAACCTACTACGGGGAAAAAATCTGCCTCGTCAGTTATGTATTGAAAGATACATGATCCCCAAACGTGTATCACGCATAGCACATAAGTGACTGACTGATAGATAGATAGATATTATATATATATATAATATATATATATTATCGATATATAATATATATATTATAGATATATATAATATATATTATAGATATATAATATATATATATTATAGATATATATAATATATATATATATATATTACAGATATATATATATTATATATATATTACAGATATATATATATCTTTAATATATATATATATATATATCTGTAATATATATATATTATAGATATATAATATATATATTACAGATATATATAATATATATTATAGATATATAATATATTATAGATATATATATAATATATATATATATTACAGATAGATATATATTATATATATATTACAAATATATATCTGTAATATGTATATATATATATATATATATATATATATATATATATATATATATATATATATATATATATATATTACGCGAAAATCGACTCATTTTTTGGGCCAAACAGGCTCCAAATTCAAATTTCCACATTAGCATTCATTAGCCAATCAACGACGTTACATCAAACGCCATCAAGACCATCAAATTTCAGATGATCACATGCGTGTTGTTTGCTACGAAATATGAGAGATCCCTCCGGAAAACGATTAATAATATCCCCCCCCCCCGCAAAAAAATAGATATTTAAAAATTGGGAAATATATTTATTAACCATTTATCTTCTGAGTTTAGCAATTCTAACTTTTAGCTTCCTTGATCCGATTTTTTCTTATAAATATCGTCGCGTAAATTCACACAATTAGCTTTCAGTTTTTCGGTAAACCATTCACCAGGGGTTCAGGCTCAATGCTGATTACTCACACCTTTCGTATAATTATTAGGCTGAAGCAGGTACCTGTACAAAAAAAAAAAAAAACTTTACTTAAGGTTTAAAATGAATTTAAAAAAATGAAAAATATTTCTTGAAGCTTTTATTTATTTTTCATTTCAAGCTAATAAATTTAATTTAATATTTCCAATAAGTAAAATACTTTGCTGTATTTCAAAACCTAATTTAAATTGACGGGAAGAGGGTTTTATTTTATTTTTAATTATTTATTGCTAAAACAGCTAATTAGCAACCTTTGTGTCGTCTTTCATTGCAAGGTAATTCTCTTTATTAAAAAATCTTCCAAAAGTAAAATAAACTTTTCTAAAAATTTATGTGAGGAATATTCATTCATTTAAAAGTATAATTAATCTGCTATTATTTACTTTAATTTTAAAATATCGCATTTTTTTAACCCGACAGTAGCCGTGTTTTTAACCGCCAGAAGCTTTGTTGACGTATTTGACAACGTGATGACAGATATAATGTTTTTCTACGGAGACTTTATCTGTAAAACATAATTGAAGAAAATGACGAGGATACCTTTATTATTTAATTTTTAAGTACTCATTAATATTAAAATCTTAGAAAAATATTCTCTCCGTAATTTAACGTTTTATTGAATTTTAGAAATTTTGTCTTAAATTTTATTATAGTCTTATTTTCTGATAGTGCCGTGTATGGTCGCCCGTACTTACAAAAATCGGTATTACAAAAACAGTATGCCTTTATATATATATATATATATATATATATATATATATATATATATATATATATATATATATATATATATAACATTTAAACGTTATTTTCAGTGGATAGCCTTATTAAAGTAGACGCTCCATTTATTTTAAACAGTATATTCATTTATTTTCGTCTACCGGCTTGAATATTCGAGAAACCTTATTTAAGAAAAGATATACCCTCTAATAGGGTTCGAACCAGCACACACCCTTTGCAGACCTAACAGTCGTTAGATACAACGGGCTTTTAACTGGCTCGACCACGGATGGCGTCGCGGAACATGCAAAGCTGAATACTGCTCTTTAAGAATTAATAAGATTTCTCGAATATCGATAATAATCTGTCGGATTAATAAATAAATAAGAAAAATCCGTTACTACTTTAGAAATTGCTTCGGATAAAAAAAACTGACTAGTTATGAACTTTCGGGAACCTGTAAAACAAGAAGAGTGCGCTTACAGAAATACATATATATATATATATATATATATATATATATATATATATATATAAAGACATTTATATTATGTTTAACGTTCTTTTTTATAGATACAAGTATTTAAGGAAATGCTCTGTTTTATAATAAACCGTATTAAATAACATTTATCGGCCTGAATGTTATTTAATACTGTTTATTATAAAACAGAGCATTTGCTTAAATACATGTATCTATAAAAAAGAACGTTAAACATAATATAAATGTCTTTAAATAAATTGTCGGACTATGTCCAATTCTAAAATATATGACGTCATTTGTTTACATTTGATACGCTAGAGCAGATATGAATAGAAGAGATTCATGGAAGATTTAAGTTTAAAGATAGTAAAATCGACCTTGCTAACCAGACGCTCATCTGTGGCCGAACGAAATGATGGTTCCGTATAGGATACAGGTTCGATTCCTGTCGGAGAGCGAAAATTTTCTATGAAAATTTCTCGGACATTCAGGCCGGTAAATGTTATTTAATACTGTTTATTATAAAACAGAGCATTTGCTTAAATACTTGTATCTATAAAAAGAACGTTAAACATAATATAAATGTCTTTAAATAAATTGTCGGACTATGTCCAATTCTAAAATATATATATATATATATATATGTATGTATTTCTGTAAGCGCAGATATATATATTATGCAGTGTTACATTAGAACATACCCACTACAAAACTGTACATCTTGTTTCAACGTTAAAATATATTTTTCTAACGTTTCATCAGGTGGGAAATCACGATGCTACTAAAATATTTTTTTCCGAAATGCAATTAACCTAGCATATCTTCCACTTCCGTCATTGGAAAGTTCCCCATAAAAGGTAAAAGGTAAAAAAGAATTTACATGTGGAGAAAGAAAGGAAGCTAAGTGATTAGTAACAGCGAGAGAGAGAGAGAAGAGAAATAAGAGGGGAAAGGTCAGGAAAAGGAAATAAAGGTTGAGAAAGAAAAAAAAATGTAACACTGCATAATAAATAAATATATACGTCTCTACTTTTGTTTTAAATTAATGTTTTAAACGCTGAAATCTTACTCTTCGTTCTTTTACATTTGGATATAGATAAAATTAGAGATAAGAGCACTCTTTTCCAGTGTGCAGTCTTAGGCAGACTCTTTTGGGAGCTGCTTATCCTTATCTCTAATTGTAAATGCTCTTACTGACCCGGTATTGTCGAGCACTTTTTTGCTTCTCTACCGTAGTGCTATTGTTCCCTATGGCATTGAGCACATTTTGCCACACCGGCAAACCTTTTCTGGTGGAATTTTTTGTTTCGGCTATTCTGATCTTAGCCGGATATGTTACTGTTATGGGTCCTTACCTATAACTACAGAATGAACTCTTCCTAACACTATGTATACTACGCCTCTCAAGAGAGAGGGACGAATCGAGTCGAGCCCATAGTAGTTCACCCCAAACCAGACTGACAGTCATACTAACACCTTACACATCTTGTATTGTTATTCCCTGTAATATGTCTTCGTTATTTCTACTCTTGTGTTCGTGTTGTTCTTCCTTGGTCCTAATCTGGACCATAACACTATGAAAATGCACTGGACCGTGATTTTACTAGGAAAATGCATTGGAAAGTGATTTTACTATGAGAATGCATTGGAAAGTGATTTTACTATGAAAATGCATTGGAAAGTGATTTTACTTTGAAAATGCATTGGAAAGTGATTTTACTATGAGAATGCATTGGAAAGTGATTTTACTATGAGAATGCATTGGAAAGTGATTTTATTACGAAAATGCATTGGAAAGTGATTTTACTATGAAAATGCATTGGAAAGTGATTTTACTATGAAAATACATTGGAAAGTGATTTTACTATGAGAATGCATTGGAAAGTGATTTTACTATGAGAATGCATTGGAAAGTGATTTTACTATGAGAATGCATTGGAAAGTGATTTTACTATGAAAATACATTGGAAAGTGATTTTACTATGAGAATGCATTGGAAAGTGATTTTACTATGAGAATGCATTGGAAAGTGATTTTACTATGAGAATGCATTGGAAAGTGATTTTACTATGAAAATGCATTGGAAAGTGATTTTACTTTGAAAATGCATTGGAAAGTGATTTTACTATGAGAATGCATTGGAAAGTGATTTTACTATGAGAATGCATTGGAAAGTGATTTTACTATGAAAATGCATTGGAAAGTGATTTTACTTTGAAAATGCATTGGAAAGTGATTTTACTATGAGAATGCATTGGAAAGTGATTTTACTATGAGAATGCATTGGAAAGTGATTTTATTACGAAAATGCATTGGAAAGTGATTTTACTATGAAAATGCATTGGAAAGTGATTTTACTATGAAAATACATTGGAAAGTGATTTTACTATGAGAATGCATTGGAAAGTGATTTTACTATGAGAATGCATTGGAAAGTGATTTTACTATGAGAATGCATTGGAAAGTGATTTTACTATGAAAATGCATTGGAAAGTGATTTTACTTTGAAAATGCATTGGAAAGTGATTTTACTATGAGAATGCATTGGAAAGTGATTTTACTATGAGAATGCATTGGAAAGTGATTTTACTATGAAAATGCATTGGAAAGTGATTTTACTATGAGAATGCATTGGAAAGTGATTTTACTATGAGAATGCATTGGAAAGTGATTTTACTATGAAAATGCATTGGAAAGTGATTTTACTTTGAAAATGCATTGGAAAGTGATTTTACTATGAGAATGCATTGGAAAGTGATTTTACTATGAGAATGCATTGGAAAGTGATTTTACTATGAAAATGCATTGGAAAGTGATTTTACTTTGAAAATGCATTGGAAAGTGATTTTACTATGAGAATGCATTGGAAAGTGATTTTACTATGAGAATGCATTGGAAAGTGATTTTACTATGAAAATGCATTGGAAAGTGATTTTACTTTGAAAATGCATTGGAAAGTGATTTTACTATGAGAATGCATTGGAAAGTGATTTTACTATGAAAATGCATTGGAAAGGGATTTTATTATGTGTTATGGGTCCTTACCTATAACTACAGAATGAACTCTTCCTAACACTATGTATACTACGCCTCTCAAGAGAGAGGGACGAATCGAGTCGAGCCGATAGTAGTTTTTTTTTGTTTTTTTTTATAGCTTATCACCCCAAGCAAGGCTGGAAGCCACTAGCACGCAAGGGGTTACAGAAGGTTTGGAGGAAGAGCACTCCAAACCAGACTGACAGTCATACTAACACCTTCCACATCTTGCATGATTATTCCGTGTAATATATCTTCGTTATTTCTACTCTTGTGTTCGTGTTGTTCTTCCTTGGTCCTAACCTGGACCATAACAGTTACCCCTTTCTCTGGCGAGTTTAGTTGGCTTACCATCTTAGACTCGTCTGACGGTATAAGGGTTCCTATTTTCACATAATACAGCTACCGATCGCCTGTTGAATGCGTGAAAGCGCATGAAACTGGCAGAGGTGGTCGATCATTGCCCACTTGCAATCTGACATATATATATATTAATAAATATACATATTTTCCTCACCCGTAGCACGACTAAGAGTTTCATGCAAACGCAGTCTTCAGGTGCTGAGTTAATTCTGACCGTTACAGGATTTAAATTTTGTTAAATATATCTGGTTATGGCAATGATGAGGTAGTCCATATATTTTGACAGTTGAATATGTGTTTTGGAGCGTGCGATGCCGCGACGCTAGAGTTCAATAAATAGCATAATTTAAAAAAAAATCTTACGGTCTACACATATCTCGTTTTAGTGTTTGCCCATGTATGGGAAAAATTGCTCCCTGAAGATGACAATTTGAAATTGTCGAAAGTATTTGGCAAGTGTCTTCAATCTGACAACAACTCGAATATAAGTATCTTAATATTGAAGGAACTGATAGTAAGTTAATGTATCATTAAGTCTTGTTAGCGAAGTGATTTCGCTATTAATCCCATTAACATCGCTATTTAATTCTTTGTATAAATTCTTTCTTTCTACTATATATATATGGGTGACAATGATATATACATTTTTATATATAAAAATATATATATATAAGTGAAAATTATATATACATATTAATATATTTTCTGTTTATATGTTATTTTTATAGATACAGATATTTAAGTAAATGCTCTGTTTATAATAAACAGTATTAACTACTTTTATTGACTTGAATGTCCGAGAAATATCGTAGAAAATATGTGTCCTTCGACAAGAATCGAATCTGTAATCTGCACGGAACCATCATATAGCCTGACGTGCTTTACCGATTTAGCCACAGAGGAAGCGTTTAGTTGGCAAAGTTAAATTACTGTTTTTAAACAACAAATTTCCCACGATTTTTCTCGAACGATTATATCTGCTCGAGACGTATTTTAACGTAAAGAAATGACATCATATATTTGAAATTGGCTATGTCCGACAATTATTTTAATAAATTCTCTGTTTATACGTTATTGTTATAGATACAGTACATATGTGCATGTGTACATTATATATTACTGTTACACAAAGGCGAAAAAGTTAATTGAAGATAAGATGTTGCATATAAGTTGTTCTTTACTAACACAGTTATTGCCTTTTAACTAGATAGATAGATAGATAGATAGATATGAACAGACTGAGATAGATAGATAGATAGATAGATAGATAGATAGATAGATAGATAGATATGAATACACTGAGATAGATAGATAGATAGATAGATAGATAGATAGATAGATATGAACAGACTGAGATAGATAGATAGATAGATAGATAGATAGATAGATAGATAGATAGATAGATAGATAGATATGAATACACTGAGATAGATAGATAGATAGATAGATAGATAGATAGATAGATAGATAGATATGAACAGAGATAGATAGATAGATAGATAGATAGATAGATAGATAGATAGATAGATAGATAGATAGATAGATAGATAGATTTGAACAGACGGAGATAGATAGATAGATAGATAGATAGATAGATAGATAGATAGATATGAACAGACTGAGATAGATAGATAGATAGATAGATAGATAGATAGATAGATAGATAGATAGATAGATAGATAGATAGATAGATATGAACAGAGATAGATAGATAGTTAGATAGATAGATAGATAGATAGATAGATAGATAGATAGATAGATATGAACAGACTGAGATAGATAGATAGATAGATAGATAGATAGATAGATAGATAGATAGATAGATATGAACAGACTGAGATAGATAGATAGATAGATAGATAGATAGATAGATAGATAGATAGATAAATGCATCGACACTGAACGGTAACTATTAGTTTCATGATCAAAGTCTTGTCTGAAGTTCGCATTGAATCGTGAAACTGACACTTAACACGCAATATTGATTCCTATTTCTACACTTTCCACGTCTATAAACGCTCTATCTCCGATATTAAGCACTCTTCCCCTATAAATAAAGCAAATTGTCGCAATATATATATATATATATATATATATATATATATATATATATAGTGTAACCCAGATATAAGAGAGTTGTCGGGATCCGAGAAAAAGTATCTTATATCCGGGTTTCTCTTATATCCGGGGTTTGGTCTATTTTGTTTAGGTGAGTACGGCTCTAATTAGGGACTCGAGAAAATCTCTCTTATATCCGGGTTTCTCTTATATCCGGGTTACACTGTAAATATATATATATATATATATATATATGTATATATATATATATTACTATGAACACAAAGGCTGAAAATGTTAATAGAAGTTAAGATGTTTCATATAAGTTGTGCATTACTCCCGTAATTATTGCCTTCTAACGGATTTACGGATATTGACTAGAATTACGTCTGTCGATTTGAATGTGCTATATTTTGATGTGTTAATATGTGTTGAATGTGCTATATTTTTGATGTGTTAATATTCTTCTGTGTTAATAAGTCATATACAGAGTAATAAAGGTTAAATCAGTTAATATTCCCCAGTGTTCATTAGCGAAAGAAAAATCCGTCGGCGATTGAGTGACGTTGAAGTCGAATCAATGTTGCATCTATCTTACATGTACGTGGTTAATCCGCGCTGAGAGGGCCTCACAAAGATAAAAATGAACCTCTCCGTTTGGATATTTACAATCTTCAGATCTGTGGATGCACCACTGAGCGTACGTTTTTTTTTTTTTCAAATTTAATAGCTTATCATTGCTTGCTTCTATCTCTCTAATCAAATAAAATGTACACCTGACAGTTATCGACACAGAACGCGAAATCGTAGAACCGAGTTCAAACACCATCCAAGTTTGTTGCGTTCAACTTTGCGCTAATACCTTTCAGAAAGGCATGAATCCATCTTTAGACCCCAGATATCGGTTAAATAGCCGGGTAGATAGGCCTTCATTGAAAATCAGGACGATGCTGATTGTCAGCAGTTAAGGATTAAAGCAGTCTGCATTATTAATATTACTTTCCTTTCCTTTGAATTCTTTTTCAAAGCCTCTTAATTGCAGTATTCATGTTGTTAATTTCAGTCAAAATTGTTTCCTGTTGTTATAACAGAATATAGCAACACAACTATGAAATTAAAACACACTATTATTTAGAAATCAGAGTCACCTTCAGTGACTTGATAAATATTTGGTACAGCAAATGAAGTCATATACAGTGTTAAAGATTAAAATAGGCTTTACTGGAAAAAAAACAACTGAGCATCAGGCAGATAGGAGTTGTCAGTTGTCTAACATTAATTCAGGCCTTACTAGGAGAGCAGGGTTATTATCTATAAACAGGAAATATATTGCTAAAGATTTTTTTACTATAGGATTCATTGAATTTCAAGATGGCGATTATCAGTTATCGGGGGTGTACAGATGGTGAAATGGATAGTGGTTCGGAAGGAGAAATTAGAGAGTCGAGTTCGAAATCCAGTCAAGTTCGTTACTTTCATTTACGCGCAAATACCCTTGGGAAAAGAGTGAATTCATCTCCTTCACCATCACCCCGCAGTTATGTGTTGAATAGGGGGACGTGTATTCTTATTCTCAAAAATAGTTAATGCAAAATTCGCTAGCAGAAAAATTTATAATGACGATCCAAAATATGTTTCATATTTAAAAAATAACATATAAAAGGTTGATAAGTCATACAAAATCAATTATTGTCATTTATCGGCAATAAAAACAGGCTCTACTGAAGGAAAAGTTTACTAACTCTATAAAAGAATCTATCAATATCAGTTATTCGGATTTAAGACAGGCCCTATTGAAAGAAAAAGTTACCATCTGTATAAAGAAATCTATCAGTATTAGTTATCCGGATTTATGACAGGTTATACTGAAAGAAAAGTTTAGTAACTGTATAAAGGAATTCATCAAATCAGTTATTCGGATTTAAGACAGACCCCACTGAAAGCAAAGCTTCCTATCTCTACTAAGGAATCGATCAATATCAGTTATCCGGATTTATGACAGGTTATACTGAAAGAAAATTTTAGTAACTGTATAAAGGAATCGATCAAATTAGTCATTCGGATTTAAGACAGACCTCACTGAAAGCAAAGCTTCCAATCTGTAGAAAGGAATCGATCAATATCAGTTATCCGGATTTATGACAGGTTATACTGAAAGAAAATTTTAGTAACTGTATAAAGGAATCGATCAAATTAGTCATTCGGATTTAAGACAGACCTCACTGAAAGCAAAGCTTCCAATCTGTAGAAAGGAATCGATCAATATCAGTTATCCGGATTTATGACAGGTTATACTGAAAGAAAATTTTAGTAACTGTATAAAGGAATCGATCAAATTAGTCATTCGGATTTAAGACAGACCTCACTGAAAGCAAAGCTTCCAATCTGTAGAAAGGAATCGATCAATATCAGTTATCCGGATTTATGACAGGTTATACTGAAAGAAAATTTTAGTAACTGTATAAAGGAATCGATCAAATTAGTCATTCGGATTTAAGACAGACCTCACTGAAAGCAAAGCTTCCAATCTGTAGAAAGGAATCGATCAATATCAGTTATCCGGATTTATGACAGGTTATACTGAAAGAAAATTTTAGTAACTGTATAAAGGAATCGATCAAATTAGTCATTCGGATTTAAGACAGACCTCACTGAAAGCAAAGCTTCCAATCTGTAGAAAGGAATCGATCAATATCAGTTATCCGGATTTATGACAGGTTATACTGAAAGAAAATTTTAGTAACTGTATAAAGGAATCGATCAAATTAGTCATTCGGATTTAAGACAGACCTCACTGAAAGCAAAGCTTCCAATCTGTAGAAAGGAATCGATCAATATCAGTTATCCGGATTTATGACAGGTTATACTGAAAGAAAATTTTAGTAACTGTATAAAGGAATCGATCAAATTAGTCATTCGGATTTAAGACAGACCTCACTGAAAGCAAAGCTTCCAATCTGTAGAAAGGAATCGATCAATATCAGTTATCCGGATTTATGACAGGTTATACTGAAAGAAAATTTTAGTAACTGTATAAAGGAATCGATCAAATTAGTCATTCGGATTTAAGACAGACCTCACTGAAAGCAAAGCTTCCAATCTGTAGAAAGGAATCGATCAATATCAGTTATCCGGATTTATGACAGGTTATACTGAAAGAAAATTTTAGTAACTGTATAAAGGAATCGATCAAATTAGTCATTCGGATTTAAGACAGACCTCACTGAAAGCAAAGCTTCCAATCTGTAGAAAGGAATCGATCAATATCAGTTATCCGGATTTATGACAGGTTATACTGAAAGAAAATTTTAGTAACTGTATAAAGGAATCGATCAAATTAGTCATTCGGATTTAAGACAGACCTCACTGAAAGCAAAGCTTCCAATCTGTAGAAAGGAATCGATCAATATCAGTTATCCGGATTTATGACAGGTTATACTGAAAGAAAATTTTAGTAACTGTATAAAGGAATCGATCAAATTAGTCATTCGGATTTAAGACAGACCTCACTGAAAGCAAAGCTTCCAATCTGTAGAAAGGAATCGATCAATATCAGTTATCCGGATTTATGACAGGTTATACTGAAAGAAAATTTTAGTAACTGTATAAAGGAATCGATCAAATTAGTCATTCGGATTTAAGACAGACCTCACTGAAAGCAAAGCTTCCAATCTGTAGAAAGGAATCGATCAATATCAGTTATCCGGATTTATGACAGGTTATACTGAAAGAAAATTTTAGTAACTGTATAAAGGAATCGATCAAATTAGTCATTCGGATTTAAGACAGACCTCACTGAAAGCAAAGCTTCCAATCTGTAGAAAGGAATCGATCAATATCAGTTATCCGGATTTATGACAGGTTATACTGAAAGAAAATTTTAGTAACTGTATAAAGGAATCGATCAAATTAGTCATTCGGATTTAAGACAGACCTCACTGAAAGCAAAGCTTCCAATCTGTAGAAAGGAATCGATCAATATCAGTTATCCGGATTTATGACAGGTTATACTGAAAGAAAATTTTAGTAACTGTATAAAGGAATCGATCAAATTAGTCATTCGGATTTAAGACAGACCTCACTGAAAGCAAAGCTTCCAATCTGTAGAAAGGAATCGATCAATATCAGTTATCCGGATTTATGACAGGTTATACTGAAAGAAAATTTTAGTAACTGTATAAAGGAATCGATCAAATTAGTCATTCGGATTTAAGACAGACCTCACTGAAAGCAAAGCTTCCAATCTGTAGAAAGGAATCGATCAATATCAGTTATCCGGATTTATGACAGGTTATACTGAAAGAAAATTTTAGTAACTGTATAAAGGAATCGATCAAATTAGTCATTCGGATTTAAGACAGACCTCACTGAAAGCAAAGCTTCCAATCTGTAGAAAGGAATCGATCAATATCAGTTATCCGGATTTATGACAGGTTATACTGAAAGAAAATTTTAGTAACTGTATAAAGGAATCGATCAAATTAGTCATTCGGATTTAAGACAGACCTCACTGAAAGCAAAGCTTCCAATCTGTAGAAAGGAATCGATCAATATCAGTTATCCGGATTTATGACAGGTTATACTGAAAGAAAATTTTAGTAACTGTATAAAGGAATCGATCAAATTAGTCATTCGGATTTAAGACAGACCTCACTGAAAGCAAAGCTTCCAATCTGTAGAAAGGAATCGATCAATATCAGTTATCCGGATTTATGACAGGTTATACTGAAAGAAAATTTTAGTAACTGTATAAAGGAATCGATCAAATTAGTCATTCGGATTTAAGACAGACCTCACTGAAAGCAAAGCTTCCAATCTGTAGAAAGGAATCGATCAATATCAGTTATCCGGATTTATGACAGGTTATACTGAAAGAAAATTTTAGTAACTGTATAAAGGAATCGATCAAATTAGTCATTCGGATTTAAGACAGACCTCACTGAAAGCAAAGCTTCCAATCTGTAGAAAGGAATCGATCAATATCAGTTATCCGGATTTATGACAGGTTATACTGAAAGAAAATTTTAGTAACTGTATAAAGGAATCGATCAAATTAGTCATTCGGATTTAAGACAGACCTCACTGAAAGCAAAGCTTCCAATCTGTAGAAAGGAATCGATCAATATCAGTTATCCGGATTTATGACAGGTTATACTGAAAGAAAATTTTAGTAACTGTATAAAGGAATCGATCAAATTAGTTATTCGGATTTAAGACATGCTCTACTGAAAGAAAAGCTTCCTATTTCTTGAAAGGAATCGATCAATATCAGTTATTCGGATTTAAGACAGGTTACACTGGAAGAAAGGGTTAGCATCTGTATGAAGGAAAAGTGCTGTTGTTTTGGGTATAAAATTCATTGAAAATCAGGAAATAGTAAATGTCAGTAAGAAGGAATTAAAGTCGATGTTATTAAAACAAAATTGTTATATGATTAATGTAAAGACATTGCTAAGGATTTTTACAATAGAATTGAAGGGAAAATCAGGAAGGAAGTAATTGTCAGTGGTATATAAATTACACAAACATTATTAATAGAATAAAGGCTTTAATGTGTATATCTGGGTCTAGGCCAGTTTTTTCCCTATCTATCGATGTCCCTGGATGAATTGATCCATTGTTTCAAAAATTCTCAAGCCTCTCTAGCGTAGGGTTCCATAACAGTGCATAATTCAGAATTAAATTACTTATGTGTAATTTTGGTAATTCCAAAGTGGAATATTAAGAGATTTACCGGTTATTCAGGCGATTTCTTGATGTGAATAGGTCAGTGACACGGCCTCGCCTCGGAAGTGTCAAATTAATTTTGGAACAACGATTATCAACGATGGGAACTGTCTACATCGTTGTGCCAAATTCACAAAAACACACATACACACACACTCGTTCTGGGTATGACGATAAACTACATCCTGCAGCAAGGCCTCTGACTGAGAGATTTTGAGGAGCGTGGAACCACCTTTTAATTGCTGTCGTTCCTATGTTCACCGTGACCCGGGGTATACATTTTTATAGTTAAAATACCAGCAATGCATTTTCATAGTAAAAAGTTACCAGCAATACATTTTGGTAAAGAAAATTACCAATACTCCCAAGAAAATTAATTTCGGTATTAAATGACCCATAAGAAGTTGATATGCCGCTAAACCAACAAGCACACAAACAGAGCTTTTCTCTTTGGTACCTAGACTCTGTGAATTTCAGCGCAGTACTAGAATAGCAGTTAGGTCTTATCGTTTTGCATTTGAAATTGCTAGATGGAACCGTAAGTTCTATGCTAACAGTTTCTTCTCTCGCACGTCACGCCCGTGGAGTTCTCTTCCAGCTTCTTGTCTTGTATGATCTTCAAAAGTTTAAATGCAACACCAATCGCCATCTGCTGTCTTTCTGACACCTGTTCTTTTATTGTCCTTTTTTTTTTTCACTGACACTTTCACATTTTCTTTCACACTCAGTAACCGATTGCGCCTTAGTGGCATTATCACCTTGTCTGGGATTAATTTTTTTTTTAAATGTTCCTGCGTGTGTATACATATATAAGTGCATCTTTGTCGGTGTGACTCGATGAAGAGAACATGTAGCAGAATAAAAAAAAAATTAATTAAAAAATAAATATAAGAAATAAATAAATTATAAAAAAAAATATAGAAAATAATAAATAAATTATTTAAAAAATTAAATAAATTAGAAAATAAATAATAGAATTTTGACGGGGATTGAACCTGAATCCTTTTAGGTCTCTCTTAAGAATTTGTAATAAGAAGCCACAACTTCTTTTCGCATTAATGTCCCCAGGGTTCTATCCTTGGTCCTACTTTATTCCTTATTTTTATCAGCAACATCCCCGATGTCATCATTTCCTAACTCTGTGTCTATGCTGATCGCATAACTGTTTAGCCCTGTCTTAATAGGTTTGATAAAATTAAATTGGCAGCTGATCGCAAAAACAACCTAAAATCTGTTGTGAAATGGCCTTTTAATTTTAATTTTAATGGCCTTTTAATTTTAATTTTAATGGCCTTTTAATTTTAACGCCTCCAAAATGAAACTGTTCTCTTTTAATCATCTTATAGAACTTTTTTCTCTCCTCCATCGTCATGGTTGATAGTTAACCTCCAGGAAATCAACTCAATGTGCCTTATAGGTCTAACATTTTAGACTGACTATAAAATGGTACGATTATATTGAATCAATTGCTAGGTCTACTGCTAGGAAAGTTGGTTCACTGTGTCGTTCAAGACAATTTTTCACGACAGAATCTTATCTTTTAACATTATCCCATGCATTGAATATTCCTGTCACATCTGAGCTGGTGATTCTGCTATATATCTAGAAATTCTTGACAAAATCTGTTGTGGATTCCGGGAATGGAATCCTGCACAAATAAATAAACAACGCCAGTAATTGAGATAGAAAAATAAGTGTATTAAACATAAGAATACAGACTTGAAGTGAAGCTTAGTAGTCCAGGAATGCGGGTTAGTAGAAAGTATATGTACAAGTCTCTGTAAGTGAAGCCGTAATTATCTCTCTCGCTGAACTCTCGTATAACTCTCTGTGAACACCCTATGTACTGTCTCCGTATCTCTCAGCCTGACTCAACGTATCTCAACCTGCGGGTATTCTCTCTGTCAGTATAAGTATACTTTGGACGAGTCCATCTTGTGTAAAAGGTCTGCCCCACAACAAAATCAAAGGAATTTGAAATGTCATAGGCTCTGACCAGCATCTCCGTTTGTCATTTTCCCATCGCAGTAATGTAACCTCCCTCTGTCTTTTCTATAAATATTTTCACGGTAATGGTTCTCATCAGCTTTCCTCTTTGGTATCTCAACTACACGAAATTAAGCGCAGTACTAGATTGGCAGCTAGGTCTCATAATTTCACTGTTGAAATTGCTAGATGCAACTGTAAGTTCTATGCGGCTAGTTTCTTCTCCTGCACTTCTAGCTCTCTTCAGATTCTTCTTTCTTTCTTGTCAACTACGATCTTCAAAGAATGACACGTCAATCGTCATCTTCAATCACCTTGAACCCTGTTCTTTTACTGCCGTCTTTGTTTATTTCACTCTCAGCAATCTCTTGCATCTTAATAGCTTTTATCGCCTTGCTTGGGGTGAAAGCATTAAAAAAAGATATGAATAGCTTGATATAGATAAATCATGGAGAGATTGACATAGATAGATAGATCATGAACAGGCTTACATAGATAGATAGATAGATAGATAGATAGATAGATAGATAGATCATGAACAGATTTACATAGATAGATAGATAGATAGATAGATAGATAGATAGATAGATAGATCATGAACAGATTTACATAGATAGATAGATAGATAGATAGATAGATCATGAACAGATTTAAATAGATAGATAGATAGATAGATAGATAGATAGATAGATAGATAGATAGATAGATAGATAGATCATGAACAGATTTACATAGATAGATAGATAGATAGATAGATAGATCATGAACAGATTTATATAGATAGATAGATAGATAGATAGATAGATAGATCATGAACAATTTGACATAGATGTTGATTCCTATTTGATTCCTATTTCTATACTGTCTACATCTATAAATGATCTGTCTCCGGTAATAAGCACTTCCAACCTATAAATATAGCAAATTATTGCTATATATATATATATATATATATATATATATATATATATATATATATATATATGAAGACATTTTTGATATTTTCTACTTTAACATTTTTCAACAATGAACCGACGTCACATGAACTAAAATTTCCATTAGTTACACAAAACGTGAAAGTTAAATCATTTTTACTGAAACTGTGTCGTTATAGAAATGAGATTTTAACTAATTTCTACTTTTTCCAATTTTTTTTCTTAATGGTTTACGTATCCAACATTATTTAAATCCTAATTTAACAAAAAGAATGTAGACGAACAGAAATCGCTCAATACGTATATTACTTGCCGAGGACTGGCTATTTCAGCATATCTTCATCTGAGTAAATTATATTCGCTTTTCATTAACAATAGCTTTTTCCAGGCCCAAATGTTACGTGCACATGGCATGTTCATCATATATATATATATATATATATATATATATATATATATATATATATATATATATATATAATATTAAGTAATTCATTGAGTCTGTAAGAAACGTCAACAGAATGCAGAGTACACTGGACGGCCGTTTCGTCCTATATTTGGGACTCATCAGCAGTGCGCATCCACTACCGAGTATTGAAACCCTGACAGTTAGGTTGTCAAGCAAACATCATACCAACTGTTCCAACGGGCTTCGCTGAAGAAGAGATAGCAAATCAGACAAGGCGCTATATTGAGTGATTTGCTATCTCTTCTTCACCGAGGCCAATGAATTACTTATATATATATATATATATATATATATATATATATATATATATATATATATATATATATATATATATATATATATATATATATATATATATATATATATATATATATATATATATATATATATATATATATATATATATATATATATATATATATATATATATATATATATATATATATATATATATATATATATATATATAAAGAAAGAACAGTATGATATATAATCCAGTGTTCTTATTGATATTTTTATTTTTACAAAACAGTACTCAATGTAAATTTACAGACCATAAATATTATAAATTAACTGATTTAAAATATTGTTTCTTCGCTACACAGGTATTACCATGTTTCCAAAATCGAAGCTAAAAACTTCAAATTTAATTATATAATTAAATTAAAAGCATTACTTCTGTTTCGTCTTCAAGCGAATTTTGGAATAACTTATTTTTAAATTTACTGAGTTTTAAACGCATATACAATTTATAATTTTTTGTTTCCAAGGATATAGAGAAATCCAATCATTTAGACAGGGGCGGTAGCGTGTTCATTTTTAACTATTATTGTATCAATTATGAATTCGTTCGGAAAAGAGGCTAAGTTTAGGTACGGTAGGGGTGCATTTTTCAACGAATTTTGATATCCGTTCAACGCATGTTGTCTGGGTTTTTTATCAACAAGAAAAAGGTTTTCTGCATTTTTTTCCGTTAAATTCGTACTTGTATAGATAAAGATTCTTTCTAAATGGGGTGTTTGGGTCAGAATACGTTATATTGAACTACGATTTTACAATATTATTTTTACTTTTAATTACTAATAGACTATATTTCTTTTTAAAGCAAATAAATGTAATAGAATTACTTAAATTATTTAAAAATTATTATTACATATCAAATATAAGTATGTATATTACCAGCTACATTTTTTTATATTATATTTAAATATTATTTAAGGAAAATTTTTGACAATGTCGACAAAGAATAACGATTTCATTTCTTTGATTCAGTAAATTTTTATTTTTTATAGACTTTGTAATATATAGTTTCTCATGTATGCACAAAGGACATGGGACCTACATATTCTAGCTTTTCTTGTTAATTTCCATTTTACTGTAGGTGTTTTATTGGTTTCTTTTAAGTGCCAGAAATATTTCGATAGGGACGTCTCATTTCGGTATTTATTTATACTAAATGAACTTTGATGTTGATTGAATCTCTTTTTGAACTCGCGGCTTGTGCAGCCTATATAGATTTTCATGTTTTCGGGATTCTCAATAGATGAGATATAGCTTTGGTATACTAATGATTCCGTGCGATATTTATTTTGCAGAGGACAGTTATGAGGATTTCTACAGTTACATAATTTTTGTTCATCTTCATCTCTTTTTATTTTTATATTGTCAAATTTCTTTGGTTTTGGTCTAAGTGTTTATTCAAGATATTAGCATTATGTTATTCAAAATTTCACTTGAGGATGAAACAGAACTAATGCTTTTAATTTAATTATATAATTAAATCCCTGGATATATATATATATATATATATATATATATATATATATATATATATATATATATATATATATTAAAGATATTTTTGAAGGTACAAAATAAATTTTATCACAGCAATAAACGTATGAAGCTTGATATTACTAGACATATTAAAAACGGCCGAAGCAACCGGTTTCGCTCCCGCTCATCAGGCTTACAACGGGAGATTTAATTTAAATTAAAAAACACAGAAAATGTACAATGAAAAGGAAATGTGGAAGAGGAGGGGAAAAATATGAGCAAAAGGAGCTAGAGGCAAATGACAGCGAGCCCCAACAAACACTCACGTTGTTTGCACAAGGAAGGCTTGCGGGACATTTCCTTTTCATTGTACATTTTCTGTGTTTTTTAATTTAAATTAAATCTCCCGTTGTAAGCCTGATGAGCGGGAGCGAAACCGGTTGCTTCGCCCGTTTTTAATATGTCTAGTAATATCAAGCTTCATACGTTTATTGCTGTGATATATATATATATATATATATATATATATATATATATAGAGAGAGAGAGAGAGAGAGAGAGAGAGAGAGAGAGAAAGAGAGGAAAGAGATTAAATAAGGAACAAACAGGAAAACCTTTATAAATTTGACATGTTTCTGTAGACTTATTGCAAATTCATAAGAATTTGGGGTGAATAAGTGGAATGCGGTGAATAAGTGGAATGCGATGAATGTGTAGGTATTTCAAATTCTATGCTCTTTATTTTCATTGATCGGTTAGATGTCACGTGTTCATATCTTGTAGCGTTACTACAGGCGCACGCGCGTGTGGCGGGTGTAAGTGAATTTCTAGTGGCCGTTATTTGGGAAGAATAAACGGAATAAGGGCAATTGAAGAGTTTGAATCGAGTCTTGTCAATTTTTCTGACTAAACATCATATATATATATAAATATATATATAATTGATTTGGGGATTTAGGCTAATTTTATAGTAATTCGTCGAGCTTAGAATCCTCAACAGAATGAAGGTTACGAGGTTATTCGGAGACTCTGGATAACTCTGTATACTTGTATGGGTATCGGCGCTATGAGTAGCGGCGCTATATCGAGTCCCGTGGTACAGTTGGTATGACGCTCGCGTTGTATCGAAGCGATCCGGGTTCGATTCTCGGTAGTGGATGCGCACTGCTGATTACAAAGCCGAAAGTATAGAGCACCCGGTGAGAATCGAACTCACTATTCAGCCGTAACTGATCTATTGAGACAAGATTGCTAACCATTACCCAAGGTCGAAACGTCCATAAATTATTTTCTAAGTCTAGGCTAGATGTCGCACTAGGCCAAATGTGTTCGAGCATCCAGTGAGGATCGAACTTACTACTCAGTTACAATTGATACACAGCGAGACAAGCTTGTTGACCATTACACAACATTGAAGTGCTCCAGATTTGTTCGTTTATATCTGCCTCCAAATTTTGCGGAATTAACTTCCACTCTTCAAGTTTATAAATCAAAGAAATGAGATAACGGTTTTTTGCACCAAATATTCGCCTTAAATAATTAGCATTTTATAAATGGACAAAAAATAATAATAATAATAATTTCCACAATATCATATAAAAATTACAAAATACCATATAAAATCTATGAACAAATTCAATAAAAACAATAGGTTTAAAAATATAACCCAATCATAATCTTAACTCCCCTTTAAGAAACCATCAACAACAAAAAATAAATAAATAAACACCAAAAAGGACCGTAACTTCAACATAAAACAGAGTTTTAGCACGGAGCTTGATAAGATTAGCCACTGTAGCCAGAAAAAAAACTAACCCAGCCTTATACGACTCCAAAAACTTCATATATAACCAACACCCCTACTTCCATCAAAGCAGAGACCCTTTGATAATGAAAAACAAACACTAGATCACACCTCCATTTCAAAAACTATAAATGAGTAAAACATTCCGTTGTTTAGTTATTCCAAACATCGCTTGAGGATGAAACTGCCATCCAATAGTTACGTTTTAATATTGAAATTAAACTTGAATACTGCTGGCCACTTTTGAAACATAGTAATTTCTATGTCGCGATGGAATCATACTTTAAAAAAAATAATTATAATTTAGGCTCTACTTCTGTATCGAACACTGTTTTTTTTTAATAAAAACAAAAAATACTAAAGAACTTCGGATCATCAATCTAACAGTTCTTTCTTATTACACACACATATATTGCATATTTAGGCAGCAATCCTTCATTTATACATGTTTCATTAAAGACGACAGACAAGGTATATATATATATATATATATATATATATATATATATACACTATGTTTAGTAGGGTGTAGAATAATATCCGAATAAAAATGGAGATAAGACAAATCGGAAAATCTATACAGACTACGCATTTCGACTCTTTATATTTGGCGTCTTCAGATCGAAATGAGAGGATGTGGAGGGAAAGTGCTTTCGAATTTGAGGAAGAGATAACAAATATCCTTATCAGGTGCTACGGTCATTTTTGCCAGTGGAGAATCGACGCAAGCACAGGACCACCGACAACTGTCAAGTATGTAACCATTCAATGAAGGAGATCACCGTAGGAAATCGCACACCAACTCAATGCTGGTGCCTCTCAACCCAACAGTCAACGCACTGTGAAATATGCAGTTCTTAGTCCTCGACCACCAAGGGCATCATTATTGGCTCCATCTCACCTCATGTGGGCCAGAGGTCACAGCCATTAAGCCGTGGGAAGCTAGCGTCTGTTTTTCAGGTAGATGCTTGACTTCCTATGTGAAAGAGACTACATCCAGTGCAAACTGATGGCGGCTCTGTAACGGTGTCGAGACGTACTGATGAAGTTCATAAAAGTTGGTAAAACTGGAAATTGTCATAGTAAGTGTGAAATAAAAACAGATTTGTGCTCGACATCTTTCATATGGGCGATGGTTTATTCAAAGCAAACCCTACTCATCGTGTACAGGCAGCACAAAACTAGATCCAGGTTTTCACCAGCTATTACTCAACGACTACAGCACCTTGAACACTCCATCCTACGATGCGTAGCCGCTTTGAAAGGAGATATAATAATTTAATTTGGTACTTCCTGTTATAACTTAGAGGTTAATGATTCAAAATCATCAAGAAGTAAATCGAAATAGATAGATGATGAACAGACTGAGATAGATAGATAGATAGATAATGAAGAGACTGAGATAGATAGATAGATAGATAGATAGATAGATAGATAGATAGATAGATAGATAGATAATGAAGAGACGGGGATAGATAGATAGATAGATAGATTACATTATTTACAGTATTCGGACTATTATCCTCGTCTTCATCACCGTATTCACAACGTGTTTCGGTCGCTGTACGGTACCGTCTTCTCCAGGTGAATGGAATTTCAAACCGAACCTTTTATTTCGTCCGCCGAAGTAGATTGTTCTAGTTCCACGTGCCATGCCTCTTTTGGGTGTCTCAGTTATATCCCTTTAACTAAACTCTCCAAGTTTTTGGTTCACTGGTATTGAACTCACAACTCTTTGAGTTTAGTCACTGGATCTAACCAACACCTTTATCCCCTGAACCATGTGTTCTTGAGTATATCTGTATATGAATTTCTGAGATTTATAAACCTAATGTCTTAGCAACCGTTTTTTACCCGTGCTCATATTGCAATTTTTCTGTTATTATTATTGCATTTTTTTTACCAGAGCTTATATTGCAATTTTTGTTGTTATTCATTGCTTTTCTCTAGCACTCATTATTACTGGAAGACGTCATTGCGAATGGTAGTACAGAAAAGTAAAGAAAGACCCTACAATAAAAACGGAACGCGAACTGTCACAGATTCTAATCAAGAACAAGGACCACTTCCCACTTAATATATACGGGCAGTTGTCACAGCGTTACACCAAGTTACCTCACATATATGGTCTCCCAATACAAAGACGGTATTCCGCTCAGACCGATTGTTAGCTGCGAAGGCTCTGTGTGCCACCCTCGCTTCCTAGTAGATATAATCGACCCATTAATAGGAAAATCACCACCGTATGTCCGGAACTCCGCCCACTTCGTGGAAATAATTAAAGATGCACCCATCCATTTCAACCAGACGGTGAGCCCGGACGTGGTGAGTTTGTTCACCAAGGTACCCACGGAGGGGGCACTCTCGATAGTAAGGGACAGACTGAACTCGGGCTCATCCCTAGAAGAACATACCAGTATATCAATAGATAACCTGATGGAGATGTTGACTTTCTGTACGCAAACAACACACTTTGGAATGGAATCAGACATATATCGACATGATGAAGGCTTAGCAATGGGCTCGCCATTATCGCCAGCAATGACAAACCTATATATGGAATACTTTGAAGAAATGGCATTAGAATCTACATCACTAAAGCCAACCCTACGGCTGAGATACGTAGGTGACACCTTCATACTCTGGCCACACCAGGAAGAGGTCCAGCTACTACTGGACCATGTGAACTCAATAAGATCATCGATACAGTTCACAATGGAGAGAAAAAACAACAGCAAACTCGCCTTCCTGGATGTACTATCTCGAAAAGAGCATGGTTTCGCGACATTCGTATAACACAAGCCTACATTCACCGGACAATACGTCAACTTCAACTCCCACCATCCATACAGTGTAAAGAAAGGGATCGCCAGCTGCTTACAACATCGAGCAAAAGTCATAAGTAGCGACCCAGATACATATAAACAAGAAATGGTAGGTATAAGCAGTACCCTACAACGTAACAACTACCGCGGGTATATAATAGTAGCTCCGATAAACTGACATAGAAGAATACAAGAGGATAACAACATTCCGAAAACAGTCTGCCTACTTTATGTGAAGGGATTATCAAAGAAAATACAAAAGATCTGTGGCCCATATAACATCAGGACTATCTTCAAAAGTGGTTCAAAACTTCGCAAACATCTCTTCCGAGTAAGACCCCCTATAGAGGAGAACATGACTAAGGACTGTGTGTACGCCATCCCATGCAGCTGTGGTAAGAAATATAAAGAAGAAACAGGCCGCTCCCTTTAGGTATGACTGAAAAAAACATCATATAGCGTTAACACGAGGAGA
>OZ038513.1:39272774-39275274 GCA_964036315.1 Acanthosepion esculentum
TCATGGCTTTAACGGTCGTCCGTTCTCAAATATTCCCGGAATTGCTTTCGTTGGCATTGGACAAATTTTCTTTGTGGGGCAGAAACGCTACTCTCCAGACGTTTTATTGATTACGCGGTTATAGATTTGGTTATAAGATTAGTCTGGCACATGGCCTGTTATTATCAAAGTCGCTACACTAGGAAATTGGCTTGCGTGAGAATCTTGCTAGCAGTTGCCTTATTGTAGGGCCTCTGATATGTGTAACTTTACGTGGAGCACCCTGTGCGGATCGAAATCAATACGAGAGTAATGATTTTCGAAATATTTATTTTAGTTTACTAGAACATAAAAGTTTGGAGTACACAAAAAAGATCAATCTTACAATTTTCAGTGAAACAACTGCGCGCTAATATAAGGTGAGGTACAGGCGAAAATGTCACGTTTCAAGTGCATTGCATTGTTTCCACTCACCTCTCTCTCTCTCTCTCTCTCTCTCTCTCTCTCTCTCTCTCTCTCTCTCTATCTATCTATCTATCTATCTATCGATCGATCGATCGCTCTATTTAGATATCTCATTTCTTTCTATCTTTGTGTTCCTTTCAAGCCTCCGTTGATATTTCAATAAGACCGTAGTTATCTGTTAAGCATTCTCGCGGGAGTCAGTTCCGCAAATATACCAAGCTATTTTTGTCGGCTCTCGTCGCTTTGATGTGTTGTTGTAAACTGGTGCTGTTTTCAGATTTTCCATGTTAGTTTTAGTATGTATTTTGAATTTTGTTTTTGAGGTTTATTATGCTTTTTTAGAATTTTGTTTTGTTTGCATATTTTTGTACATAAATGATGTTTTTGTGGGAGTGTCTGCTTTATGTTATAAGGAGCTTATGTCATTCCAGTATATATTGTTTTCAAGTTTGCTTTATATCTTGTAGCAGCTTGGTATATTATATTAGCTTGTAGGCAGATGCCGTTTCGAGGGCATTTGTATTTTATTCCACAGTTATATGTGAAGTTGTGAAGGTTTGTGGTGTTTTTCTTTTGAGATTTTTATGATTTGTAACATACTTTCAGTACACTGCTATACTTAAGTTTTAGAGTATTTCGGTTGAATATTTTGTGTAGGTTATTTGACTGAGAAATGTTTGTCGACGAGTAAATATTTTATCTTCATAAAATTTTAGATTTTTATTGTACGTTGGGTTATAATCTGAAGGTGCGTAGGAAACAGATGAAACTCATTGAATCCCTATATTCAGAAAAATTGAATCCACTGAAATTCAATGACGTCTGCCGAAAGTTCGCGGAAACGAAACAGTACAAGTGAACACAAGCGATGGATAATGTGTTTGCAGGGCCGACAGCAGCGATTGCAGGAGATATGTAGATACTCCCCGGGCCTGCGTTACGGACGATTTAAAATGGATTGAACGTGGCAAACACATTACTATATTAAGTCTCAATACCAGATCGTCACATTGTTGTCCAGCTCGGACGATGAGAGTAAGCTCATAAATTTTGTTGGAATTTCCTTCTTCTGAGAAAAATATCCGAATGTGTGTGTGTGTGTGTGTGTGTGTGTGTGTGTGTGTGTGTGTGTGTGTGTTTAATCTGTTCACTGGAATAGATTTGTATTTCCAATAGTCATTTTTAGAGTCCAGATAAAAGCCGGGATATTGAAGAAATTGATTTTTATGCAACAAAATCATACTGATAGATTTAATGGTTATTAACAGATAGATAGATAGATAGATAGATAGATAGATAGATAGATAGATAGATAGATAGATAGATAGATAGATAGGAACAGAATAAAATAGATTAGAACAGAATAAAATAGATTTATAGCTAGATAGATATGAACAGACTGAGATAGATAGATAGATAGATAGATAGATAGATAGATAATGAACAGACAGAGATAGACAGACATGAAGAGAGTGAGATAGATAGATAGATAGATAGATAGATAGATAGATAGATAGATAGATAGATAGATCCCTATTTGCTGAGAGAATGAAGCACCGTATAGTCTCTAAAAGCCTTCGCTTTTGTGATTACTGGTGTCTCTGTAATAGAGTACAACATAATTGCTAGGTTTCTATTCCGCCCCCTCTGCAATCGAGTTGAGGTGTTATCATCCTCTGCTGATAATTTCTCCTCAAACTCTACTCTTGACTCACCTGCCCGACTTCCCACCTGAACTCATTCTCTGATAAGTGATATAAATATAACACCTTCCATTGTTTCTACTATCACCTCTAACCTTGATTCCAACAAAGCACGCGGACCTGATGGCATCCCTGTAATAGTCATTAAGGAGTGTGCTCCCTATCTACCTCCTGTTCTCTGGATCTAATGGTATCCCTATATAAGTAAGTCTGCTCTCGAACTGGCTCCTGTTCTCTCTAAACTGTATAATAAATGCCTCGCTGCCTCCTGCTTTCCTGCAAGTCATCGGCTGTTGTTCCAGTTTTTAAGAACTCTGACCCATTCAACTATTGAACCTATTAGCCTTCTACCT
>OZ038513.1:39280274-39287774 GCA_964036315.1 Acanthosepion esculentum
GACTGCCGCTCTACGGAAACATTCCACGTTTTGGAAGCGCGCCATTTATGTCAAAGTTCTAATCGATTTGCAAACACCAAGGCTCGCCTTCCACACAGAACGACACTACATCTCCAACTGCGGCCCACTGAAAGAATTTCCCCCCCCACCACCACCACCACCACCAACAACAACAACAACAACAACAACTCATACACACACACACACATATACGTATATCCGGAGCACATGGGATAATGCCAAACAACGAATACGTCTACTCCTGGTCTAAAATACACAGTATTACCATTATAAATGCCACCAACCATCTGCTGTGAGTGTTATTTTAACCCTAGAACCATTTTAAAATCAGAGAAGCGAGAAAGAATTCTTTGTCTAATTCTGTGACTTCATAGATGCTGGCACTAACACAAGCATCACCTATGAGACAATTTCGGTCGAGGAAATTAACATTTCAAAATACTCTTATTTCTTTGTACACACGAATTTCCTCGAAGAGTTTTATGCTTTCGAAGCTGACGTAAAAAAATGAATCAAACAAACAAAAAAAGAGGTCTGTATTCCAATTTCCGCCGATGTCAGTCTCGTCCTAAAATCTTTTAAGCACCTTTAGAAAAATCACTGAGAAAAATTAATCAAGAAAGCCGCACAGATACAATGGTCTACCTCATAAAATTACTGCATTTATATGCTTGTAAAATCGATAACAATTTAAACATGAAATTAGTTTCTTCTTTCATACGTATAAAAGAAAATGCTAAACATTCTTGTAATTTATAAGGGGTATTTCTTATTTTATATATCCTGTCTTTTCAAGATGTGTGCGATCATGGCTCTCCATAACTTCCTCGCATTTCTTACTCTAAGTAATCTTTTCCCCTTTACTATCCCTCTTTGTGCTTGTTCTGCTATCCATTCATTCAAACTATTCAAACGGATTCTTTGCTGTTTCCCCCTGTTTATCATACTGTTATTGTTTTAAGGCAATTCACCCCCAAGCAAGGCGGGAGTGCCGCTACCACTCAAGGGGTTTACAGAGGATTGAGAACAAGAGTAAAGAGACGTGTTTGAGGAAAGGATACAGACAAAGGCGGGGAACAAGCTCAGGGTGCCTGATGTCGATTGACATTACACTTAAATATTTGAAGATTATAATCATCGGGGAAGCAAGTAAGCGGAAGGGAGTTCCACAGATGGGAAGTGTGGGAGAAGAAGCTGTTTGAGAAGAAGAGTCGGCCACATTTAACCGTTTTGACAGTGAAAGGGTGGGACCGAGATGCCAGCCTGGTGGCACGTTTAAATCCATGTGGTCCGAGAACCAGCGAAAGTAGCTCGTCGAAACAGATGCCGTGAAAATACTTGTAGAAGAGACAGAGGGAAGCCACGGCACGTCTGAGGAATACCTATTGTAGACTTGATGTCAGATCAGGACCTATCATCTTGCATATTCGTCTCTGGATTTTGTCAAGGACCTCGAGACGTACAGCGGGAGCACCAGACCATAAATGACAGGAGTGTTCCATGCAAGGACGGATCGTTGATTTATAGATTTGAAGGATGGACTCAGACGAGCAAAACTTTCTGGCACGACACAGGGAGCCAACTTTCCTTGCTGTAGATGAAGCTACTGATTCAATGTATTTATTCCACCTCATGTCAGCGGACAGCGTGAGACCAAGCAGGCGTAACGAGGCGGTCTCGAGGAGTTGGAAATCAGACATTCTGATGGGAGGCAGCAAGTGTTCTCTGTGGTGGGTAAAGGCGAGCAGTTTCGTTTTGGTGGCATTAAAGTTTACAAGCCATTTCCTGCCCCAGTCAACCACAGATTGGATGTCTTTTTCGAGATCAGCAGTCAGGTTAGTTTTGTCAACGATGCTAGATTTACTATTGAGGCAGGAGTAACTAGTGATGTCGTCCGCGTAGATGCCAACTTGGTAACTGATGACATCGGGAAGGTCATTGGTGAAGATCAGGAACAGTTTAGGGCCCAAGATAGGCCCTTGGAAGACACGAGCGTTCGTGATAAAGGAGCCGGAGGAGAACCCGTTTAGGACGACTTTCATTTCACGGTTTGACAGGAATGATTGCATTAAGTCAAATAATCGTCCTGTAATACCGTATCCCTGGAGCTTACGAAGAAGGCCAGCATGCCAAACCCTATCAGACGCCTTAGAGATATCTAGAGCTTCTCCATCATTGTTGTGTGCTTGGTATACAAATTCAGCTATGGCCGTGAGCACGTCAGCGGTTGATTGGGCAAAGCGGAAACCATATTGCTTGTCGGAGAGCAGATTATGTGAAGGTGCTTAACCAATTCAGCGTTGATTAAAGCCTCGAAGTCTTTACCGAAGAGCGGTAGGAGACTGATAGGACGGTAGTTAGACGGGTCAGAAGGGTCACCAGATTTTTTAAAGACAGGCACCCCAGATGAGGACTTTCGACAGGCTGGAAAGCAAGAATCGGTGAGGCAGCAGTTGTAAAGTTTAGAGAGGACAGGAGCCAATTCAGGAGCACATTTCTTCAGGACAATGGCTGGTATCCCATCCCCACTGCTAGACTTATAGGAGTCAAATTTAGATATGATGTCCAATACGATCGTTGGGGTTATTTGCATCTCACTCAGTAGGGCCTCAGTTCTAGGAGGAAAGTCTGGTGTGGGTACACCAGTTATACAGGAATAAAGTGTCGCTACCGAAACTTGAGATTGAACATAGATCGCCGTTGAGAAATGTGGACGCTGTTGGCAGATACAGAGAGAAGGATCCTAGTGTTTGAGAACAAATGCGTGAGAGAACACTTTGGCATTTTCTATTGGGAACAAAAGTCCAATGAATTGGTGCAGAAAAGGGTTGAAAGTTTTGTGGGCCACCAGGAGCCTCATCTCGCCACTGTCAAACGGAGAAAAATGGCGTGGTTTGGACACATTACAAGACACGACAGCCCGTGCAAGACCATCATGCAAGTCACTGTTTGAGGTGGACGTAGGAGAGGACGGCAACGTAAAAAAAACTGGTTGGACAAAACTGACTAGACCAGAATTACTGATGGTTGCCGTTGATAGACCGTTATATAGTGAGACTTAGTGTGGCTTCCCACTACGATTACAAAAGTCAAGAGGATGATGATGATGATGATGATGACGATGATGATGATGATGATGATGATGATGGTGATGACGATGATGATGATGATGATGATGACGATGATGATGATGATGATGATGATGATGATGATGATGATGATGATGATGATGATGATGATGATGATGATGATGGTGATGACGATGACGATGATGATGATGGTGATGGTGATGACGATGATGATGATGATGACGACGATGATGATGACGACGATGATGATGACGATGATGATGATGATGGTTAAAAACCGACTTCAAAATTTGACTGTTTCAGAAATAAATCCAAATAAAGTCGATATATTTTGCATGAGATACATTAAATGGAAAATATATCAAACCAGAATTCTAATTATGAATCAGCACAAGCAAAATATTCAATTATTTTTTTTACTGTATTTGACAAGTAAAAACTGTAAAAAATTGTAAAAACTTATTTAAAAAAAGACGACTCAATGAATAAAATTTCTTAGATAATTTGTTAGATCATAATTAATAAAAGCAAAAAAATAGATAAAAGATTATATAACACCATAATACTGCTGGGCACAAGTTACAAAACAAGATGTTCTAAATTTACATTTGCTTAATGAAAATCGCACTAAAACTACTTTCACTGTATAACATATTACATCATAATATAGCTAAATTGTTCAGTATAATTTCCCTTTGAAGTAAACAAGTGTCTCATTTGATAGCAAAATGATTTAGTAATAATGTGCTTGTACCATGCATCTTGTCCATATACAATTTGTAAAGCTTCTGTAAATCTTTCACTAATCACCGGAATTAAATTCCAAAGCTACGATTTTGAACTTCAACATAATTTTTTTAAACTCGTTTCCTCAAAAACCGGTAACGATTTGCAAAAAAATATTTTGTGTCGTTATTTATCATGTCAAACCCCAACTTTCAAATTCGACCAGCCCTATTGTACGAGCATGTGACGACAATTCACGTGTTCAATCCGACTTTTGGTATCTGCATCAGATTGTATGAATGACATGGCCGCCGAATAGGGAATTCTTTTTGTACGTGCCGAGTCTCTGGATGTGGTTGACCATGGCTCTCAACAACACCCTGTTCTTCGTAGCTCTTAGTAAAGTTTCTCGTTTTGCTAGCTCTCCTAAACCCTGTTTTGTTTGATTTTAAAAAATGTTCACCCAATACAAGGCCCAAGAGCCACTCAAGATAGAGGATTACTGTGTGGACTTATATTAGCGTAGGAAAGAACAAGCTTTAGGAGTATAGGCCTGAAGCAGACGTTAGAAGGAACCGGAAATCCAATCCTAAACAAGAAACAAAGTATAAACCTCTACTCCTGTTCAAAAGACCGGGGAGGAGCGTGAATAGGACGGTAGGCGAACATAATGTTCTGCTAACCATTTACTCAGGGTCGCTACATAGATTATGAGCTGTTTTTCTTTGTCCCTCTAGCATTCAACATGCGCTGTGCGTGTCAAATTCTCCAAGCTCTCTTTCCTCATTATGTGCCCAAGAAATTTCAACTGTCTCTTTCTGTTTCTAAGTATAAGTGTCCTTTCTGTTTTTGTTTAACCTAAATCTTCGTCGTTGCTCACATGTTCAGTCCATCGTATACTCAACAGCCTTCTGTAGAACCACATTTCTGCTGCTTCAAGTCTTTTCTTCATCTGTGCGGAGATTTTCCAGCATTCACTGCTATATATGACTGATATGATACAATAATTCGGCACTAATGAAATTTTCCTATTTCTTAATACTTTGCTTATCTTTTGGAAGGCATCGGACGTATCTAATTTTCAGTTCGCACGCTGGCCTGTTCCCTTTACTGACAACCATACGTTCTATCTTTTTACAATTGACAGTTAGTCCTTTCTTCTCGCTTTCTTTTACTACATTCTGTTACTGCCTCAAGATGATTAAACTCAAAATGGCTGGCTTGATTCGACATCATTTATCACTCACAAAGAATTATTTGAGTTATTATCTGTTTATTTTATATATAATGCGCGCATTTATCATTATATAATTATTATATATTATATGATATATATACTTTGTATATATATGGTTTTTCCACTTTTCTTTGCATATATATATATATATATATATATATATATATATAGTTATCGACAGACAGACTGTTTTGCTGTATCACAGCTCATCAGTGTGGCTAGACATCCGATCTTCAGCTTCAGGAGGGGACTGAAAATCGACCAAATTGGTATCAAAGATTCTAACCTCTAGAGAGGGAAAGACGAATTTTTGCGTATTTATTTTTCATAAACACACCAGTCACTCAAAGAACGCGATCGCTAAGAGAGTTTTGCATTATCAGCAGTAACTGTTTACAATTTCGTTACTCCCCACAGTGCTCAACCGATTAAATTATCTTATCGAGAGCTAATATCGTCATCCACAGACAGGCAGTTTCTCTGTATCACAGCTCATCAGCGTGATTAGACATCCGATCGCTTCAGTCCTGGACCGATATATGTATGTGTGCGTAGGTATCACACACACACACACACACACACACACACACACACACATATATATATATATATATATATATAACTTTTTATTATTTTTATTTTTGAATACATTTTATTTATAAACAATAAAAAAATTGAGGAAATGTACCTAGATCAGTCTTGTTCAACGAAACATGTATTAATGAAGGATTGTTGTCAAATTACACAACTATATATATATATATATATATATATATATATATATATATATATATATATATATATATATATACATATATATATATATATATCAGCAAAAAAATTGTCGGTAATCTGAAATTAAGACAATCAATAAGGACACGCATAGGCACAGAAGCACAAACATAGACACACACGCATCACACACAAACACACACACAAACATAGACATACATGCATACACACGCAAGCACATGTATGTCTATGTTTGTGTGTGTGTTTGTGTGTGATGCGTGTGTGTCTATGTTTCTGTTTCTGTGCCTATGCGTGTCCTTATTGATTGTCTTAATTTCAGATTACCGACAATTCTTTTGCTGATTTATACAGCAGCATTTACAGATTAAGTTCTAAAATATATTAAAAAAGAATTTAAGTAAAATAAAAGAAAATTCGCTGCTTTTTGATACAACTTTTTTCCTACCATTATAAATACTTTTATGCCATTATAAATACGTTTTTAGGTCTGAAGCTACGCGCATGTGCGCACACAAACATACGCAAGACCATTTATTAACGAAGGCCGTTCAAGCTGACAGAACCTTACAATTATAAAACAGTAGATCAATGATTCTCCCCCGATTTTTAGCATCGATGTTATTATGGTCGGAGGTGTTTATTTTATCAGGCGGCTATTTTAGAGTCTCCGGAAGTAGTGAAGATAATGGTACCCTTTTACCTCTGAAGTTATTTCCTCTTATAAAAAGACACATACTTAACATAAAAAAGATACAGCTGAAATTTCTCGCTCACATAATGAGGAAAGAGGGCTTGGAAAATTTGAAACTCACAGAACTGATTGAGGGCAAAATGTGCAGAGGAAAACAACGCATAACCTACCTATCGAGTTTGGGTAGCGAAACAGGGTTTAGGAGAAATAAGAACATTTATTAAGAAGGGGAAACTGTGGAGAGCCGTGATCGCCTACGACCTTAGGGGACACCGTACATGAAGAAGAGGACCACTCAGAAACACCAGGTATCATAAACAGTTTGGAGTTTTGTGCCAGTCTAAGCAAAAGTTAGGCTTACGGCCGAATCACGTTGAAACACCGGTTCATGTACGATCAGCGAAGTAAGCAAAGTTGAACCTGGTCAGTACCTAGGTGAGTGGCCGCTTAAGAGCTACAAAGAACAGGAAGTTGTGGAGAGCGATGATCGCCAACGTCTAGAACGGACACGTCACATAGAAGAAGATGATCTGAAGTTCTCAGGTTTCTACATCGAATATTTTGTAAGCACGCAGTTCACGTCGCACAGATCATACTTCACGTAGATTTTGAGACGTATGGAGATCGTAGTAATAAATGACGATTTTTAAAAATCGATTTCGCCACAAGCAAGACAGTAAAGCCACTGAGACTCAAGGGGTTACTGGGTGTGGAAGAGTTAGAAACAGAAACATCGCTAAGGAACTAGAAGAAAAAGAAAGTAATGAAAAATACAATAGATAGCGATTGACATTGCATTTAAATTTTTTGCAGATTAAAGTTGGTTGGAAAGTCTGGAGCCGAAAGGGGGTTCCACAAATGAGAAGTACGAGAAAAGAAACTGTTAGCATAAAATTTACATTTACATCTAGCCAACTAAACTGTAAATTGAGACCTCGTCGACAGTCTAGTACTGCGCTTAAATTTTTAAAAAAGTCTCGACA
>OZ038513.1:39290274-39292774 GCA_964036315.1 Acanthosepion esculentum
AGAACAAATGTCAATTCCCGCTCTCTGTCTGCGACAGGGGAAAATTACATTTTAATTCTAAACTTTTTTCTTCCTCTCCCCCCCTCTCTCAAACAGAATAATTAACTTCCCTCCGTATGCCCTCAGATTAACGACTAGGACTGATACTAACGCAAATTGGGGTAGGGGATACACAGGCACCCCCAATATCTCGAGTGGCCCCCAAGCCTTGTACAGAGTGTACCTTACTGTAAAAAAATAAGGTTAGACCAGCTCTCGGTATACGAGATAAATGACTGCTACTTGACTAATAAAATACGAAGGAAAGCACTTTTCATGTGTGGAAAAATAAGTGAAATTACCTGCGCTTATGGGGCGGCTGTCGGACGTGGAGACTGAGTGGTTGACGGATTCTAGTTTATCAAAGCGAGGCTGCTCCAAGGCACTGATTTTGTTGTCTTTTGTTACCGGAAAGGTTGGGATGCGCAGGTCTGCTCTTTGTTATTTAAGGTCTGACTTCTCTTCCTTTCACTGATCTTTATTTTTTGAGAAGGACATTAGGCGAAAAGAGTCGCTCTGCGCGTTCTTCTCTCCATTATTTGATCCCCGTTTAAAATTGGGACGCGAGACTGGGCGTGTTTGGCAATCACTTACTGCCCGACCGACGCTGAAATTTTCGACACCCTCTATAAAATATTACCTTGCGCCAAGCTTGGCTCAAGCCAGGCAAATATTTTACAAGGCTTCAAAGTTTGCATTATATATTTACCGTGTACATCTTTCCGTTTCAGAATCATTAAGATACTTCTTCTCCAGTCCCGACAACTCTCTTATATCCGGGTTACACTATATAAGCCATGATGAATGCGCATATAGAAATATAATATCACTATCGGGTCACAACTAATACCACCCACTTCCCCCTCCGCTTTTCCTTCTTCTTCTTCTCCTTGCATCTCTCCCTCTTTCTCCCTCCCTCTCTCTCTCTCTCTCTCTCTCTCTCTCTATATATATATATATATATATATATATATATATATATATATATATATATATACATATATATGTCTATCTCACTTACTCTCTCTCTCTCTCTTCCTTTTTTTTTTTTTTTTTTGAAGCAGGTAGATGTGTATATTTGCAAAATCTAAGCGACCCTCAACTTCATACTAAAATAGATTACTTTAACGTGAGTTGGCGTGACTATTCAAGCAATGGCGGGGTTTTAACAACTATAACAATAAAAAAAATAACCATGTTTATTCACGTCAGAGAAGGCACGAAGTTTTTTTTCTTGGCTAAGGGTTTTTTTTTTTTGTTGTTTTTTCTTAATTCTTCAGGTTTTTTTTTTTTTTAGGCTTTTTTTTTTAGTCTTCTTGCTTTGTTCACTTTTTGGCTTTTAGCAATCGAGGCTAATGTCTACGAACTCAACGTCTGAAAGTTAAGATATTCTTTTAAAATTGGCCTTGCCAAACATACATAAGTATTTTTAGTATTAAACAATAACATACAAACATATATATGATAGGATAAAGAATATATATGATAAACATATGAAACACACACACACACTTACGTGCTAATATCCTCCAGCTATGAGTAAATAGAAAGACAGACTGGGTTCTATAGCAACTGATCTCGGAGAAGGACAACTCTGAATTCAAAACCTGCGGAAGGTCGTTTGGGGACTTTTGTGGCACGTAGTATACGGTCCTTCAAAAAGTGTGGTGGGTTCTGTACAAAGCCTCCACCACTATCATCAAATCATAACTGCTGGTGTCTGGCTGTCAGTTCCTAGGAACTGAGCTGCTTAACTCTCATACGTCGAATACGACGAGAGAGTCCACCATATATACATATATGCATATATATAAGTATATATATATATGTGTATATATATGTGTGTGTATATATATATATTTGTATATATATATATATATATATGTGTTTGTGTGCGTGTATATGTATATATATGTGTGTATATATATATATGTATATATATAAATATGTATACATATATATACATACACACACACATATATATATATATATATATATATATATATATATATATATATATATTATTGTCATCCACAGACAGACTGTTTCGCAGCTCATCAGTGTGGCTAGACGTCCTCTAGCTAGGATCGAAACCCGACTGAATTGGCGGCAGTTGGAAATTCTACCACTAAGCCGTCGGCGCACGGCAGGGATGAAGGTGAATTTTAACGTATTTATTTTTAGATTTAGATAAACACACAGTGACTGACAGTGACTCAATTCTGCCGAAGAGTCTTGCTATATTAGCTTTTAATAGTCACTGTTCCAAACATAGAAAATGTTTATTTGAGCAGCAACAATTCTTTCAAACATGCTTCGTTGAATATGACAGACTAGGAAAGTTTTTATGAATTTTTTATTTAATCTTTTCTAATATTCTTACATTTTTAAATAGTAGTAGCGTTTATTCCACAAAAAGGCAATTAGCCACACAATATACAACAACCCTTAATATACAGGG
>OZ038513.1:39297774-39300274 GCA_964036315.1 Acanthosepion esculentum
TCCCTTATCTCCCTTTTTGGCTACTTACGCTATTTTTTTTTTCAAAATAAATATTGCTTTCCTTATTGGTACCTAGACTTTACGAATTTAAACGCACTACTTTATTGACCACTAGATCCTACCATTTTACAATCTAAATTGCTAGATGTAAACGTAAGTTCTATGTTAACAGTATCTTCCCTCTTAGTTCTCGCTTGTGGAACTCTCTTTCTGGCTTTTTTCCAGACAATTTTGATCTTCAAAAATTTAAATGCAACGCTAATCGTTACCTTCTGTCTTTTTAATTCTTGTTCTTTTATTATTCTCTCCACATAATAAGGTTTTCTTTGTCTCAGATTCTTTCACTTAGTATCTCCTTGCGTCTTAGTGGATTTATTGCTTTACTTGGGGTGAAATGATCAAAACAAAACTTGTAATAGTGCACTAACCTACTGGGGAAAAAAAAAACGAAACATTCCAAAACCATATGATAAGGTTTATGGCAGACCATAAGCTGACCGAACACACAAAAATCGAGGAACTTCTGCAAGTCACGGAGCTAACTCCTATCCCAAAGTTCTGGAACCTTATAGCCACATTAAACCAAAGAAATGTAGATGGTAAGCGGATGAAGCGTAGGCCCCCAATCTAAACGATGGCGTGGTAATGTGTACGAATGAACAACCCTTGATTTAATATCATTGTACACAGCCACACAAGATCGCCAGTTCTGATGATAAATATCTTATGAGTGATCTGCCGCAGGCCGAGAAAGCGATCAATGATGACCGGTTACCAAACTGAGTGGCATTTGTTTGTGTTCTACATGAAAGCTGGTCAATATAGATACGCTCAAATGTTTTTGCCGCTTCAACAGAGACTATAATAGTCCTGTTTAAGCAAATGTTTATCATTTTTTCCACGCGATAGCGGTCCGGTTTCTTTTGCTGGTTAGCCGTCTCGTCTGATTTTTCCGATTTTCTGTTATTAAAAAGTTTTTATCTCTATAAAGGAACGCTTTTCTCCCTAAATTTAAATTTAACGGGCTTTTTCCTTACCCTTTTGGGGAAATTATTATATGGCTTGCAACCATAGCCTGGTCAATATCTAGATGTCCGCTTTGGAATACCAGGATATACGGATGGTTTAAAGGATAATGGCTTGGAATTGTTAATCGGAGAACCGAGTTCGAATTCCACTTGGGTTCGTTATATTCACTTATGCGCGAATACCCTTGGGAAAGGCATGAATCGAATGACAATCATGGCACATTAACTGAATGGAGGCACGGTGGAGCAATTGATTGAAGGATCGGATTCCAGGCGAATCCATTACATTCATTTACGTCCATTATGTACCTGGGAAAGGTATGAATCCCCCCCCACCTGCTTTTTGAAAAAAAATAAAAAAGAAATGGCAACTTACTGCGAGAAAAAAATCTGCCTTGTCAGTCATGTATCGAAAGATACATGATCGCCTAAGCGTGTATCACGCACGGCACATCTGTTATTATAAAACTAGCGCTAAATTCTCTTTGAATTTTCTGATGTATCCGTATTTAACTATTAACAATACACACAGACAGAACATTCAAAGCTAACATCGTGATTAGAGACTGTAGACAAAATGTGCCTCCTTATTGACATGGCAGACCCTGCAGACTGCAATGTATCTTTGAAGAGCTTCAAAAAAAATATCAAAATGTATCTTTGAAGATGTTTAAAAAAAAAAATACAAGGACCTTAAAATCGAAATCTCAAAAATGTGGCACATGAGGAGATTAACAATTCCAGTTGTAGTTGGAGCCCTCGGATTCATTGAAAAACATTCCAATAGACAGATGGAATGAATCCCTGCTAGCCCATACCTTAAAGAAATACAAAAAATTGTACTCACAAATACAGCCCACACCTTACAAAGGCCTTTATCTATGTAAAATGTGTGCGAGTTTATTTTTTCAAAACTGCTGAATGGAAGATGCCATGATGCCATTTCTGACCTTAGGTCTCTGGTTGGGACCCGGAAAGAAATGAATATACACTAGAAAGGAAAGGAAATAAAACAATAATAAAAATAATAATAGGCCAATCCAGAATAATGAAGGTAGCTTAGGAACGGGTTTTCGAAGAAGATCAATAGGATGATCTGCACAGAACAAATGTAAATTAAGAGTGATAATAATAGGAGTAGCTAAGTTCGCCTATCATCAGGTTCACTCTCCTCCCCGGTCTTTTGAACAGGTGTAGAGGTTGATTCATTGTTTACAGTTTAGGATTAGGCTTCCTTTGCCTTCTGAAGTCTACTTCAACTCTATACTTCTAATGTCTCCACTTAGACTCTGAAATTTTATTAACTAATTATATTTTCCCTACTCAATAGGAATAGCTAGGTTCGGCTATCGCCCAGTTCACGCTCTTCCCAATTCTTTTGATTAGAAGTAGAGATTTATGCCTTTTTATCTTATTTAAGATTGGGTTTCCGGTACCTTCCAAAGTTTTTTCATTCTCTTTCATTCCCAGTA
>OZ038513.1:39310274-39407774 GCA_964036315.1 Acanthosepion esculentum
GCATCGTGTCTGAGTGAACGAAAAGGGCGCTGAAGAGGAAAGTCATCAGAAACCGTCGTCAATGCGTCAAAGATGTCGTCAACAGCCTGGAAATGTCGTCATATGCGGTGGGAATGACTCTGAAAGAGCTTGGCTATCAAAGAAGAGTTGCAAGAAAGAAGCCCTTGATTTCAGAGGTTAACAGGAGCAGGCGTATGAACTGTGCAAGAGAATTCGAGAGCAAAGATTATGAATTTTGGCAGTCTGTAATTCTGAAAGTAAATTCTGTCAGTATTCGAATTCGAAACAGGTTTATGTTTGGAGAAATCAGATTGAGACTTGGAACACTGAATATCTGCAGGCGACCATGAAACATAGAGGGATTGGAGTAATGGTGTGGGGCGCTGTCTGATTTGGAGGGAAATGAGAGTTGATTCTTGTTGACGAGCCGTTGAATGGTCCAAAATACTGTCAAATATTAGAGAAAAGACTACTCCCACTAGTTGAAACCAATCGGATTGACAGGAATGTCTACCTTTTTCAAGAAAATAGAGGGACATGTCATACGAGCAAAGTACCAAAGGTCTGGAAGGAATAGAAAGGAATCAAGTTACTGCGATGGGTAACCCAATGTCCTGACATGAATCCATTAGAACACGTTTGGGAGCACCTTCATCGAAAACCTCAAGAGCGTGCAACCAAAATCACATCAGTGGCAACCCTTAAAGAAACATTGCTAAAGGAGTGGCAAAATATGGATCAGACGATTGTTGATAACTTGATCAAATCCATGAAAAATCGAATACAAGCACTGAAACTAGCAAATGGAGGACCTACTCCATACTAGTTCCAAATACTGTTTATTTATGTTGAGTAGGGATTATGTAATTAAATTTTGAAATTGGATGTAGTTTATTTCTCCTGGCTAAAAACTTTTCTTAGGCCCCACTGTGTCCTATGGTTCTCCTTCCAATGTCTATGGATGTTATTCTTCCATTTGGAATATGTGGAAAAAAAAACTATTTCCATCATATTTACACTGTTTCCAAAGTTATTAACTTGATATTAATACCAAGTTGTCCTTTTATTTTGATTTCTTGGAGACAACATACGTCACGGTTGTAACTATTAACATCCTGAACAAATAATTCCTGGGTGTTTTTTTGTTTGTTTGTTTTTTCACAAATCATTTGACGTTAAATGTCTCGATGATAATATCTTTATGTACGTTTTCAGGCATTTTAAAAGTTTAAATTAAGTTGCCACCTTTCAACGAATGTCAACTGGAGAAATCCTTACCTTCTCAACCAAAGCTAAACTGTCTCGACTTGAAGGCTGACTGAAAATTAGTGCGATTTCTCATCTTCAGCAACTTTATAAATATCCATTATCAGTCATCTCAAAACTTTCCTGTTCTTTGCTTACCCAGGAAAGAGCTGCCGGCCTTCCAATCTGTCATATAGGAAGAAAAAGAGTAACTACCGACACAGAGGTTCGAGCGTTACAATCTGGACTTATGAATATGTTTTCCACCAGGTGTGTAAATAGCAGTGTCAGGCTACTGACTGCAGTGATTATTGAGTAACTATTGAGTGGAACTATCCAGTCGAATCAGTGTGAATTATTGTGCGTTGATGATTTGGGTTTTGATTTAGGATTTACCGGACGTTAAACCGAGCCGCGTTACTAAAAAGGTATTCACTGAAATGGTTAATTATCTTTGGTTGACTTTTACTTCTTTGTTCTTGTTAAGTATTTATTTGCGGTTGTAGTTAAATACTGTTTTATCTTAACATTGAAGTCTTCAGTTATACTTACTAATTAATGGCCACTGTACGTCACAAAAGAAGCTCTTCAAGGTTTTTACGATGAATAATGGAATGTTTGCATGTTTTTTTGTTGTTTTTTTGTGGGTGGAGTTTTCTTTTTGGCTTTTTTTTTTCAAGTGTCTTTCATCATTAAATATTCCGATGGCAAAATCTTTGTATGCAACTGGAGGCATTTGCAAAGCTTTGAATAAGAAGTTGCCAAAAACTCTTAACAACTGGATAATTTATTATTATTATTATTATTATTATTATTATTATTATTATTATTATTCTACGTCAGTATGGGCCACTGTCAGTGAGTTATGTGCCATAGGTGATACACGCTTAGGCGATCATGTATCTTACGATACATAACTGACGAGGCAGATTTTTTCCCGCAGCAGGTTGCCATTTCTTTCTGCGGTAGACCAGTTGCCATCCAAGGCTATAGAACCTGGTCTGTCCTGCTATTTACCCATAGCTGGTGGGAGAAGAGGGGGATTCATACCTTTCCCACGGGTAATAGAACGTAAATGAATGTAATGAATTCGACTGGAATTCGAACTCGGCTCTCCGAACTACTTAAAAAAACGATCTTTTGCAATTGGGTTTTTTTTTGCCATTGATATTTCAAGAATGGTATCTTATAGGAGTCACGATGGATAGCGGTTCAGATTGAGGAATCGGAGAGCCGAGTTCGAATTCCAGTCAAATCCACAGCGTTCACTTACGTGCAATACCCTTGGGAAAGGTATTAATCCTCTTCTTCTCCCTCCAGCTAAGGGTAAATAGCAGGACAGACCAAGTTTTATAGCCTTGGATGACAACTGGTCTAGGAGAAGGACAACTCTGAATTCAAAACCTGCGAAGGATCGTTTGGAGACCTTGTGGCACGTAGTGCACCAGGTCTCTGTATTCGGACCATCAAAAAGTGTGGTTGGTTCCGTTTCTTCACCACTATAATCAATTCATATGTGCTGGTATCTGGGTGTCGGTTCCTAGGAACTGAGCTGCTTCACCCTCATACATCAAATACGACGGGAGAATTCACTATCTTTCTTGTGCCAGATTTCGACATTTTCTTTAACACATTTTTCATTTTGTAATGACATCAAAACAAAAGTTTTGAATATTTGTTATATTGCTACATAAACGGAATTTGAACTGTTGATAACATTTTTAATTTTACGTGAAGCACCGGCCTTCGATGCAATTTTGTTTTTAGTCAAGAACATTCTATATTGCTTTAGAACTATTCAATTTCAACGTTTCTAATTTTGATATCCAAACTTGTATTACTAAGTAGTTAACGCATCATTTTGACTTCATTTCATTTGATGTGATCTTCACGAATTATAATGCCAAAGGTTGATGACATATCGTCCAGTTATAAACACCTTTATGCTTTCATACTGTACTTTCTCTGTGAGCCATCTTTGAGTATCCGGGTATGACGATAAACTACATCCGACAGCAAGGCACCTGTACAAAAATAGATTTTTATAATAAAAATTCCAGCAATACATTTTTAAAGCAAAATGACCACCAATACATTTTATAGAATTACCAATAATACATTTTATAGCAAAATGACCAAAAATACATTTCACTTGTAGTTGAAAGCATACAATTGCGTTCAAAATATATTTAGTTGAAGTCATAAAATTCTGTTTAAAATATTTAGATTTCGGCATTAAATAACCCATAGATATGTTGATATGCCGCTAGATAAACAAAACCAAGCAACCAACAAAAACTTTTTCATTATATTCCTCCATATAATATCTTATAATCTCTTAAATCAAACTGTATTCCAAAAATATAACTTCAACAAAACTACAGCATAAAATACACCATCACCTCCAGTATGTCTACATATACATATATATGCACAAAAGCTGAGTATTATGTACCATGTATTCAATTGTGAAAGCAGAATAACGTATATTTTTATTACTTCAAAGCTCCCAAGAAAATTAAATTTCGGCATTAAATGACCCATAAGGAGTTGATGTGCCGTTAATCAAAATGAACCAAACAAACAACCAACAAAAACTTTTTCATGAATTTAATCCATATAATATCCAACAATTTCTTTAAAGAAATCAAACTGTGTTCCAAAATATAATTTCAACGAAACTACAACATAAAACACACATATCACCGTCTCTAGTAATTATGTCCCCACAGACATGTTTATGCACAAAAGCTGAGTATCATCTACCATGTATTCAATTGTGAAAGCAGAATAACATATATCATATTTTTATCACTTCAAAGCTCCCAAGAAAATTAAATTTCGGCATAAGAAGTTGATGTGCCATTAAACAAATCAAATCAGATTTCAGCCTAGACAGTATCATTTGTTCTTCGGCTTACTCGGTATGCTCTCTGTGACTGTGATAAGTATTAGGTTGGTGCAAAAATAATGTCGTTTTCACACATGAATTTGAACGTCAAAAAACGACATTATTTTTGCACCAACCTAATATCTTTGGTTTAATTCTATCGAGAATGATGTCGGATAATATTTTATCGAATGATGAACAATTTAATAAATGTTGAGTTTCTCACAAGGCCTTTTGGTTTCTCTGGCTTCTTTAACGCGACAATTGTTCCACACCCAAAAGGCCTAGATGTTGATACTTTTCTCGGGCATCATTTATTATTTCTCGTATGAATGCATATTTCACTACCTCTCCTTGTACTCTACCAGGGCCTGCTGTTCTGTTGTTGTTGAGCTTTTGAATAGCTTTTGTTACTTTATTTGTAAAAGGTTTCACAAGTTTCTTTGCTTATCCAATGAAACTAGATACTGCTTGGACATTCTCATTATAAAAATGGTCTTTGAAATGACTTTATAGAAGATAATAGGCTATCACTTAAGGGGCTTATTAGGGTATCTATTGAAAACGTCCGTTTCCACCATATATCGGTATATTGGATTTAGGTGTCTTTTGGTCATGTGTAATGATTTAAAGAAAATACACAGTGTTGATAAATATAGGTATACCTGACCCTACAGTGTTAATTGGTTCCAGAGGTCACGACTTGGGTCGAAAAACGACTTAAGTCGAAATAACCACACTATAAACCGCAAATAAGCATTCCCATTTGCATATTACAGTATTTATGATATGTACGTACAGTATTCTGAATAAAATAATTTATCAGCGACATAGCCTTACGCTTAGCATTAGCAATGAAAGAACAGCCTGGCAATTTTTTACAATATAAACTGGTTTCGTCAACGTTAAAAATCTGTTCAGAAAGAAACCCGTTTTCTTCGATGATCTTATCCATTCTTTATGAAAATCGACTGCTGCTTGTTTGTCAGCTGATGCACTTTCACCTTGCTTCTTAATAGACTGATAACTTTGTTCTTTAAATCTCATTAACCAGATTTGACTCGCTTTATACTCTACATCTTCCTCATCTGAGTATTTTTTTTGTCCAGGTCCTCAAACAAAGACAACACTTTTGCTTGAAAGCTAATAGCAGCACGCTGATGATTCAACCTATCAATCCAAAGAGAAAGAAGTTGTTCCATCTCTTCAAAGATTTTTCCCCTTTTCTTATTGATAACAGTATTCTTCATCTGTGGGGCATCGGATTTGATATGTGCCAAAATCTTATCCTTATTGTGAACACTCGTCAATACAATTGTCCGGTTCATTCCAAATGATTGAGCAACCAATATAACCTTTTCACCTTTTTCATGACGTTTTATCATAGTAAGTTTATCATCCAGCATTATAGCATGATGCTTAGCACTTGCTCTAGGAATTTTCTTAGGAGCCATTGGGGCAAAATATGAAGTCACAAATGAATGAGAATGAGAGAGTAGGCAATAAGCCGGTGTATGCCGTGCGTATGCCTAAACTAAACTGGATTTCAATTTCGCGGGAATCACGAGTGGCGCTGACAACGACATCAAGTAACAGTTATTGGAACTGCTGTGGAAAACTCCAATGTTGAGCTCTTAAAGACCGCTAAATAAGACGATAACACAGAGTCACAGATGTTTTCATATTTCGTTCTCTAGGATTTATTATGATTATATTAACATTTACTGTAAATTTTAACATGATTTTATTATAAGTTTTCAGGCTGCTGTTCCCGACTGGTAGTTAGGATCCCAAACTCTTGCGCAACGTCTTGAGAGACTGCTCTGATCAACAGTTGCATAATATCAGAGTTCTTTAGTGCCATGTCGCGCATGAAAGGGTGTCCCTCCAACAGCTTCTTCTCTCGCACTCCCGACAGTTGAAATTTCCTTCCTCCTACTTGCTTCCCTGATAGCTATAATCTTCAAGTATTCAAATGTAATGTCAATCGACATCTTCTGATGCCTTGATCCTGATCTCCGTCCTTCTCTATATCCTTTCCTAAAACATCCCTTTAAATCTTCCTTTCACTCTTTGTAACCCCTTGCGTGCTAGTGGCACTTCCGCCTTGCTTGGTGTGATTTGCTTAAAAAAAAAATTTAAGTTTTAAATAAGAAGTTGCCAATTTTTAACGAATGACAACCAGAAAAGCCATTACGTTCTTTATCAAAACTAAACTGTTTCAACTTGAAAGCTCGCTGCAATTTAGTATGATTTCTCATATTCAGCAACTTCTTTTTATAATAATGTTCCCTTGTATTAGGCCCGAGGGTCGCTCGAGGTAGAGCGTTACAGTTTAAAAGTCACAGATTATGCTTATGTCGAAGATAACGGTTAACCCTAGACTTGAACAGGTTAAGATTGTAGTAATCGGTGAAGCATCCTCTTGGGAGTCGGTTCCACAAGTTAACGGTTCGTGGGAAAAACTGTACGAGTGGAACTTACATCTCACCATGGAATAAGGGTGGTTCGCTACAATGTGCATGGTATGGAGGGTCTTGGTCGTGAAAATTAGGACTGGTGAAACCAAGGAGTGTAGTTCATCTGAACACCCACCGTGTAAAATGTTTAAAAACAAAAACAAAAAAAAAACTCTCTGTTTCATATATTTCTCTAATATTGAAGATATATTTCCCATCTTTACTTTGAACAACTGGATTCTTGAACGTCTTCCGATTTAACATTTCACTGTTTTGAATATTTTTGATTCAGGATCAAGATTTTTTTTTTTTTTTCATCAATTTCATTCTCCCTGTTGTCTTTTGTTTTCGTAGCTATTATCTTCAATAATCGATTCCGTTGATTTCTGAATTCTTTGATCTCTTCCTGTATTACGGCATGATGCTATTAGTAATCTGATTTTCTTTTCTCCTTCTGACATCTTTTCTATTTCATCGTTCTATGAAGTTCTATTGCTGATGGTGTTTACTGCAGTTTTAAAGTCAGTAATTTCTTCTGATTTTCTTATTATATTGACAGCCTCGTTTTCATTTTTGCTGATTATTCCTATGCGTGTTCTTTCGGATATTATCAAACTTCTCCTTCGCTGTTTTCTCAGTAGTCCTGGGTGGGACGATAAACTACATCTGGCCTCTGATCTGGAGATTAGATGTTTGGTGGGGCGTGGAACCACCACTTAATTGCTGTTGTCCCCGGGTTCAATCAGACCCTGACTAGTAGCATCTGTTACGGTCCCAGCTATTGGAAAATACTGAACCCCCAAAGAAAACACAATGTATGTATAAAAATACATTTTTTATAGTAAAATAGCTCCATGATTTCCAGCCAGCTTTAATCTGCAAAAATTTAAAAGTAATGTCAATCGCTATCTACTCCCTCCTGATTACTTTCCTCTTCCCGCACATTATTAATGTTTCTGTTTTTAATGCTTCCGCGCCCGGTAACCCATTGTTCTTTATGGTTTTACTGCTTTGTGATACCGACTAAAAATACCAACAATACATTTTACATAAAAAAATTACCAACAATAGATATTTATAGTAAAATTACCAACAATACATTTTTATATAAAAAAATTACCAACAATAGATATTTATAGTAAAATTAGCAACAATAAATATTTATATAAAAAAATTACCAACAATAGATATTTATAGTAAAATTACCAACAATACATATTTATATAAAAAAATTGCCAACAATAGATATTTATAGTAAAATTACAAACAGTACATTTTTATATAAAAAATTACCAACAATAGATATTTATAGTAAAATTACCAACAATACATATTAATATAAAAAATTACCAACAATAGATATTTATAGTAAAAATACCAACAATACATTTTTATATAAAAAAAATTACCAACAATAGATATTTATAGTAAAATTACCAACAATAGATATTTATAGTAAAATTACCAACAATACATTTTTATATAAAAAAATTACCAACAATAGATATTTAGAGTAAAAATACGAACAATACATTTTTATATAAAAAATTACCGACAATAGTTATTCATAGTAAAAATATCAACAATACATTTTATATAAAAAAAATTACCAACAATAGATATTTATAGTAAAATTACCAACAATACATTTTTATATAAAAAAATTACCAACAATAGATATTTGTAGTAAAATTACCAACAATACATTTTTATATAAAAAAATTACCAACAATAGGTATTTATAGTAAAATTACCAACAATAGATATTTATAGTAAAATTACCAACAATACATTTTATATAAAAAAATTACCAACAATAGATATTTATAGTAAAATTACCAACAATACATTTTTATATAAAATATTACCAACAATAGATATTTATAGTAAAATTACCAACAATACATTTTTATATAAAAAAATTACCAACAATAGGTATTTATAGTAAAATTACCAACAATAGATATTTATAGTAAAATTACCAACAATACATTTTTATCTAAAAAAAAATTACCAACAATAGATATTTATAGTAAAATTACCAACAATAGATATTTATAGTAAAATTACCAACAATACATTTTATATAAAAAAATTACCAACAATAGATATTTATAGTAGAATTACCAACAATACATTTTTATATAAAAATATTACCGACAATAGATATTTATATTAAAAATATCAACAATACATTTATATATAAAAAAATTACCAACAATAGATATTTATAGTAAAATTACCAACAATACATTTTATATAAAAAAATTACCAACAATAGATATTTATAGTAGAAATACCAACAATACATTTTTATATAAAAATATTACCGACAATAGATTTTTATATTAAAAATATCAACAATACATTTATATATAAAAAAATTACCAACAATAGATATTTATAGTAAATTACCAACAATAGATATTTATAGTAAAATTACCAACAATACATTTTATATAAAAAAAATTACCGACAATAGATAGTTATAGTAAAAATATCAACAATACATTTTTATATAAAAAAAATTACCAACAATAGATATTTATAGTAAAATTACCAACAATACATTTTATATAAAAAAAATTACCGACAATAGATATTTATCGTAAAAATAACACCAATACATTTTTATATAAAAAAATTACCAACAATAGATATTTATAGTAAAATTACCAACAATAGATATTCATAGTAAAATTACCAACAATAGATTTTTATATTAAAAAAATTACCAATAATACATATTTATAGTAAATTACCAACAATATATATTTATAGTAACATTACCAACAATACATTTTATATAAAAATATTACCAACAATACATATTTATAGTAAAATTACCAACAATAGATATTTATATAAAAAATATCAACAATACATTTTTATATAAAAAAATTACCAACAATAGATATTTATAGTAAAATTACCAACAACAGATATTTATAGTAAAATTACCAACAATACATTTTATATAAAAATATTACGAACCATACATATTTATAGTAAAATTACCACCAATACATTTTTATATAAAAAAGGTGGATTCATGCCTTTCTTTTTTTTTTCTTTTTTTTTGCGCGTGAGTGAATATAACGAACCCAACCGGAACCGGAACTCTTCGATTTCCAATTCCGGTTCGTCTCGATCTTCACAAATTCGCTCGGTGTGTGCTGTACACAAATTGATAGTCGTAAAGCAGTTTTTGTTTCTTTTATTTTCAGTCTTGTATCTGGTGATTTCATGAACATGCTGCTGTAGGTTCTGTTTGGTCGTCTTTGAAGATTTATACTTTCAGTCTGAATGCATTCATATTCCTTCCTGTTCATCCTGAGCTGCAAAACTGACATTCGATCAGAGACTTTCCAACGTCTATGGATGTTATTCTTCCATTTGGCATTGATGATAAAGCCATTTCCTTAATATTTATTGTCTCTTTCCAAAGTTATTTCTGACTAGAAACCTGAGGGTAAACCAGGATAAAACCGAGCTTACAGTATCGGAGAGAGGAAATAAAAAAAAAACAGAATGGTGGGAAAATGTTAAGAAAATGGGGAGTTTATTAGAATATGCTGGGGATATCGTCAGACGTAAACATTTGGCAATCGCTAGTATGAATAATTTGAAAAGAGTATAGATTATATGGGATAGTATTAATGAAAAGCGTCGATTGAAATTCTGAACTACGATAGTAAAACCAATCTTGACATACAACTGTGCTATGTGGGTGTACCGACAAGGACGTGTGAGTAAAAACTTGATTAACTCCATCAAAAACAGTTAAAAACTAAATGACAAAATATACTCCCACATCATCTGCAATTCCAGCACATACAAAAGATGTGAAACGTACCCGATCTCACTTTTCATACTCCGATTACGATGGGAATTATTTGGACCGGTGCTGCGATTACAATTTTCAATTTCCTTCTCATGAAGCAATGCTGTTTTATTTTTGGGAAGAGAAATGCAACGCAGTTTCGTGAAAGACCACAAACAACCATTTGAAGATTGTAATGGTTAGTAAGTTTGTTTCGGTAGATCAATTACGACTGATTAGTGAGTTCGTTCCTCACTGAGTGCTCTATACTTTCGGGCTTGTGCAGCATCTACGGTACGCTTAGTAAATCGCTATAAGGATTTTCCCATCAATGGTAGAGGGATTGTGAAAAAAGAAAGCTGGAAATTGGCTCGGGGTGTATGCTGCCTCCAAGAAATTAAAATCAAAGAAATTGATATTGATATAGGTGTTGGTCAGTACGACTTAATAGCTTTGGAAACAGTTAATATTATGGGAATGGTTTTGTCGTTAATACAGACATTTCACGAACAACACACAGAAGAACATCATTACAAGAACTGTCAATAAAATTCCATTATTCCCCGTGAAAGCTTTGAAAAGTTTAGAAAACCTGTATTACCTTCATGAGTTAACAAAAGACAGGGCGGTTAGGAGAGGACTGATAAGAGTTATTTACAAAGTTCGAGGCCTCGCAAACCAAACTAGTGATATTCCACCATCGCCGATCGGACCCAGAACTTTCACCAATTGCGATGAACGGATGTTACCCAAGGGAGGCCCCATGACTTGACCGCATCTTGAGACTTAAATTCAGCCCAAACCTCGAGTGAAACACGTACATACAATTTATCACTAAAGTGGCTGGAAAAATGGTCCGTTCCCTGTACCGTTCCAGCAAGTACCTTACTTCTCCAGCTATCCTCTAACTTTACAAGAACCAGATCAGACTTGAAATGGAGTACTGCTGATTGTTAATCTTTCCATTGTTGAAATTGTCAAAGACTTAAGTTGTTGAATCTGAAAGAAAAAGAATCATTAGGCGCTTAAACTTAATTCACATTTAAAATCGAACTAAGTTATTGGAACACCCTTTATTATGAATATTGTTTTGCCATTAATACCAAATGGAAGAATAATATTCAGACATTGACCGAACAACCATTGTATACACATTGAGCCACAACATTAAAAGAACTACGAATAAAATTCCATCATTCCTCGTAAAAAATACTGTACAGTGCTTGAGTTATTACAAGACAGAGATAAGAGATATTTACAAAGTTGTTGAACATGAGAAATCATGCTAATTTGCAGTGCGCCTTCAATTCTAAACAAGTCTCACGTTGATGATTCTTTAGCAGTAAAGGTTCAATGTGGGCAACTTCTTATTGTAAAAAAAAAACAGGAATTATTGTTTGGTATATGTTGATAACTATGCAGTAAGAAGGCCTAATAATGCTTCGATCGAAACATGGCGACAAAAAACAAAAGAAAAATGATCGTTGAATGGTGAGGAAAACCGAAGAAAGCACTGGTCGAAAGTTGGTGATAGAATCAAAGGAATATTCGTCTGAACAAGTCGTGTACTAGTGGAACAGCGAGGAAGACTTAAGAACGCATCGATCGAAATATGTGGCATTAAAACTATCAATGATCTGAATAATCGTCTGAATACGTTGTTAACTGGCGAAGCAGTGAGGAAGGCCTAAGAAGGCATTGATTGAAACATGGCGGCCAAACCAACAATGACGAGAATATTTTTTATGAACAAGTTGTTGACTAGTGAGTTAGTTAGTAAGGCCTAAGAATGCATCGATCGAAACTTGGCGGCAAAACTAACAACGATGAGAAGTAGTATTTTTGAACTGGAAAGAACGGGTGGTGTAATGAATATTGACACAAAAAGGGAATTGGGCGTGTCGGGTTCAGTTTTCGTTCGATTCTGTTTTATTCACTTTGCGCTAATACCTTTGGGAAAGGCATGAATCCATCTTCCCCCAGCAATGGGTTAAACAGCAGGGCAGAATGAGCTTTTTTACCTGGATGCGACAACCAGTCTAAGAGAAGGAAAACTCTAAATTCAAAACCAGCCTGAACTGGGATGGGCTCCGTGAGGCTATCTTTCACTAGACACTCGACTGCTGCTATGGCTGCAGTATATGTACTACGAGCCTCATGGTTTACGGTTGATTGTTTTTGTTTTGCAGCATATCAACCCCTATGGGTGTTTTAATGCCGAAACCTGAATATTTTATGTTTATTATTTTGGGGGGGTGATAAGAATTGTTTTATTGATACAGGTCTTACTAATTAACCCGTAGCTGGGGAGAAGAAGTGAATTCATACATTTCCCAAAGGTATTTACGCGTAAGGGAATATAACGAACCCAACTGAAATTGGAACTCGGCTCTCCGATTTACAATTCCGAGCCATTATCCTCACACCCGAGCCTACAGCATCTAATATTGGCAAGCGGTCCCCCATCTAGGTACTGATAAAGTTTGACGTTGCTTAAGTTCAGTGATCGTCTGGGAACCAATGTTTGAACGTGATGTGGCCTTAAACAAACACACAGACACATGTGAACTGATTATAATTTTTTAAGGCAATTCACCCCAAGCAAGGGGTTACAGAGAATTGAGAACAAGAGTAAAGAGGTGTGTTTGAGGAAAGGAGACAGAGAAGGACGGGGAACAGGATCGCGGTATCAGATGCCGATTGACATTACACTTAAATACTTGAAGATTATACCTCATTTCCAAACTTCAGACTTTGTGTATATTGCAGATTCAGACGCAGAGCGATGTTATTGTTTATTGCTTCTTTTGTTTTTGCAATGTTCCTTCAGGGCGTAGGTGATTATAGCCCTCCATTGTCTACATTCCTTTATATCTATGAAATGTTCACTGCCACTTCACTCTCTTTTCCACAAATAAGTATGTTTGGGGGAAAAGAGAGTGAACTGGTTTCTTGTTGCCTTCTCTACGACTTTAGATTACAAGTTGTTCTTCTCCTAGACTCTTTACCTACCAAGGCCTGTTATTTAACCCGTAGCTGGGGGAAGGAGACGAGACGGTTTTATGCATTTCCCTGGGACATTTGTACGAGATAAATGCTGCAACCACGGCCGAAATTAAAACTGTCTGCCGTTTCCATTTTCCGCGTTCAAAACAGAATTCACGAACTGAATTCAAATTTCGAACGAATCTGTTTATGCCTATTTCCCCCTAATGATCTTAGAAAAGGCACGAACTCATTTGTCCCTATTCTGTAGAATATTCTTTAAGGAGACATCACATTGAGACACCGGTTCTCATCCAATCATAGAAGTTAAGCAACGTTGAACTTGATCAGTACCTAGACGGGAGACCACTTGGGAATAGCAGGTGCTGAAAGCTTAGATGTGGTGCAGTGGATAACGTCTCGGAAGGAGAACTCGGAGAGCCTAGTTCTAATTCCAATCTGGTTCGTTTCATTCACTTACGCACAAATACTATTGGAGAACGTATGAATCAACCATTTTCCCCCACATCTATGGGTCAAATGGTAGGACTGTCTAAAGTTCATTATTATCTTTTAAAAATGTTAATACAATATTCACTCGCAAAAAAAATGAGTTATTCTTGCAATCAAAAAATGTTTCGGCTTGAAATAATCTATAAAGTGTTGATAAGCAGTAAAAAAAGAAAACAATTAATCAATCTCTTGAATATTCTTATCATTGTTAGTTTTATTTCCATATTTCGATCGATGCACTCTTTGACCTTCCTCACCAGTACACGACTTTTTCAGGCGAGGATTCTCATTATTGTTGAGTTTTTCACCAGGGTTCGATCGATGCATTCTTAGGCCTTCTTCATTGCTTTTCCAGTCCCTATCTAATCTCTATTTTTTTATATACTTATGTTCAGCCAATATGATTCTCAAGAGAGAGGTAGAGCGTCAGTGAATGATGTGTTATAAGGGAAGGAAAAGACGAAGTGAAGGTTATGAGGATATGTAGGATAGATAACGATTGACCCAAGGCTTGAAGAGGTTACGATTGTAGTGCTCGGAAAATCGGAAGTCTGTTCTACAAAATAGTGGTTCTAAGGGAACAGATGCCTGACTGGAACTTCTTTCTTACCAATAGAATAAGAAGGAGATGAGGATGATAGCAACCGAGGAAGCATACTCTCAGGAGTTCGTTCTACATAGTAGCGGTTCTCGGGAATAAGCTGAGTGGAACGTTCTTCTTACCAATGGAATATGTAGGGAATGTGGGTGATTCAACTCTGTGGATGCAGCAGAGTGGGTCTTGGCTGTAAAGGTTTGAACTGATGGCGCTAAGGACTGGAGCTAGTCTGAACATTCGCCATGTCTTAACGGAGTTGGAAGCGCTGTAAGTGAAATTTTTAAAATAAACAAAACGGTAACGATTTTTTTTTCAAAATAGACCTATCTGTGTCTTCAAAAGACCAGTGCAAGCGTAAAGAACAACAACAGACAACTCTTCGCCGCCTCGAAAATTCGTTTTCTATCTTATTAAAATCTCCATTTTCTCTGATAGATTATATCAAAAAGTTTGGCTCGTTCTCTTTTGCGGCATCGAAGATTAAATTAAAAATTTGATATTGCCAACTTTATCTTTGTGTCATCCTAAGCATTTTGTGATAAAGCGTAACTTTACACTCAATTTACCAATTTCATATTGGCGAATTCACTCTGGTGATTCTATAGAGCCCTATGAAAATCTGTGTCAAATCATTCTTACTAATGAGAATCAATATTTTACTTAATATAAAATACCGGACCGATAAGTCCCGTTACGATAACACTGCATCAAATCCAATCTCAAATGATCTATCTAAAAATTAAGTATCTTTCTCACGAGCCGTGTACTTTCAAGATGTTGGCGATCATGGCTTTCCACGGCTTCCTATCTCTTGTAGCTCTTGGTAATATTTGTATTTTTACTGCCCTTCCCATTCCCTGTTCTGCCATACATTTACACAAGCTCGTTAAGCAGGTTACTCTGTTTTCCTTCTGCCTCTCTTTCCTTCAATATGCCTTGTGAGTGTCAAATTTTCCAAGCCCTCTTTCCTCAGTATGTGTCCCTGAAAGTTCAACTGTCTTTTTCTCATTCTAAGCTTGTGCCCTTTTCGTTTACATTTTCCCTAAAAAATTCCTCGTTGTCCACATGCTCCGTCCATGGTATTCTCATCACGTACATATCGAAGAAACCTAGAAAGGGTTACTTAACGAGGAATAACCACTACGGGAGTTGGAAATGAAATGGTAATTTTTATAACAGCAACAAAATACAATACTCGCCAGCGGCGTGAAGTAGGTAAACCACTTCTAGTGATGGACTACTTAGATAGCATATTACCGCCACTTATAATGTCCAACGTATTTATGAGGACTGGGACATACCCATTGGTGTTCGTAGGTACGGTATATAACGTGAACGTGAACATATATGAAAAAGTACGACAGTTAACGGCAGCGCGCAACCTACCTGACGAGCTTGTGTGAAAGGGAATCGGGAGGGGGGCTGGAAATGCGGCAAACATTGCTAAGGACTATAAAGGAAAAGAAATTGTGGAGAGTCATGATCGCCCAATAGACATGGAAAATAGAAGATACTTGTTGTGGCATCTGTTCGCATAAACTCTTCGGTAGGTTACTCGCGGTTTCCTCTTGCTTTTCTTGCCTTCAGTATGTACTAATTCTCCAAATTTCTATTTCCTCACTTTATGTACCTGACTTTCTGATTGTAAATATAATCTCCCTTCTATTTTCCTAAAAAACAAAAACAAAACTTCCTCATTGGTCCTCGTTAGTAGCATTAAGCACCCCCAGTGATGTATAGAGCCACAGCCTCAACACGTTATGGCCACATCCTTATCACGGTAGGTGACTGTAATTTCCATAACACGTAGGGTTAGAGGTATGTTGCCATCATCACATATAACCGGTTTTGAATTCATTTTTTTCCTTCTCCTAGCCTAGAGGACCCATCCAGTCCTGCTGTTTGACCTCTACCCAGGGGAAGAAAAAGATAAATTTATAACTATCCCGAGAAAATTTGTGTGAAAGTGAACGCAACGGATTCGGTCCGAATTTGAATTCGGCCCACTGATTCCATCCTCCGTACACATCTATATCCAAACGATTATAAAATAATCTATGTTCTAATTTCCATAAGTATGTCCGTGTTCTTTTTCCATGTCATGTCCCTTCAGGACGTGGGCGATCATAGCTCTCCAAATTTTCCCTTGTGGTTCTTACTAAATTTTGTCTATTCGCCATCGTCCCTGTTCTGCCAACCATTTACACAACCTCGTTAGGCAGATCATGCGCTGCTTTCCTCTACCCCTCTTGCCTTCAGTATGCCGTCAGTGTCAAATTTTCTAAGCCCTCTTTCCTCACTATGTGCTCAAGAGTTTTCAACTGTCTCTTTCTGATATTAGGTATAAGTGTTCTTTTTGTGTCCATATTCTATAAAAATTCCTCATTGCTCACATTCGGTCCATGGTATTCGCAGCATCCTTATGCAGAACCACATTTATATTGCTTCAAGTCACTTCTTTGATCTGTGAGGAGATTGTCCAGTATTCACTGCTGTATAGGAGGACTGATATTACATAGCAGTTCAACACTCTTTTCTTTGTTTCTAATTAAATTTTCCTGTTTCTTATTATTTTGCTTAGCTTTTGGAAGACATCTTTCGTTATCCCAGTGCGTCTTTGGATTACGGTGACACACTTTTCGTCCTCTGTTAAAACACTTCCTAGATATTTACATTTGTGGACTAACATGGTTTTGATGTCTTCAATTTGTAGTCCCTATGTTAGGCTCTTCTATTTACTGACAACCATAGATTCTGTTTTCTTACAATTGGTGTTTAGTCTTTCCTTTACTACCTTCTGTAGAAGTTCCCATTGTTTCCATTTTGTGTCTGCTGTCAGTACAGTGCCATCTGCGTATCTTATGTTAATAAGATTGTGGCCGCTAATAATGAATCGTGGTAGGACTTCTAATTCTCTCAGAATTGCCTCGCTGTAAAGGTTAAATAAATCCGGTGAGAAGACACATCTTTGTCGTACACACCTTTCTATTTTTGTATATATACTGAATTCATTTCCTGTCCGTCTGTAAGCAGTTTTCTCGCAGAATAGGTTCTAGATTATTCTAACATTCTTTCCATATATGTCAAGGTTGCTAAAACGTATTTTATCGAACGCCTTTGCATAATCTACGAAATACAGGTACACGTCTTTTTGCATTTATATTGATCTTTCTGATATCATTCTGAGCATAAATATTGTTTTCCTTGTTCCAGTGTTTTTAACGAACCCGCACTGTTCTTGTCCTATTTCTCGTCTGATTCTGTTGCGCGCTTTAGTCATCAGAATTGGGATTATAAGTTTTGTTATAGGGCTCATTATGCTTATTGTCCAGTGGAGTTCACATTCGTTTGTACCTGGCTTCTTAGGCAGAGCTATGAAAATACATCTACTTCGGTCTTCTAGTATATCTACATCGAATTCATTTTCTATCCGTTTGCAGGCAGTTTTCTCACAGTATAGGTTCTGGACTACTCAAATACACCTCCCAAATATATTTTCGCGCTTTCCTTCACTGCCTTTTGTAGGAGTTCTTATAGTTCCTTTCTGTGTCTGCTATCAACACTGTGTCATCCACATATCTTATGTTGTTAAGATTGTGGCCGCCAATAATGAATCTTGGTAGGACTTCTAATTCTCTCAGAATGTCCTCGCGGGATAGGTTAAATAAATCCGGTGTGAAGACACATCCTTATCTTACACCCCTTTCTATTTGTTTTGTTTTTGTATTTACTGAATTTCCTTCCCAAATAAATCAAGCTTACCTAACAGTTCAAACAGTTCCCTTGACGTACTTTATCAAACGCTTCTGCATAATATATAAAGGTAATATATAAAGGTAAACTTCCTGTTGCATTTGTATTGCTATTTCAGATATCATTCTAAGCATAAATATTGCCTTTCTTGTTCCAGTGTCTTTACCGAAACGGCACTATTATTTTTCAAGTTCAGGCTTAATTCTGTTGCACGCTCTATTGGTTAAAATTTGGATGACTTTAAATAACCAGACTAGAGAAGTTATTAAATGCTATCCAAAATTCATTAAAATGTTTTATTATTCAACGAATTTATTCAACAGATTTGGTTGCTTTTATCACAGTGTTTCAACCAATGAGGAAGCTTGAAGAATACATCGGCTAAAATTTTATAAAATCAAAAAACCAAAAAGATGAGCACACTAATCCTAATAAATGATAGGGCGTGAGAACCCAATAACTTAAAGATCAGTGCCCAAAAGACAAAATTTGTTGCTTCAAATAGAAATTACCATTTCCTAAGCGGTAAGAAAACAGAATGTATGACTGTCAGCTAAAAGAACAGCTCAAGATGCTAACTACGATTTGGAGATGCCAAAATCAAACAAGTGCAAAATTTTAAATATCTTGGAAATGTGACACCGAAATCCGAAGGCGCATTTGAATAACGAAAGTTGCCTTCCAAAAGCTAAACAAAATATTAACAGAGAAATTTCGTTAAAAAAAAACAAAAAAAATGCTGAACTGTTATGCGATGTCGGTCTTCTTGTATGGAAGTGAATGCTAGACAATCTTCTCCCAGGTGAACAAGATACATGAAGCAACAGAAACGTTGTCCTACAGAAGGATACTGAGAATACTAGGGACTGAAAATGGGAGTAACAAGGAAGTTTTAGGGAAAATTGAAACAAAAAAGACGTTTATACTTATAGGCAGTTGACATTTCTTGGGCACATAATAAGAAAAGATAGTTTGGAGAATTTGATACTCACGGGAGAGATTAATGTAAGGAGTAACAGGGGGAAACAGCGAGTAACCTACCTAACAAGATTGTGTAGATGGATAGCAGAACAGGGTGTGGGAGGAATCGTGAAAAGACACCTTACTGAAAGCAGCAACGGATAGAAAGTTGGGGAGAGCCATAATCGCTCTCGTCCTGAAGGGACACGGCATATAAAAGAAGCGGTCAATTCGTTAAATTTGCGTTATAAATATCGTACAGACATCACTAAATAACCCGAATTTAGTCGTTTTATTTTGAATGCCGGGTAGGTGAGTATCGTTGCTCTAAAGTGAACTTGCTCTCATTCTCAGCTGGTCACCTGAATACAATTTGATTATTTCGTTGTGCAGATTTTAGTTTCATTTAAAGAAGACGTAACAGTCATCAAATTTCGATGAGCTGGCATTAGACGTAACTAGTGCGCAACTAACAATGGCTTGTTCAGAGATATAATTGCAGGGTACGGCAAACCAAGGCCGGCTATTGTCATTTGTGTTCCTCCACCAATTCTTTATTGGCCCGCATTAATCAAGGAAGAAAATACCTCCATTTTGCATCAATTCTTCCGCCTTCATATTTTTTCTTTTTTACTTTCGGCCTCTTTTCTCTTTTTTTCTTCTACTTCTTTTTTCTTTCAATGTCATTTCTTTTTCTTCTTTTTTCCTCTATTTTTCGCCTATTTCTTTTACTTCCAGTTTCATCTCTTCCTTTTTTTTTCTGCTGCTACTTTTTCTTACACTTTCATTTCTTTCTTCATTATTCTTCTACTTCTATTTCTTCCAACTTCTTTTTTTCTTTTTCTCTTCAATTTCTTAATTTTTCTTCAACTTCTTTTTTCTCCCGCCTTTATTTATTTTTTTTTCTTTTTCTTTTTTGGTCTACTTTTTCTTTCGCATTCATTTCCTTTTCATTTTTTTCTTCTTTCGCCACCATTTTTTTCCACTTCTTTTCCTTTCCACTTTCATTTCCTCTTTCTTCTTTTTTCTTCAAATTATTTTTTCTTCCGCTTCTATTTCTGTTTCAGTTTTACTTTTTTCTTCTGCCTTCATTACTTTTTCTTCTTTCGCCATCTCTTTTCTTCTTTTTTCTTTCGTTTACTCATTCTTCTTTCGCATTAATTTCTTTTCTTCTTTTTTCTTCTACTGCTCTTTTTACCTTTTTTTCTCTATTTTTTCTTTTACTTCCATCTCTTTTTTCTTCTTCTTTTTTCTTCTACGTTTTTTTTTTTTTTTCTAATTCTGTTCTTTTTCTTTCACTTTTATAAAATATTTTGATTTGGTTGTTGTCTGTCTTTCCCTTTCACGACGTCTGTTAACCTATAATTAGGTCATGAACAAAATCGTTATCTTGTGAGTTGAAGAGGAAAAAAGAAGTCAGTCACCGAGGCTTCCTCACGTGTGAAATCGGCTTTTTTGCCTGAGTTTTCTACTCATCTGTTTTTCATGCACGTTGTCTCCTAAACATCTAAACTTAAATGCGTTTGGCAACAGAGCAAATGCGTAAATATACATGTTCTCTATATACACGTCTATAAGCAAGTTCATGAATATATCACACTATAGATAATTACGATGCTACTATCAAATTCGAAAAAATAGAGTAGGAAGATTGCTTAGCGCCAATATTATAAGCGGTGGCGCTGCCTTGAGCAAAGCACTCGACAATATGATTTTTAATTGAACTTGTACAATTTATGGGGGGTGAAAAATATATTTATAGCTTTCAAAACGGACAATAGAATATACAAAATATATTTTATAGCCCTTTTACATATGAATATATATATGTGTGTGTGTGTGTGTGTGTGTGTGTGTGTGTGTGAGAGAGAGAGAGAGAGAGAGTCTTTGTGTCTGTGTTTGTGTGTGCGCACCTTCACTAATATGGTATACGTAAAGTTTAAAATTATTTTATTTAAATGAAAAGGCTTTCTTTTTAGCTTTAATTGAAAGCTAAAGGATTTAAAATTTACTATTTCCAGAAAGCAAAATACTATGTGGTGTATTTCAAACATAAATTATATTAATCGGAATCGATTTTTTTCAGTAAAATCGATAAAAACTGCCATTTTGACACATTTGTATATAAAAGTTAATTCTCGGTTTTAAAAATCTTTCAAAAATAAAACATATGTTTCTGAAACGTTATTTCAGGAAAATTAGCAAATTTAAAGTTAAATTAATCTGATTTGAAACAAATATTACTTACTTAGAGCATAAAATGTTGTATACAAACATTTCTTAACTTCAGGGTCTTGTTTTTCTAACCTGTTAATCGATTTATTGACAGCAGAATATGTTCAGTATGGTGGCGCAGCCGATAAAGTTCATATGAGGGGATTTTTTTCCCCGTAAGTGGAGACAACCCTTAAAACACGTGACCATTTAACGATAATGTTATAGGTTTGATGATCTATACTTTGAAATTCTGTACGTACATGACACATACAAAAACAAATCGAAATTCTTTTTAAAATATTTGAGGTCGTCAGATTGTAATAAGCTTTACAATATACGATTAATAAATATAGTTTTACTTAATAACAATGTTTTCTAAGAGTTATCTCATTGAAAAGAAGTTTTAAAAGATTTACAAACTTTATAAATTATTCAATTTAAAATTGTAGAAAATGAAAACAAATCTTATAAAAATTCATTTTTCATGGAAAAGATTTTTTTTCTTCAGACAGAATTGCCTTTAATATATCTTATTCATGAAAGCAATTAAAAACTTCTCTAATAAATAATGTCTTAGTTTTATTGCGTTTTTATTTTTCGAATCAGAACTGATTTTTGATAAGATGGGGTTCGATTTTGAAATAAAAAATCGGTGATTTAAATTTTTCAAAGAATTCTGCTTTTAACTAATATAGTCACTAAAAATTATCAGGTTGAATTTCTTAAGTTTTCATAAAATTAAGTAGCTGGAGGGGTAACATATGTAAAAACAAAAAATATTTTTACCAAAATTTTCTAAAAAAAATTTAAAAAATAATTCCATTTATTTGTAAATAAGTCTTGAAAATCCAATTATTATTTGATTTTTTACAAGAATTTCCAAATTAATGTCTCTGTCACCGCACAAAAAAAAAGAGATTAAAATTTGCTATGCTAAAAGTTAATACAAACGCTGACGCAAGAAATCAAAATTTCAAATATTCTAAAAAGGAGTAAAAAATCTAATTAATTATTAAAAAAGTTGGCCCCGGGTATTACCAAATATCACCAAACCTCTGCACGTCACTGATAAGATCTACGGTAAGAACGAATATTCGATCCGTCACATAACTTGTATTACAGTATTGTAATGACAAAAGAACGCAGGTGTAGGCTTTAAGAAAGCTTTATTCAACTGCTTATTTATTATTGTAAAATATACAATAATTGTGGCACATGGCCGAAGGAGAAGTGGGGAGAGGCTGGTCTTCGCTAACTATCCTAGTCCTAGTTAATCACGATCATGACCCATTCATCCAATACAATTGATCCACTTATCACAAGAACTCATTCATCACCAGTCGATCCTACATATACCACAATACCACATATTCACAGGGGGAACCTACAAAAACACGCCATGATATAAAAATTTCAAAATTACTAAATACAAAAATATATAATATAAATTCATGAAACATGAAATGAAGCTTTATTCAACTGTGAATACAGAGTTCGCGTATAATGTCCTTTTATAGTCCCAGTAAACAGAAATAGCTCTCTCAAAGAGGAGAGTAGCAAAAACAAGGGGAGACCACTCTTGATTATTCATAACAAGTATATTGTTATAATTGTTATATGTTATAAATATCTATGGTTGCTTCCCCAACTTCAACAAATATACAGCAAAACTTGGCTTTCTTATCTCGCGACAGTTATCTGCTACATTTATTTACTTCTAAAATCTGCTTTTTAAAAACGCATTTCTAATTCACAACAGAGATAGTCAAAACCTTTTGGCTTGAGAAAGGTTTTAAATCAAAATTACCCATAGCGTCCGAAGCTTTCTCCTTCAATTTACTTGAGTACGGTTTGATTTAGTCAAGTGTCCAGTCATGATCAAGTGGATTGTGTGCCGGTAATTTATGGTCAGTTCTTGTCAAGTGGGGTCAGTAGGGGTCAAGTAGAAATTGGGGAAACAAGCCATCAGTCTGAGAATAAACAGAATGTAAATATTCAACCGTTTCTTAACGCTATAACTCAAAAACTAAAAAGGGCATTAATATTCATTCTGCTTTCCTGCTAACGGGAAGTTTGGACGAAAATTCCTGAATAGCTGAGTCTGCCCGCTGACACCAAGGATTATCCGGGCATTGCTTCTTTTAGTGTGATACGGAAACGCTGTCTGTAGAGGTGTATCTCTTAACACTTGGGCTACACTATCTTTGGGCCGATCCCGAAATGTGTACGTTTTAATTACTTTGATACAGAATCTAGGTCATAGGATGAATTCTCAGATCCTTCGGCGACAATACCGTTAGTACCTGCCTGGCTCAAAGATCGAAATACCTTTAAGATTTACAAGTAAATCGTGATACAAAAACATAGACATATTTCATATTTTAATTTTGTTACACGAAGTGTTTGTTTTGTTTTGTTTTTTTTTAAGAAAATTCAATCCAAACAATGTGATACTTCTTCTAAAATGCAACGGGTTAATGGGAGTGAAAGAGAAGTAGAAGACGTTAGAAGGAACCGGAAACCAAATCCTAAACAAGAAACAAGCGATAAACCTTTACTCCTGTTCGAAAGACCGGCGAGGAGTCTGAACCAGGCGATAGGCGAACCTATTGAGTAGGAAAACATAATTAGTAAATAAAATTTCAGATTACAAACGGAGATTTTAGAAATATAGAGTTAAGTGGAGTTTAGAAGGAACAGGAAACCCAGGCCTAAACAGGAAACCGGGGATAAGCCTCTACTCCTATTCAAAAAACTTGGGAGGAATGTGAAATCATTGTATGCGATTTCCTACGTTCTCTATTTGTTCTTGCATAATCTGAAGCACAACAGACATCTGATGACGATCGGAAGGTATACGGTCAAAACGTTGTGGAAAAAAATGAGAAAATTCGTCCGAAAAGACAAAAAAAAAAAGGAATCACGTAAGTTGACCGAAATATTTCTTCCGCCATAATAACAGGAATGCTTACCAAAATATTATTCATCAGTTTCTTCTCTTTTTTCCCTTAATACCATGTTCCTTCAGTATACGGCCGATCATAGCTCTTCACAGCTTCCTTTTCTTTATTATCTGTAAATTTCTGATGCTTCTTGGGAAAGATAGTGGAGTGCTTTCTGATTTCCTTCTCCAAGGCTTTCATTTGTCCTTTCAACGATAGAGCCCAACCTGCCGTATTATTTAACCCATAACTGAGAGGAGGAGAAGATATAGACTCATGTCTTTTTCAAGAGCATATATGAAGGGCATTTTTTTTTAATTTGAACGCAATATAGATTCATGTCTTTTCCAAGGGCATATGTGAAGGGCTTTTTTACGATAGTGAAGGCAACAGACTAGTCTTGAACTTGAACTCCTATCGTTGATGCCACTTTCAATCCCTATAACCTTCACGCTACTCGAGCATCCGTCGGACTGCTATTAATAGTTGAATTACGTTGCCTCGCTCTGTCTTTTTTACAAATATTTTCACGGTAATTGCTCCGATGAGCTGCTTTCGCTGGTTCCTAGGCCTCATGAATTTAAACGTCCTACGAGGCTGGCATCCCGTTCCCACCCCTTCACCGTTGAAACTGTTAGATGTAGACGTCTCTTCTACTCCAATAGCTTCATGTCTTGCACATCTCGCCTGTGGAACTCCCTTTCTTATTCCTGTTTCCCTGACAAATACAATCTCCAACTATTTAAGTGTAACGTCAATCGACATCTCCAGTTGCCTTGATCTATCCACTTCCCTTCTCCACATCCTTTCACCTTTCATTCCTATCTGCTCTCGCTCCAAATCTTCTGTAACCCCCTTGCCTTGATCAATCCACTATCTTTCTCCGCATCCTCTCCTTTACCACTCCTATCTGCTCTTCCTCCAAACCTTCTGTAACCCTTTGCGTGCTAGTGGCTTCCAGCCTTGCTTGGGGTGATAAGCTTTAAAAAAAAAATAATAAGTAGTGATTTAAAATGGTAGTGCATTTTCTTCAAATCTCATGTCCCATTAGTACGTAAACGATAACGACTCTCCACTGCTTTTTTTCTTTTGAATATTTTTCTTTTGAATATTTGTGAATTGCCAATGAAAAGGGAAAACATAGCGGAGTATTTTCCCGTTGCCTTTCGGAATTCAGAGTTTTCCTTCTCTTATACTGACAGCTACTCAAAGCAAGAAAAAACAGTCTACCCTGCTATTTAACCTATTGCGGGGGGAGAAGAGATGGGTTCATGCCTTTCCTAAGTGAATTTGCGCGAAAGTGAACGCGGCAGACTAGAACGGAATTTGAACTTGGTTCGCCGATTCCACATAATTTTAATGACAATAAGTAAGGAGGAGTTGGAACCCTAAAAAAGGGGGGTATGTAGTGTTCTTGATAGAGAGCACGGGTAGTGTCGGGTCATTCATCACTTAGATTAGCAACTGCTTCCTGTCGTGTTTGTTCTCAAGCCCAACCGAACTGACCTCATCCCATTAACGTGGTGAAGTGATCTGCCCTAGTTTCAAGAGCCGAAAGCATTAGCGCTTTATTACCAACCTGGCTGTGGCACACGAACAGCTTCGTAAAAAACGGTGCTGCCTATACGTTTCAGAACTGTCTTTTCTGAAGACTTAATCTAGGAAAAGTTACTGGGAAGGACAAATATTTATCACGACCTAATTTGCAACTACTAGCTGCTGCTGTTTGAAAGCAGGGGTTTGCCTTAACTTTTAAGGTCAGTGGGGATGAAGAAGGAAAGATTAAAGGCCCGGTGTACAACATAAACAGTCACAGAAAACTGATAAGAGACAAAGATAATATCAACAAATCGATGGGCTGTGTAAACACTTTTACAAAATCCACACAAAGCAGAGTACCGTCCATTAAGTCTGAGATTTTATTTATATATATTTTTTAATCATTTCACCACAAGCAAGGCGACAATGCCACTAAGACGCAAGCGGTTAATTGGAGTGAAAGAAACTGAAAAGACTTTAGCCAGGAGAAAGAACAATAAAAGAACAGGTTTCAGGAAGACAAGATTGCGATAGATGTCGTATTTAAATTTTTGAAGAACGTGGGTGGCATGGAAGTAAACAACAGGAAATAAGTTCTACAGGTGTGTAGTACAAGAATAGAAACTATTAGAATAGAACTTATGGTTACTTCTAGCTATTTCAACAGTCAAAGGATGAGGCTTAGTTGCCAATCTACTAGTACACTTAAATTCATGCAGTCGGGTTACAAAGGAGGAAGCTCACCAGAAAAAAAATTGCCATGAAGATATTTATAATAAAAATTTTTTAAAAATAAAAAAAACAGAAGGAAGCTACGTTACGTCGTTGAGAAAGTGACTGAAATCAAGATGCCAGATCAGGACCGATAACATTACAGACCTTTTAGATTTTGTTGAGGATCTCAAGATATATATAGTCGTAGAACCAGACCAGATATATGTACGAATGAATGGTAGATTTATAAATGTACAAGAGGAATACTGGTGAGAAAAATTATCTGGTTCGACACAGTAAAAGAAACAGCCCTGGCAGCAAGTAATTAATTCAATATAATCACTCCACCATGTCAGCAGAAAACGTGAGACCAAGAAGGCGTAATGTTGTTGCACTCCTGGAGTTTAGCATCAGCCATGCTGATGGAAGGCAGAAAGGGTTCTCCGTGATGATTAAAAGATAGCAGTTTCGTTGTGGAGGCGTTAAATTTTACGAGCCATTACTTGCCCCAGTTAACAACTGATTGGATGGAATTTTCGAAAGCAGCTGCCAGGTTTACTTTGTCGGACCTAGCGAGCTTACTATTTTGAGGCGCGAGGGAGGCGCTTCCATCCAAGTATGTGGGCGTCTCCGTCACGCAGAGTCGTCCACCACAATCAAATTCACGCGAATGGCCTCGTCAAACTCACAACCATCCCTGCTACTAACACTGCCACCGGGGGGGTGTAGTGAGAGGGAATGGCGTTCCCATCGCTCGGATTCGAGCCAGTGGCGACGAACCTATTAAGACAAAAGAAAATAGTTGTGTCATCAACATGAATACCTAGTTGGGAACTGATGACATTGGGATGTCGTTGATGAAGATAAGAAACAACATACGTCCAAGGAAAGAGCCCTGGGGAAACTCCGCATTAATAAGAAATGATTTAGAAGCGTGGCCGTTCCAAATGACCTTCATTACATGATTTGTTAAGAACGATTGGATTAAGTCAAATATTCGGCTAAAGACATCATAACTCTTGAGCTTGTGTAGAAGGTCAGTACACCATACCCTGTCAAACGCCTTCGAGATATGTAGAGACAGCCTAAGCCTCTCCGTTGTTATCTAAAGCCGATTAGACAAATTCAGTAATACGCATCAGTTAACCTCGGTTTAACGAAAGGCATATTGTTTATCTGAAAGAAGGTTGTGCCAGGATACTGATACTGTTCACCACGAATTAATATTTAGCAGAGGTTTATATTTCCTGGGCTTATAACCAAGGCCGGTCTTCATCTTCTATGTGTCGTATCATTTCAAGACGTGTACGATCATAGCTTTCCACAATATCCTTTGTAGCTCTTAGCAATGTTTGTCTTTTTACCATCACCAATTCCCGTCTGCTATCCATGCCCACAAGCTCGTCGGATAAGTAGCTCACTGCCTGTGTCTTTTGCTTTCGATACGCCCTGTAGGTGTCTAATATTCCAATCCTATGTGTCCCAGAAATCTCTGCTGCCTCTTTTTATATGTATACGTGTCTTTTTTGTTTCCATTTTCCTTAAAACTTCCTCTTTACTTACATGCTCTATCCGTGGTATTCTCAGTATCCTTCTGTATAACCACATTTCTGTTGGCTCAAGTCTTCTCTTCATCTGTAAAGAAAGTCCGTCCTGGGTATGACGATAAACTATATCCAACAGCAAGTCCTTTGATCAGGAGGTTTTGAGGAGCGTAGAACCACCTCTTAATTGCTGGTGTTCCCAGGGTGATAGCACATGTTAGGGTCCCAGCTATGGGCAAACAGTTAACCCCGAAACTGTGGCAAAAACACTATGAACGTGTAAAAATAGGTTTTAATACCAGAAATACTTTGTAAAAAATTATTACCAGCAATAAATTTTTGTAGAAAAAACTATAACGATACTATTGATGGACAAATATTACCAGAAATAGATTTTTGACAAAAACAAAATATTACCAGCAAAATAAATTTTGTCGGCATTAAATAACCCATTGAAGTGTTGATATGCCGTAAAACAAACCAAACCAAACTGTAAGGAAAGTTTCCAGTATTCATTGCCATTAAGATTGATTTTGCATTAAAAAATATTCCTGGAAAAATGGATGAACGCCAAAACATGTTTTAAAAATTGTGAAAAAAAGTACAAATCAATATAATATGCGGTGTATTAACTGTTGAGCCAGATACTCAAAGGGGCATTTGCGAAACACATACGGTAAAAATTGGGTTGAAAAAGAATGCTTTTTGTAGGAAAATATACTTTTTTCTTGTGTATTTGAATGTACTTTAAATGAATATGGCCGTAATTCCTTTGAGAAATCGAGCTTTTTAAAGTTTTTGCACCTCATAAAAGGATATGGAAGATAGAATAAGAGCAGCATACAGGATATTTAGAAAACTAATTTAACGTGTTTTCAACAACAATGATCTGAACTTTAAAAAAATTATGGTCTATAATGCTGTCCTTTCAACTTTGCTACATGGTTGCGAAACCTGGACTCGTCGCGATATCCAACATTTAGAATGCTTTCGCCAGCAAGCTTTGTTCAAACTTGGACATCAAATGGATAATACTATGTGACCAAAACACCGAAGTACTGGAAACAGTCTAAACATCGAATTGCTGGTCACGGGGTTGCCCTTTTAGAAGACACAAGTACCAACTCAAAGCAACACTGAAAGCCACTGCACTTGAGTCTAAATCGTTTGAAACATATGCACAAGACCGTACCAACTGGCGATGTTCCATCAGCATCGGAACCAAAAACTTCGAAGCCACCTGAAGAGAAAAGGGAGAAGTCAAATAAAGAGAGAGAATAAAGCCCGACTAAATCGAGTTCGTCCTCCGCCAACATTACTATGCAGTCGCCATCGGCTCTTCTATGCAAGAAATGGTCTACTTAGTCATCGATGCCATAATCATAAAGGAAGCGATCAGAAAAGATGAAATTAAATTCTTGGATACGAGATAAAATCGACGACGGAGTTTTTTGCAGTGTAACTTTAATGCTAAGTGGAAATTTTACTTTACATCTGTTTTTACGAAAATAGTATGTCTTTTTTGTTAACCAATAACTTCCATAATTTTAAATACGGTAGTCTAAAATGTTTCTAAAAGAAGTTAAATCGAATTTTTCTCTGTAAGTATCAGCAATTCGTGTTACGAAAGCCTAAACTCAACTCTGACCCCTAACATTAATTTCGATCCTTAACCCCAACTCTTAACCCTTAAATCGGGAAAATAACCTTATTTTCTTTTTACATTTTATGCTTCTGTATTTATAATTGCACACATATTTGCATAAAGACAGAATTAGAAAATGGGCCCAGCTTAACGCTATTTTCACATCTTCATCCAGCTTAACGCTATTTTCAAATCTTTTAGAGATAAACTTACCTGAAATATGCTAACCCTAAGATTACCATTAGGCAGAAAGATAACAATGGCAAAAAAGCGAAAAATATTAAGGAAACTTTACGTAGCAATAGGTTAATTTCATTATTATTATTATTATTATTGAATATATAAAATCTTTCAGGACGAGAAAGTCCCTTTGATGCAAGTTGACCTGATAATACGCAACCTTCAATTTTTAGGCCATTCTTCGAAATCCAAGTGGTAACCCGAAAGTGTATAGTGTACACACACACACACACACACACACACACACACACACACACACACACACACACACATATATATATATATATATATATATATATATATATATATATATATATATATATATATATATTTCCTTGTCAGTACCTAGATGGGTGACCGCTTTGGAATACCAGGTGCTGTAAGCTTGGGTGTGCGGGTGGTGAAATGGATAATGGATCGGAATCGCTAATCGAAGAGCCGAGTTGCAATTCCAGTTGGGTTTCTTATATTCACGCAAGTAAACTTGGGAAATGTATGAATCCACCTCTTCTCCCCAACTATGGGTTAATTAGTAATACTTGTGTCACTAAATCATTGTTATGTCCCCCACTAAAGATACATACAATTGAAAATTATTTACTAGTTTTAAATCACCTGTCCCTATATACCAGGGTTGAGTCTACAGAGGTAGCAACTATGGTGTTGCAAAAGAACTCAGATTGTCATGGTTACATGTCTGTTGAATATGACACATATGAAGAACTCTCTCATATTCTTTGTCGCGTTTACAACATGAGAAGGAGTGAAATAAAGCAGTACAAAGTATTAAGTGTTTTTTTTAACACAGAAAAGAGTTTCTTTTTCTTCCAAGACATCGTCCAAACGAGCCAATTCTGCATAATAACAGTTTGACGAAATTTCGAAAGATTTGCTGAAGTTACGAATTTTCCCAAGATTCCAAAAGTAGCCAAGATTCCGAATGTTACCCAGATTCCAAAAATTTGTCCATATCCAAAAGTTTGCTCAAATTCCAACACTTTGCCAAATACCCAAACTCCCACAATTTGCTAAGATTCCAACAGCCAAAATTTCGAAATTTTGGCCAGATTTTAATAATTTGATCGGATTCCTATGATTTGAAAAGATTGCAAACATTTGCCCAGATTCCGAAAATTTACCAGGGTTCCAATATTTTGTCAAAATTTTGAAATATTGGCTGGATTACAAAAATTTGCAAGGATTCTAACAGTTTGCCTAGATTCTAACAATTTGCCCGAATTCAGAATGATTTCTAGGATTCTAACAGTTTGCCCAGATTCCAACAATTTGCCAAGATTTTTAACAATTTGCCCGAATTCAGAATTTCTTCCATGTTTCGATCAGTCTACCCAGATTCCGTTAGTTGGCCCAGATTCTAACTATTCAAAATAAACACGGTAAAATACAAAGAAATATTTCCCTTCATGAATTCCATTTTATGTTAAAAAGGCTGTCCCGAACGTCGACATTATTTTCTTTAATTTGGCTTCTCTTGTTACATACATTTCTCATTACAAGTTTTGTCTAAAAAGGATTTGTTCCTGTGTCGACAAGAGAAAGACAAGTGCTGACCGGTTCAGGCGGAACGTATTTCCCTAGCATCGGACATTTTTCCCCTGAGCCTTATTAAGCGGCATATACTTGAAAAGCAATTCCTATGCTCTGTTGACCGACTCGCAATTTACTCCAAAGCGTTTATTCTTCAAAGAATTTGCAGGTATAAAGGAAAAATGTAATACCGAAAACCAATTTATAAGCGTTCGGTATTTGATTAGGAACGAAAACTTTTGATGGTTAAAAGTTCGATGTTTGTTCATAATTTACCTTGAACATCGTCAATATATTTAAGAGATAAAAATGGGAAATAATTCAACAGTCGGTGATAATTATCAGTAATGATCCACCCCCCTCCATAAGTTTACTCGTCTTTTTCTGCCAAAAGTTGTCTCCTGGTAAAAAAAAACAAAAAAAAAACGACTTTATTTGCAGCTGAAGGTGTTTAAACCACCACCACCACCACACCATTCCAACAGGTGCGTGCACACCAATCACGAAAGAACTAAATTTTCCCGGTGTTTTCCACGCAAGTTGTGAACTCCAAGCAAACTTTGTACAAATAGAAGTATTTACATCTTTTGCTGTAGTTTCGGGACGTCTGTGCGAGTAGTGTCATGAATAACGGCATCGAATGAGAAATCAGAGAACCGTGTTTGAATTCTACTCTGGTTTCTTACATTCACTCTACCCTCGGGAAGCATGTGAGTCCATCTCATCCCCTCGGTTATGGCTTCACTTGGGAAACATCTGAGTACATCTCATTCCCTCATTCGCGGCTACGCTTGGGTAAATGTGAGTCCATCTCATCCCCTCAGTTGTGGCTACTCTTGAGAAACATGTGAATCCATCTCATCCCATCAATTGTGGCTACCTTTGGGAAAATGTGAGTCCATCTCATCCCCTCAGTTGTGGCTACTCTTGGGAAACATGTGAATCCATCTCATCCTCTCAGTTGTGGCTACGCTTGGGAAAATGTGAGTCCATCTCATCCCCTCAGTTGCGGCTACCCTTGGGAAACATGTGAATCCATCTCATCCCCTCAGTTGTGGTTACTCCAGGGAAACATGTGAATCCATCTCATCCCCTCAGTTGTGGCTACCTTTGGGAAAATGTGAGTCCATCTCATCCCCTCAATTGCGGCTACCCTTGGGAAACATGTGAGTCCATCTCATCCCCTCAGTTGTGGTTACTCCAGTGAAACATGTGAATCCATCTCATCCCCTCAGTTGTGGCTACCTTTGGGAAAATGTGAGTCCATCTCATCCCCTCAGTTGTGGCTACTCTTGGGAAACATGTGAATCCATCTCATCCCCTCAGTTGTGGCTACCTTTGGGAAATATGTGAATCCATCTCATCCCCTCAATTGCGGCTACCCTTGGGAAACATGTGAATTGCATCTCACCCCCTCATTTATGGCTACACTTGGGAAACATCTGAGTCCATCTCATCCCCTCAGTTGTGAGTTACTTGGAAAAATCTTTGTTATCCTAAAAACACTTTTAATGCAAAATCCCCTCGTAAATAACAAAATTATTATTTTTACAATGTTAAATATGCTTCGGCTTTAAATAACCTACAAAGGGTTGACAAGCCGTAAAAAACAAATCAATCAAAGAGTTAATGTGTCGTTTCGTTGCTGAATTATTAATGAAGGAAATGTTTTAGGTTATCTGCGTGAGTGGTTTAATGATTAACGGCTTCGAATGAGAAATCGGAGAACCGTGTTCGAATTCTACTCGAGTTTGTTACATTCCCCTTAATTTTGAGATACGTATCCATCTCGTCTCCTCAGCTATGGGTTAATTAGTAAGACGTGTATTTGGAAAAATCATTGCTTTTCTCAAAATAAATATTAATTCTAAATCCACTAGCAAAAAAAAAACAAAATTATTATTCTTACAATCTTAAATGTGTGTCGGCTTTAAATAACCCCCAAAGGGTTGATAAGCCATAAAAAATCAAATCAATCAAACAGTTATTGTGTAGTTTCACGGCTGAATTATTAATGTTGGAAAAGTTTATTTTTCCCATAAGATTATATATTTGGCAGATGGTCAGGAAATCACCTGGGGAAACATCATGAAGGAACTTGATTGAAAATGTCCACTTGAAGTTACCCAACTGAGAGTAGCATTCTCGACAGGATTTGTTGCAGGTGACTGGCAAAGTTTTAACGGAATTAAAAACAAAACAAAACAAATGTTCATAAAATTCTTTCGTTCGTTTAAAATAGCAATTACAAAAGTGGACGGTACCCCTCTTCTCGGGGATATTGGAAAGATCAAAGGCGATAAGCAAAAATGAACTGGTAATGGGTAGTAAAGTCTCTGTGATACTACGACCGGAAAGAGAATAGTGTTTAATTTTATCCCAGCCTTAAGTGTTTCGTGTTTAAAGAATAGAGACGTAACGTGGCGTTTCATTGTCCGTTCGGTGAAAAGCTGAGAGAGGGTCCCGTTGTGTTTTTACATGGCATCAGAACAGTGGGATCTTATTAAAAATATGTAAGTCATGAACACTTACGTAACACGTACGTTTGAGAAAGAATAAAGTATAGATTTATACACGAAAGCATAGTTTTCTTACATTCTATACTTCTAGGTCGAAGTTAAAAGTCAGAACATCAATTTGTAACTTCATGACGTGTCTAGACAGAACATACACCTCGCGCCAGCCAGATCAGGAAGCAGAAGTCGTGGAGACTGGTGATCATCGTATTTTCACATCTACAAAAGCGAAGACATGTTATCTTTCAATGCACAATAAAAATTATAATAAAAAGATGATTAAGTGATATTGGTAGAAGGACGCCAAATAAATATGTGTGTATCGAAACTATAGGCCATTTTAACTCCTTCCCTATCGTAAACGTGTATATTCGTTTTTACCGAAAGTGTCTTTGTCAAACACGGACGAATAAGCACATCCGAAATATAAGGTTAAAAATCAGCTACTGACGGGTTTATACGTCGATCTTGATTCTTTTCATGCCCTTCTGAGATTGAAACGAATCTCAATTCGTCTGGTAGAGGTGCTAGCCACCGCTCAGCTACTTGAAGGTGACTCAGTTTTTTAGCTACTATATTAAAAAATAAATAAAGTATTCGTCTGAAAATGAAACGTTTTTCGAGCAATAATTGGCGCGGAAGGGATTAATGGACTACCAGGAATTATCGCTTCTGTGTTCAAAATTTACACTGAATCGAAAGGCAATAAATTTCCTCATACCTCACTAAAAGCTCCCGGTGATTTCGACAACAAATATAAACTGCGCTAAATAAATAAATCAGTCGCGGACACTCCCCCCCCAAAAATAAATATTTTGATCTTTATTCATTTGGTTCGATTTTAGGAAGTCGGTCGAGCCGCGAACTTTTCAGCAACCCATGTCCTATACATCCCCTACAACATAACGACATTATTTATCCATTCACCTCGTAATCCACTCCACCGCTGTGAATCAATGACAAAGAGGCTCAAATCAAGACAAAGCTTTCTGCATTCAGTCAAACCACTGAACAACAGAGCTCCTAGTCAGCATCTGTCCCTGTGGTGCAGCCACATTAATAACTTGGAACACATGCTCTCTGTCACACTTACAGGATCCCTGCTCAATAATCCAGTAATGCTTGTCCCTTCTCTTCCTGCCTGATCCGCCTTCGAACAGCTGTTCGTCGTTGTAGAGCCAACCTTCAAAAATGGTGTTATGCCACCGATGATGATTCCCAACTGCCAAACCAGGCAATTACAAACTATGGAGGATCTTCTAGTTTGTCCAAATCTTGAAGATTCGTGCACACTAAACGACCTGGAAACCTTAACACACTTGGCAAACGAGGAACAAGCACAATTATAATAGGATTGCTATAAAAGCTATTTTTAGGGGTACAACTGAAATATATGTACGAACTAAAAATAACGGTTATAGTAATAAGAAATATACACAGGCTCTGTCTCCTGTACAGAATCCAGGCCCACTGTCTACAGTGATACCTGTCCCTTCTGGTCCTGCCTGATCCGCCTTCGAACAGCTGTTCGTCGTTGTAGAGCCAACCTTCAAAAATGGTGTTATGCGAGTGATGATGATCACAATTCCCAATGCGGGCAATTACAAACGATGGAGCATCTTTTAGTTTGTCCCAATTTTCAAGATTGATTTACACGTATCGTCCTTGAAACCCTAGCACCACAGGCAAGTCTCTGTGTGCAACATTGGATCGGTGTAGTGAAGAAGATCCATTCACCAGATTCAAGTCCAAATTCAAGGATATTTTTGAACCAATCAAGTAAGTCGAAGAAATCTCATTTCAAACTAGAAATGTAATGTTCATATATACTCGTGAATAAATAATGAAAATATATAAATGGCAAAATCCAAGCCCAGGGATTGAACTCAGAATTATTATGCCGCCAAATTCACTAACCGATTATATGCTGTGAAAATAGGACGAGCAACAAGTGAGCAGTACTAAAAGGAAAATTAACCAAGACAAAATATGGACAGAGGAATGAGAAAAGTCTACCCCTGAACGTTTCGAGAGACACATGAAGAAGGCTGGAGGGCGCAACTGTCGAAACATTGTGATAATAATGACAATGATGAAGCTGCCGAGAACGTTGCATCCTCGTGTCATACTTGACAATTTTTCTCTCCTGAATCTCTTACATATCTATAAGTCTACCATTTGTCCATGCTTAGAATATTGTTGCCACATATGGTCAGATGCTCCCGCCATATATCTGGAGATCCTTGACAAAAATACAAAGAAGGATCAGCAATATTATTGGTTCTGACCTGGCGTCTCGGCTTCAGTCACTTTCCCACCGCCGTAAAGTTACTTCCCTGTGCCTTTCCTATAAATACTTTGACGTTAATTGCTCGGATGAGCTCTTCGCTCTGGTACCTGCATTTCATGAATTTAAGCGCAGTATTAGACTGGCAACAAGGCCTCATCAGTTTACAGCTTAATTGGCTAAATGTAATCGTTCTCTGCTAACGGTTTCTTTTCTCGCACTTCTCGCACGTGGAACTCTATTCCGGCTCCATGCTTTCCAGCCAACTTTGATCTTCAAAAATTTAAATGCTGTGTCAATCGATATCTACTGTATTCCAGATTACTCTTCTGTTGTTCTTGCTTCTTGGTAATGTTTCTGTTTTCTAAGTCTTCCACACCCAGTAAACATTTGTGTCTTAGTGGCTTTACTGCTTGCTTGGGGTGAATTCGATTAAAAAGAAATATTATTCCGAATGTAAATAATGCTAACTCCTGATCCCGGGAATCTAAACAGAAACATTTGGTGAACAGTCAGATGAAACCTGTCTGTCTGGCACTTCCCTGTCGGCGGGATTTAGAACACACTGACAGCATATTCTCCAGAGGGGGCAGACACTACCAGAAAGAGGCTACTTTCAAAATGTATACTCGCAAATACGGGTATAAGCTTGACCAGTTGTTGCCTTTTTTCAAAATCTCGATCACGAGTCCCATAACCCCTGAGGTTGTGGGGGCACCACATGTACTGAAGCCGTGGTGGCAGTGGCGTGAGTTGAGAAAAATAGCCTGGCAGTGCCCAACCATCTCCAGACTGGTTTGGATATTGAGTTTTTTTCTTCTCGTCTAGTTGCCAACCAAGGCTATATGACACAGTCTATCCTATTTTCTTCGGGTTGGTTTGAGTTTTCTTAACGTAGTAGTGAGGCTGGGATCCAATACACCACTGGGTGTCTACAGGGATAACATTCATAATATACATATAATTTGTCAAGTAATCGCAATCACGAATTCCTTAAATTATTAGGTATATCATGATCACGACCGCTAATCCCGAGGGTACCTGGGAGTCGTAGGGATACCACATGTACTGACGCCAAAAAAGATAACCTGTCAGAGCCCAACTCTCTCCAGGGGGAGGGTTCGAATTCAGAGTTTTATTTCTCTTAGCCTGGCTGCCAACCAAGGCTATAGTACCCAATCTGCCCCACTATTTCGACATAGCTGAAGTTAGAAGAATCCACGCCTTTTTCCAAGGCTATTTGCGCACAAGTGAATGAAACGAACTCGATAGGAATTCGCACCCGCTTCTCCGATTTCTAATTCTGAATCGTTGTCCGTTACACTGTCTACCTATTTTACCCGAATACAAACAGAACCCCTGCTTATTTTTTTGACGATGCATTATGATTTTTGTCCCGTGTGACTTATATTCGACTATACCCCAACAAGTGATGAAACTTTGTTATGTCCATCTTCCAACCATGAATGGGGGTTTTTTTTGGGGGGGGGGGGGGTACTTGTGTTCGTTTACTCAGAGTTGACAGTTTGGTTCATGGGATGTTGTGCGCAGGAGGACGAGAAACATACAAAATTCTCATACTGTTCAGGGTTTATTTTGTTTTTCAATGAGGAAGACACCCCGTTGACTAACATTCCTTTTTGTGCATCGATGACAGGTCGTCATCGTAGTTACAACAATTTCGTGGAATTAATCCCCCACCCCCAATCCCGACCCCCAAACCGTACTCTATATATTTGTAGTGCAATATATAATCCACAAAAAACATCTGGTCGAGAAAAAAAAAATCAAGTGGTCGACTTCACAAATCATTAAACCCTGTTATCGCAGCCATAAATAAAATGAAGACACATGTTCTCAATTACCTACTGTTTCGGTAACTCATCACTGAGAAAGATGAAGAATTCTAATGTTTGCTGTTGCTCTCAAAAGTTAGATAAATTTCAAAGAAGGACTGCTTTCCCTTTTCTACGAAGTATTACAAAAATATTACCGAACCCATCGCCTAAAATCGAATTAAACATCAAACAAAATATCCATCACCAGTTAAAAACCAAATCAAATTGCCGTTATGAGTCTTATCTTCGTTATGTCTAATCAATTCACCCCAAGCAAGGCGATAATATCACTAAGACGCAGTTGTCTACTGTGAGTGAAAGAGGATGAGGAGACTTTGGAACCCACTCCTAAACAAGAAACAAGGGATAAACATCTACTCCTGTTCAAAAGACCAGAGAGGAGTGTGAACCGTACAATAGGCGAATCTAGTTTAGATTTTCAAAAACACTATTCATAAATTGTTAAGAAGACAAGCCAAAATCTGCAACCCTTCCTATTTTTTCTAACTCTAGACTCTCCATTATTACATATTTGAAAGCAATATCCGGGAATTAAGAATGCGATATGTTGATTTTATCCATTTCGAAGGGGTAAACTCCCACCCCACAAAAGAAAAGTGCCCACCTTCCATATGGATACTTGTTTATTCTGGTTTGGTTTGGTTTGGTTTGTTTTACAGCATATCAGCTTCAGTGGCTTATTTAATGCAAACAAGATTTTTATTGCTGGTAATATTTTTCTTTTTTTTTCCAAAATGTATTGCTGGTAGTAATTTTTCCCAAGAATGCACTGTTGGTATTAAAACCTATTTTTACAGTTTCACTGTGCTCTGACCCCAGCATGGGTGTTAACTACTTGCCCACAGCTGGGAGCCCAATATGTGCCACCGACCCGGGTCAGGGCGAACCCGAGAACACAAGCAACCAAGAGGTGGCTCCACGCTCCTCAAAACCTCCTGATTCACATTCGCGTATATCAGAGACGTTAATTGTAAGTTCGTGAAAACTTTTGAAATTTTCAGACAACAATGCTTGTTATCTGCTACAAAATTTGGAAGGATGACTCCAGAAAATTATCAATAATATTTCCCTCCTAAAATTAGATATTTAAAAATTGGGAAAAATATTTATTAACCTAGAAATTTATGAGTTTAATAAAATCTAACATTTAGTCTTTCCGGGGCCAATTTCTCGGTTATAAAAGCATTCGTATTAGTTCGCAAAATTTAATTTTTCAGTTCAACTGTGAATTTATACAAGCTGAAATTCTCAAACCTTAATTAATTACTCACATTTTCGCATATTTATTCGAGCATACTGTATTACAAAGAAGGCTTAGAGATGTTGAGCTAAGAAAGAAGAAAATCATGTGAACTGAGTTTGTTTACAAACGTAAGCAGTAGTTTTAACACAGATTACTTGCATGCCGGCTGCCACCTACTAGGAAATTACACGCATATATAAAACTACGTAAATACGTGCCATACTCATTCTCATATGTAGACGTATTCTGTTTTCTATCATACTAACACAACTGATTGGGTTGTATTGTAAAGAAAGACAAACAAAAATATTATTGTGTGAAGTTATTTCACAAGGATTCTTTGTGATATCGATATTGATTAAAACCTCGAATACTTTACCGAAAAGCGGTATGCGACTAATAGGGAGATATTTAGAAGGGTCAAAATGTTCTCTAGAGTTCTTAAAAACAGGAATTACAGAGGAGAACTTCCAACAAGCTAGAAAGTAAGAAGCAGCGAGGCAGTAGCTGGAGAGTTTGGAGAGAACTGAAGCCAATTCGGGGGCATATTTCTTTAGGACGACGGCTGGGATCCCGTCACCTCCACTTGCCTTATGGCAGTCTAATTCAGAAATGCTGTCTGTGACCAGTGACAGGGTTATGCATATATCACTCAGCAGAGCTTCTGTTCTGGGGGGGGTCAGGTGTGGGTACTCCAAATAAGTCGAGTGTTCGAAGAGAATTTCCAAGCAAATCATTCAATCTTACTTGCTGTAGATGTCAGGAATTCGAATTGATTGAATAGAGGAGGACTTGAGGATTTGCTGTTGTTCGGCACACTCTTACAGAGCCGCCAGTAATCTCTAGAACCGAACTATTCGTTGTTTCATTCTATCAGCATACAGTAATTTCGCTTCATTGAGGACACGCTTGCACTCATTGCGAGCAGAGACAAAGAGACGTCTGTTGTAATCTACAGCCGGAAAAAGTGATACTTGTGGGCTAGACCGGTCGAGCATGCAGAAGAGAACCAAGGAGTTGAACGCGGTTTAACTTGGTAATTCCCTGCTGGAATGAAAGCATCGATGCCGGCTTTCACCCGGAAAGAGACAATAGACGCGCATTTTTGAACAGGATGATTAAAAACTTCATTCCCAGAGACGTCACGAAGGAAGTCACGGAACGAGCCCCAATCTGCTCGTTGATAACATCAGGATATTCTGTTGGTAGGAGGTTCTCGGCTGCTGGGGGAGCGGAAGATGTTTACAGACACTGCCGCATGATCAGAGTTGCTAAGAGGACAGAGCTGCGTAAAAGGAGATCGAGAAGAGAAGCGTGTCCATCATGGTTACCGGGGAAACGCGTGGGGAAGTCAACCACTTGCGTAATAGATTGAGAATATAAGGGTTTGGATACCAGAAGTCAGTGATAGAGTGCTTCAGCCACCTGGTATGGTGGGCATTAAAGTCACTGAACACAAATATATTTGCAAACGAGTGTAGGGAGATGGCCTTGTCTATATTATCGGAAATACATACACAGTTGACATTCTCCTATGAATTTCAACTGGTTTGGACCCATCAGCAACCAAAAACTTGATAACTGACCGCTGTTCAATCCTGGAGCATGCTTCTTGGTCGGCCATCTTTGTTAATCGCCAAAACTCTCAAAGTTGTTTTTAATTTGCAAAAGAAATTAAATCCATGTGAAAAAAAAGTAAAACAAAAAAAAATAAATAAAGAGTAAGCTTCTATCTGTATTAGAAGTCCTTATACCGAAAAATTCAACTTATTTATTGAATGACCCTCGTATATATATATATATATATATATATATATATATATATATATATAAATATATAAACGATCAAGCAAAGGCAGGAATACATTGCAGAGAATCAAGAGAAAAATATGAAATTATAACAAAAAATTTACATTTCATTCGAAAGTGAATGGATTCGCCCATTGTATGACCGGCTAGTTCTTCTTAACGGGGAGTTTTGACCAAAAGTAAGATTTATTGGATATGACACAAGACGCCATAGAGTTGGGATTAAGGTAGAGTGGGTGGGCAGCTCCGGTCTTCTACCCTTTATTTATTTATTTATTTTTTTTTTTTTTTTTTGGCGGGGGCGGTCTTTTCGGTCCTACATTTTACATCTTTTTTTCTTTTTTTTAATAAAGGAAACACCAAATCTTTCAAACTGCGTTCTCATAATCCCCTATCAGTAACCACCAAAAAGAAAAAAACCTTCATTAAATGCTGCAACCCCAATCAATTAACATTACGTTAACAAACACGTTATAATTACGAAGGTACATATATATATATATATATATATATATATATATATATATATATATATTAAAGACATTTATATTATGTTTAACGTTCTTTTTATAGATACATGTATTTAAGCAAATGCTCTGTTTTATAATAAACAGTATTAAATAACATTTACCGGCCTGAATGTCCGAGAAATTTTCATAGAAAATTTTCGCTCTCCGACAGGAATCGAACCTGTATCCTATACGGAACCATCATTTCGCGTGATGTGCCTTAACCTTTCGGCCACAGAGCAGCGTCTGGTTAGCAAGGTCGATTTTACTATCTTTAAACTTAAATCTTCCATGAATCTCTTCTATTCATATCTGCTCTAGCGTATCAAATGTAAACAAATGACGTCATATATTTTTGAATTGGACATTGTCCGACAATTTATTTAAAGACATTTATATTATGTTTAACGTTCTTTTTATAGATACAAGTATTTAAGCAAATGCTCTGTTTTATAATAAACAGTATTAAATAACATTTACCGGCCTGAATGTCCGAGAAATTTTCATAGAAAATTTTCGCTCTCCGATTTAATAAATTGTCTTTTAACTTTAAAAATCAGGAGATCAGTTGAATCCGCTACATTGGTTTCAACCTTACAGTATCCTCAGGTGATATTTATCAACTGACCTCCCAACGCTTTATTAAAAAAAATAAAAAAATAAAAATAATATACGCTATATTATTTTTTAAGAAAATAAATAAACAAACACACAACGTTGGGTGTAATAGAAAGGGAGGGGGAGGATGTGAAATAATAATAATAATAATAATAATAATAATAAAGCCTCATATATACTTAAGAGGAATTTCTTAATATGTATGCAAGGGCTCAAGACTTCGGATTACTGGTTCAAAAGGTTCTTTGGATCCAGAAATGTAAGATTGAAACCAAGTAGAAGATTCAACTGATCTCTTGATTTTTAAAGTGTATTAGCTCCTGAAACATTAATTTCGGTTAAGCCCTCTGGTTTGAGGTGTGAATTTGTAAACAGTGACTATTTAAGCTAATACTGCACGACTCTTCGACAGAATTGAGTCACTCTCAGTCACTGAGTGTTTATCCGAATCTAAAAATAAACACGCTAAAATTCACCTTCATCCCGTACCGTACGCTGACGGCTTAGTGGGAGAAGTTCGGACTGACGCAAATTCAGTCGGTTTCGATCCTAGCTAGAGGCAACCGCACGTCTGTGAAACAGCGAAACAGTCTGTCTGTGGATGACAAATATATATATATATATATATATATATATATATATATATATATATATATATATATATATATATATTAATCATTTCACCCAAAACAAAGGCAGTAAAAGTCAGTAGGATGCAAACAGAGAGGACAGTAAAAGAACAGGATTCAAGGAGACAGAAGAAAATGATTGACATTGATCTTTTGACGATCGTAATTAGTCGGAAAGCAGAAAACCGGAATAGAGTTCCACAAGCGAGAAGTGCGGGAGAAGAAGATATTACCATAGAAATTACGGTTACATCTAGCAATTTCAACAATGAAATTATGAGACATAGCAAGGCAATAAATTCACTAAGACGCAAGGGATTACTGAGTGTAAGAGAATATGAGAAAAAAAAGGAAAAATTTATTAAGGGGAGAGAACAATAAAAGAGCAGGAATTAAGACGAGATAATATAACGCTTGACATTGCATTTAAATTTTTGAAGATCAAATTTGACCGGAAAGCAAGAAGTCGGATGAGATTTCCACAAGCGAGAAGTGCGAGAGAAGAAACTGTTAGAAAGAAACTTATGGTTACATATATGTTGTGGTAGGATCCACCTAATTTGCATAGTGGAGTACCGACTATATAAATATGGTTGGTACCGGGAAGACAGGGAGGCGAATCAAGAGATTCAACCAGAGACTCTGCCCGACTGCGACTTAGTCAACACATTCTCCAGGAACGGTCTTCCCAGGAATATCCAAAAGACTATATGTAAATATTGTGTACACTTTCTTGTTTCAATACATTTTGTTCTAAGTACATTTTGTGTTGCATTATTATTCCATGCATTAGTCAAGTTTCAACAATATAGTAATTTTCAACAATGAAATTACGGGACCTAGCTAACAATCTAGTACTGCGCTTACATTCATGAATTCGTGGCTCCAACGTGAAAATATTACCAGAACAATTACAAAAGAGTCAAAGTGACATTACGTTACGGTGGTCGGAAAGTGACTGAAGCCGAGATGCCAGGTCAGTAACGTTGCCGATTTGGGGAATTTCTTCGAGAGAGAGGGAAAGAAAGAGAGAAAGAGACCTGTTCGGTTATAATATAATTTTATACTTTCTATAAACGAAATCGAAACAACAGTTTTGAATCCGTTTTTTTAGAAGTTTTTACCAAATTCTTTGGAAATATTAAACATGATAGTTACAATGAAATAAAAGGAACGCAAAATAAGTTCAAATCCTTGAAGTAGGACAAGTTGGGTGTGGCTTTTCAAGAGGACCCCAGGATACAAGCGAATGCGAAGCAAAAATGAATTCTCAGAATGAAGATGCAGTATCCTATCCGAAGACACCTGATCTTTGCGGTTTCCTTCAGTTCGGTGTTATTTGAAGAACTCGGGCGATTAGCTGGAATTGTGTACGGCGTGCCCCCGCCACTTTCCAACGTGACGCATCCCCCAGGACGCGTTGTCGTTTCAGGTGCAGGTTGAACAAACATTCGTTCCACTCGTAACAAGCCATAATAAAACGCATGAAAATCAATTTTCATCTTCTGTCAAGCGATTTCCTCATGCCAATTTTTCTTTCTTTTCTCTTCTTTTATGCTAGTGTTCACTCAATGTGCGGTGTGGTGTAATGAGTAACACCTCGGACTGAGAAATCGAAGAGCCGAGTTCGAATCACAGTCGGTCGGAATATTCACTTACGCGCAAATACCATTGAGAAAGCTATGGATTAATGTTGAAACTTGAACTAATGCATGGAATAATACTGCAACACAAAATGTACTTAGAACAAATGTATTGCAACAAGAAAGTGTACACAATATTTACATATAGTCTTTTGTATATTCCTGGGAAGACCGTTCCTGGAGAATGTGTTGACTAAGTCGCAGTCGGGCAGAGTCTCTAGTTGAATCTCTTGATTCGCCTCCCCTGTCTTCCCGGTACCAACCATATTTATATAGTCGGTACTCCACTATGCAAATTAGGTGGATCCTACCACAACAATTAAGAACATACTGTGGTCTATTGTCTTGGTTGGCAACCAGTCAAACACAGAAAGAAACCTACTCTCTTCAAGTAGAAGATTTATAGCAGTAGGCATGAATAAATTGAAAAACTTGATTGCCCAAAGGAATATCACTGAAGTTGTTTCCTACTAGAGACGAGCCACCCCAGCATGACACAGCAGGTAATACCTCGGATTATTTGACCGTACATTGATTGATTGATGCGTTTTTTACGGCTTATCAACCCTTTGCAGATTCTTTCTACATCCATTTAGTCTTAGTAAGCTAAACTAGATATAGATATACAAGTCTGTCTAAAAAGTAACGGTACTGTTGTCACAAACAATTTATTTCAATTTCAAACAACAAACCCCTTCAAAATAATCCTATTCGAGTCTAATGCACTTTTCCATCCTTCTCTGCCACGCTTCTATACACTGCCCCGTCCTGGGTAAGACGAAAAACTACGTCCAACAGCAATGTGATCAGGAGGTTTTGGTGAGCGTGGAACCACCTCTTAATTGCTGGTGTTCCCAGATCCACCCTGGCCCGGTATGGTAGCACCTGTTGTGGTCCCAGCTGTGGGTAGATGGTTGGTCCCCGGGCTGGGGTCGGGGCACTGCGAAAGTGTAAAAATAAGTCTTAATACCAGAAATACTTTATAAAAAAAATTATTACCAGCAATACACTATTACCAGCAATACATTTTAGGCAAAAAAAAAATTACCAGCAATACTTTTTTGAAAAAAAAAAATTATCAGAAATAGATTTTTTGAAGGAAAAATATTACTAGCAATACACGTTTGAAAAAACATATTACCAGCAATAAAAATTTTGTCGGCATTAAATAACCCATTGAGGTGTTGATATGCCGTAAAACAAACCAAACCAAACCAAATCTATGCACTGCTCTTCAGCTCCGTCGTTACGGCCCTTTTAATGACCTTCAAAACGTCCCCCCTTAAACTAGGAGAAAAAAGACGCACGGAGCAAGTTCAGGGGAATAGGGAGGTTGTTGTTCAAGTACGGCAATGTTCTTCTCGATCAGGAACTGTCGGATGCTCAGAGCGTTGTGAGTAGGTGCATTGTCGTGCTGAAGCAGCCACGATTTGTCCTGTCACAACTCTCGTCTCTTCTCGTGCACTGAGCGAAGCAAACACCGCAGGATCTCTTTGTAGACTTTCTGATTGATCGTCTGGCCCTGTGGCAAGAACTCATTGCGGACGATGCCTGTAGCTCACACAGCACACCCAGTACCGTTAATTTTCAGACAGACCTTGTACGTTGTAGCACAATGCCTCGTGGAGAATTGACTAGCATAATGACTTCTTGACAGTTTTCTCATAGATGAAGAATACACTTGAGGCAATAGAAACGTGGTTCTGCAGAAGGACGCTGAGAGTATGATGGACTGAACATTAGTAGACCAAGGAAAATGCAAACGAAAAGGACGCTTATACTTAGAATCAGAAAGAGAATTGAAATTTCTAGGACACATAATGAGGAAAGAAGACCTGGAAAATGTGACACTTACAAGGCAAGAGGGGCAGAGGTAAACAGCGTGTCACCAACTAACAAGCTTGTGCAAATGGATGGAAAAACAGGGATAGAGAAAAGGCAAACCTAACTAAGAGCTACAAAGAACACGAAGTTGTGGAGGACCATGATCGTAAAACTCTTGAAGGGCCAAGGTGCATAGAAGAATAGTTCCGTCCTTTTTGTTTGCCATACTACTATGGCCTTGTGTCAGACTAAGCTAAATATAGTAAAACTGGTACCGTGTCACGTGCTTGTTTAGTGAGCAGAAGAGCTGCGGCTTTTAGTTGGTAACGGAGCTTACTAAATCCCAATTGTATGCAGTACTGTCTGACATGATTGTCAAGAGATTTTGATAGTCGAATCAGCCAGTAATTATATAAAGTATTACACCGTTAATAGCGATGCCCAACGAGAAGTTGTTCAAGAAAAGTCTTGTCTTGAATCTTTCATTCGTTAAGAAAGACCTTTAAAGAGAGAGAAGAGTGTAAATGAGAGGAAGAAGAGGAAAAAAAGAGGAGGAAAGTGAGAGAATGAGAATAAAGAAAAAAGAGAAAAATGAAAGGGAAAAAGTGAGAGAACAGGAGAGTAGAAATGAGAGAGAGAGAAAATAGAAAGGGTAAATAAAGAGAGAGGATAAAGTAAAGAGAGAAGACAAAGGGTAAAGAGAAAATATGAAAGTGGAAAAGAGAGAGTGAAAAGAGAGATGAATGAAAGGAAATGGGACAAAAAGAGGAAGAGACGAAGAAATGGGGTGGATAAAGAGTCAAATTCGAGTGAGAAAGAAAGAGGACGAAGAGAAAAAAAAGGAGATGGTAATAGAGAGGGGGGAAAAGAGAAAAATCAAGAGGGGAAAAGATAAGAAATAAAAAAAAGAGAGAGAGGAAGGAAACGAAAGAGAGAAAATGAGAAAACGGAAGAAAAAAAAAGAAAAAAAAGAAAGAAAGAGAAAAAAGAAAAATAGAGGGAAGTGTTAAGAAAAACGAGAGAAAGAATTAAAAAAAAGAGTCAAGAGAAAAGAGAAAAAAAAGCGACAGAAAGGTCGAAAAGAGAAGAAAGACTGAGATAAGAAAAAGAAGAATAAAAACGCGGGAGATCTGGTGTTTACACAGCCGGTCTTTAAACAAGCTAACTGTTTAATTAAGTTAAGCGCTTCCGTTACCAACGGTAATAAACAACCATCTGGTGCGTCGCTCCCCAAGGAATTTCTCCAGTTTTGTCTTTGCCGTTTCATTCTTCGTCCTTCAGTAAATATTGCACTGTTGCACAAGCTTTTGCAGCCGAGGTGTTGAACTTGGGTCGTGACAAAAACCAATTATCCCCTGGATAAATTATTGTACTTGATGCGTTTGCATGAAAATATTTAACATTTTAAAGACGCCTGCTGTAAACCGTTCGTTAGCAAGCTAAAATCGCCGACGATGGGCGAATGTAATAAGTTCAATCCTCATCGAACGACCAGCATTTGTGGTCTTCGGTTAGACTAAGCTAAATAAAGGGCATACGTTTACTACTGTTGGGAGTTTTACTTCTTCACCTAATACAAGGCTCAAGAGTTACTGAACGGGATTATTTCATGAGCGTAAGAATTTTAGATTATGAAGATATATATGATAGATAACACGGTCAACACTAGACTTGAGGAGGTTAAGAGTGTAGTGATCAGGGCAGCATAGGCTCTGGATTCTGTTCCACAAAACAGTGGCACTTAAGATGAAACTGTCCAACTGGAACTTCTTTCTTACTAATGCAATATGAAGGGAATGATGAGGGTTCGAGCCTGTGTACATGACATGGCGGAAATTGTTAGCTCACAAGCGAGTGTGTTAAAATCTAAAGAAAAAAGAAGTATTGTAAAAACGCGGGAAATATCTTCGACATATTCCGAAAATTTACAAGTTACCAAATATAATGTTAATGAACTGTTGCGCGTACGTAGTAATGGAAGGGGTGATATTAACCGCTTCCTTATAAGGAAACGTTCGTCATTCATTGACCAAGAAGCCAGGGTAACCATCGGTTGAAATTTATAAAATCTTTTTATTAAAACAGTTTTTCAGGAAAACAGTTTTCTCAAGTTCATTACTATTGTTCTTTTCACTGTTGATGGGGACGCTTTGTATTTTTACAGTATTTATCGCTAAATCACATCTGTGTCAATTCAAGGCTTTTCTTCATCAGTGAGGAGATTGTCTAGCATTCACTGCTTGTTTATGAAAGACATGAGAAGATTGTCCCTGATTCACTGTTATTTAGATGAGATATTACATAGCAGTTCAGCACCCTTTTCTTTGTTTCTAACAACAATTTCCTTAATATTAATACATTCTTTATGAAAGGCATGAGAAGATTGTCCCTGATTCATTGCTATATAGATGAGATATTACATAGCAGTTCAGCCCTCTTTTCTTTGTTTCTAGCAACAATTTCCTTAATATTAATACATTCTTTATGAAAGGCATGAGAAGATTGTCCCTGATTCATTGCTATATAGATGAGATATTACATAGCAGTTCAGCCCTCTTTTCTTTGTTTCTAGCAACAATTTCCTTAATATTAATACATTCTTTGAGAAAGGCATGAGAAGATTGTCCCTGATTCACTCTTATTTTATGAGATATTACATAGTACGTCTGCGTTCATTTCTTTGTTTCTAACAACATTTTCTTACGCTTTAAGACAAAGAGACGTCTGTTGTAATCTACAGCCGGAAGAAGTGATTCCTGTGGGCTATAGCAGCCGAGCATCCAAATGAGAACAAAGGAGTTGAACGCGGTTTAACTTGGTATTTCCTTGCTGGAATGCCTTAATACTTTGCCTAGTTTCTAAAAGGTATATTCCTCTATTGCTATTGGATTTCTGTATCCCATTTTCCGTCTTCAGTTACTATAATTTACATAAACTGTTAATTTTTTGTACCTGCTATATCCAGACGTCCCCAATACATAGCTCACACCATAGATTGTCTCTTTTGCTGACAGACCAAATACTAACTTCTTTTATCTATTTACTTTCAGGAAAAATGAAAATAAATTTCGCTACTCCAGTTCCTTGTCGTAACCACTAAGCCCATCCTACGTAAACCATTTAAAAATATCAAATCGTCGTAATTGAAGTATCGATGGGAAAGAGAGAAAAATATGTAATCCAATCGTTTTCAATTCTTCTTGACTAATTATAACAATTTCCCCATCATCGATCTTTAATAGAAATCGATACATCGATCTTTCCCATCTGTTTTAGGAGGGATCTGGACATGCAGGTCAAACTGACAGTAATTTTAGGCCTTTGATTCGATTATTATTCCATTTATTGATCAGTGAACATGTCAGAGACAAACAGATTGATTGATTACTTGATTGAACGACCGATTTAACCCATCTCTCTTGAAGGCCGCATACACTTCGACTGACCTTATATACAACGATTCAGTGTGCAAATGCGCCGACCCACCTTTAAATGCGAGCGGACGCACGCACGTACTCACCGAAACACAGAGAAAAAATCTTATTTGTATTTATTTACCCTAAACAACTGGAAAACCGCATGAACTACTTTCTAAAACACACTGTTCACAAATTACCTTATTCTCTATGGATCTATGGTATTGGAGAAATCACGTCCGCTTAACTTTAATAAAGCAACACCAGTCTTTCTCCAGGATGAAACTATTCTTGCCACAAATAACATTTAGTCATGAACAATTTTCACTCTTTTTTTTTTTACTCCTGCTGCAAGGCATTGTAAAAAGTCTTTCTCGCGAAAATGATAATTTGAAATAGTGGTTTCGTCTTTAAGAAATTCGAGTAAATTCGTTTGTTCTGTTTTTGTTTGATTGTTTTTTTTTTGTTTTTTGTTTTGGGGGGTTGTATTATATATACAACATGAATTATTTATTGTTTATTGCGAATATGTGCCATATATTAGGATATCCCTTGATTTTGATGCATGCAAAAGAAAAAAAAATTCTTTGATTTAGTAAAAATGAAATCGGTTTCATTCTAAGGTTTTCTTCCAATAGAACTCTAAGCTGTTTATCTCATTTAAAAAATCTTCATCTTTTGCCTTAAACTATTCAAATACTTCGACTACTTCATCAGTATAAGAAAATGGCTGAATATAGGTTGTCCCATATGAGATGTAGTATTTTCATGAATGACAAAAAATATTAATTTAATCAAAATGCGCTTTTATTTAATCAAAATAATAACCATTTTCTTCCAATGTAACTCTAAGATGTGTATCACATTTTTTAAAATCTTTATCTTTTGCATTAATGATCAAATGATTTGACTGCTTTTTTTCCTATAAGACAATCTTTGATTGTATATGGAAAGCTCAAAGTGTTTAAATAAGTAAGGGGTCTAGTGAATAAGGTGGATACTCCAAAATAAGAAAGGTTGTACAACTTTTGAATTCTGGACTGTGAAGTACGAGGGTCATGAAGTAGAATTGGGCCATCTCCATTCACTAGTCTGGGCCGTTTCTTTCTTTTTTTTTTTTTTTTTTTTTTTTTTTTACATGCAAAAATGTTCCACATTCTCCTGAAAGTTTTCAGAATGTTATTTTCGGATTTTGTCTAAATGCATTCAGCTGATCATTTTTATGTCTGAGTAAGCTTTTTTATCTTACTTCTTTTTCAAGGCTCTTATCTGAAAGAAATTTCTGAAACAATCCCGTTGTAATTCTAACATCGCAATTTCTAAAGAATTAACGGATTTATTTTTTAATCCGTCATTTTTACTACTTCAAACGTTATTTTTAGGGGATACCCGTGTTTGAAATAGACACCCCGTTTTTTTTATTCTTAATAGTTTGTATTTACGCAGGCCGATAGACGTAATATATGCAATTTAAAATAAATAAAAACAAGCTATCCGCTAAAATAATAATATAAGTAAGAATAATTCGGAAATTAAAAATATTACTGACAAATGCTAACTGATGTTTCGTTCAGCGCCTGCGTCATTAAGGCTTCGTATTATATGAGTGGAAATTGTTTAATTATCATTTGCTAGAGCAGCGTTTCTCAACCATTCTACCCTTGTGCGATCCTTGAAATAGTTTTCATGTTTCAGGGAACCTCTGCATAAAAATTATTATATATCGTTATTAATATCTATCACTTTTATATTTTTATCGTCGTTCACGTGGTAAAGATAATCTATGGACATCGTGCATACTTCCTGTACTCGAGTGAGTCACTCAGTGATACATGAAAAGTGAAGGCCACTTCACACTGACACCATACAGACATCGCTAAAAACAGTCCCTATGATTTTCATAATTTTTAATAATATAAGAGGTTGAAGCTTTTATTATAATAACCAAGGATTTACCAACAATATGCTGTATGTGTATAGTAAAATTACGAATATAAAATTAAACAAAAATGACTCAAAAATGAAATTAGCCTATTTATCACTGTTTCTCGTGGAAACTCGACCGACCTCTTGCAGAACCCTGGTATTTCGAGGACACACCGTCTGAGAAACACTGTTTTGGAGGCCTCGAATGATGATTTTATGGAAACAACTGCCAAAATACCAAATTACAAATAGCAAGAAATAAGCGAATTAAATAATGACTTGTGCTAATAGACTTTTGTTATATTTTATGAAAGTTGACAAACAAGAAAATATATTTCATATTGGGCAACGCGATACTCCTCATGTCCTCCAAATAAGCTTAAAAGTTATATCGCTTATCCTCCTGAAATCAAGTTAAGCTGGCTTTTTTTACTTATATCTAAACTATAATTATAAAATATAATTTTGGAGATTGAAAATCTTACTAATATATTTGAGAAAAGTATCCACGAAAATACTTTAGCAAAATAGTCGCAGCATATGGAAGAAAGAAAGCGTCAGATTAAATTAACACCAGGAAGATATGGGTTTTGTTTTGTTGTAACTTTTTAAAATTAATACAAATTAGATTTCTTGTAGAGTAATTAGCCATGGTTAAATGTTAATTGACAGAAATGCCCGACAAACAGAATTGACAAAGTTTGCTATGAAAATAACAAAAGAAAGAAAAGAACAGTGAAAAATAATGCTAAGCAAACAATACATACAAGACAAAAGTAGGCAAAGCAACAGTAATGAGGCCAAAAAGGTTCACAAACTAAAAATGGCGTCAACACGCTAAAGGGCTACAGACGAGCAATCGAAGAGTTCTGAGTTTCAGACTCAGAAATGGTTTATCTTATTGGCTAGAAAGAAATCCCAGTATGAATCTGTACGGTTTCTCTGTAAAATTGGAAAGGGGGGTGTTTTTTAAATCATTCCCATGCAAATTAGAACTAATATTTCTAATTATTATAGTGATTTTCCAAGCGTAGCTTAGATGTGGCACAAGGCCGAAAGTATAGGACACCCAGTGAGGATCAAGATTTCTAATTATTGTATATCTTACTATTCGGGATATCCTGCTCATCTTGACTGTTATATCCACAATGTTTCGGCCGTTGTATTTTTCGGTCTTCTTCAGGTGTTTGTCAACAGACTTTTCACGGAATTTCGAACCCTTTATTCCATCCATAAGGGTAGACTACTGAAGTTATATCAATGTAAAGTTGTGAGTGGAAAATAAAAATTTAAAAAAAAAGGACAAAAAAACTAAAAATGTTATCTTATTTCTGCCGACTGGGGGCATGACGAAGTAGAGAGTTAGCCTTCCGACCTGTCAATGGGACTCATTGGTAATATCAGACTGAGGAGAGACAACCACAGCGTGTGGTATCGTTAACGTGTACCTGAAAATGATACCATGGTCGGAATCAAGTCTCGTGAGTGAAATTGGGTAGATAAAACTGTTTGGAAACCGTTTTTGAGTGTGCTATATGAATCGTTATGAAGTGAATCGGGTTTACGGTATTAAATAACCCATAATGAATTGATGTGCTATTAAACAAACCAAATCATTAACTAAAGATAAATAAGGACACATGACACAGTGGATAAAGGCGTTGGTTAGATCCAGTGACAGGATCCAAACAGTGTGAGTTTAATACCCGGTTAAGGCAGTGGAAAACTTGGAGAGGGGAATTAACAGGAGATAACTGATAACTGACATCCATTAAAAACATGGCACGTGGAACTAGAACAGTCTACCCCAGTGAGCGAAATAATTCGACATTCCAACCACCTGAAGAAGGCCGGAGCGTATAATGGCCGAAACGTTGTAATAAACATGGCGACAAAGATGAGGACAATAATCCGAATAATGTAAATAGTGTTCTTTTTCCATGTACCGTGTCCTTTCAGAACGTAGGAGACTGCTCTCCACAATTTGTTGTTCTTGTAAGCTCTTAATATATTTTGCCTTTTTGTTATCTCCCCTAAACCTTGCTCTGTCATCCATTTACTTAAGCTCACTAAATAAGTTATGCGTTGTTTTCCCCTGTCACTCTTGCCTTCAATCTGCCTTGTGAGTGACAAATTCTCCTAACGCTCCTTCCTTATTATGTGCCCTAGAAATTTTAATTATCTCTTCCTGATGTTAAGTATGTTTTCTTTTTGTTTCTTTTTTTTAATTCATTGTTGCTCATATGTTCAGTCCATGGTATTCTCAGCATCCTTCTGTAGAACCAGATTTCTGTTTCCTGTCGTCTCTTCTTCATCTGTGAGGAGATTGTCCAGCATTCACTGCCATATGAGAAGATTGATATTATATAATGTTACGAGGTAGAATATTTCCTTGCAAGTTTGGACTCGGCCGTCGGACGAAAGACATAAAAACACTCCTACATCAGGAGGTGTAGCAGTAGCAGCAGTTGCCTTTGCTGAAAGCAGGCATTCACTGCTAAACATTCTTTTTATCAAATAACCGCCTAGTGCCTCGAGTATTTTCTTCATCTGTGAGGAGATTGTCCAGCATTCACTGCCATATGAGAAGAGTGAAATTATATAATAATAGAATATTTCATTGCAAGTTTGGACTTGGCCGTCGGACGAAAGATATAAAAATATTCTTGCATCAAGAGGAGTAGCAGGAAGAGCGCTAGCAGCAGTTGCCTTTGCTGAAAACAAAAGCCCGACTAAACATTCTCTTCTTTAGTTTCTCTTCTACATTATATTTCCCTTTAACAAAAGGTAAACCTGTTGTTAAAACACTTTTTAAAAAGCCGTTAATATCTATTCTGCATGTTTTCTTTATAATTCTGAGTTCATGTCGAGAATTATTTCTATGTTCTCCCGGCTTTACTGTATTGAAACTAAAGAAAATCGTCATCTTATTTCCAGAATGGCTCGAAAGCAAAAGATTCATATGGACTTTTCTTAAAGGAATTTAAGGAAAAGTCCTTATCAGATTTCTCAGAATGGGTTGAAAGTAACAGATTTATGTGTTTTTAGGCCCACCCATGGGTTTTCCGTGTTGTAATCAAATCTAGTTTGAATGAAACAGTTTTCTATTTGTCAAATTTCTTCAAAACTACTAAAGTAGGAATAAAAATATATAACTGTTGTGGGGGAGAATATTTCTCTTCAAGTTTGGACTCGGCCGTCGGACAAAAGACATATTAGGTTGGTGCAAAAATAATGTCGTTTTATATATATAAGTTGAACGTCGAAAAACGACATTATTTTTGCACCAACCTAATAAAAATACTCCTACATCAAGAGGAGTATCAGGAGGAGCGGTAGCAGTAGTAGCTTTTACTAAAAACTGTTAGTCATTAACTGTTAAATATTCTCTTCCCTAGTTACTATTCTACATTATGTTCCCCTCTACCAAAAGGTAATAAATTTGCTGTTAAACTAATTCCGGTTTTCTACTGTTGTTTTTAAGAACTCAGTTGCAACGCATAAGTTCAATACTCTTGGCTTTTTTCTTCTTTTTATTTTTGCATGCTTCTTAAGAGATAACATTTAAATAAAAAAAAGCGTGCAAAATATAGACTGAGAGCACAACTGACTTTCGTCTATTTAGAAACCTCTGCAAGAGATGTATTACCTACCTTTAGTAATTTATCCAAATCAGTCTATCTCTAGTAAACGATATCTTTATTTATACTATTTACATGTGGACTATTGTCCCCATCTTTGCTGTTATCACAACGTTTCGGCCGTTGTGCCCTGCGTCCTTCATCAGGTGTATATCGATCCGAACAACCTACAAGAAATTCCAAATTGAAACCTTTATTTAATCTATGGGGGTTGACTGTTCTCGTTCCACTGCCCATATCTACGAATATTTCATTCAGCTCTTATTTTAGCGCTTTGCAATTATATCTCGCCCTCTTTTCACCGAGTCCAAGCCCAGGAATTGAACTCATAATTACTTGTCACCAAATGCACAAACGAACGCTTTAATCCGCTAGGCTGCTGTCTCTCAGACTCAGCGGGGAGAGGGCGAGTCATAACTGAGCAGTACCAAATATAAGAACCAGACGGGAATTCTCTAGAGATGAGCTGTGGAACGAGAATAGTCTACCCACTTAGACTGAATAACGGATTCAGTTCGGAGTTACACGAATCGATATATACCTGATGAAGGTCAAAACGTTGTGATAATAACAACAAAGATGAAGACAATAGACCGAATGTAAATAGTGTAAATAATAACTCCTCACCCCAGAAATTCAGACAGAAATCATATCTTACTACAGGTTGAGTATCCCAAATCCGTTATCCCAAATTCCAAAACCCGAAAAGCCACCCAAATCCAAGATTTTCAGGTGCTGATATGACTTGCCACAAATGGAAAATTTCAGAAAGCACTGAGAAGATTGCTACGTGATGCGCAGCTCTTGTAATTGACCTTAATCCTCGCCTCCAGGGTGGGGATTCCCCAGCCCAGCTACGTCGCCTACGTTGGCGCCTATTTTTTGTTAGCTATCATCACAGCAACACCTTCATTTGTGTATTACTTACCAGGTCTTTCGAGCTGAGTAAAGATATTATTTAAAATGTTAAAAAGTTCTGCATTTATACATTTTGTGTAAGTAGTGAGCATGTTTTTTTTACACATACAGAATTTACAAAACATTATTTTTTACGTGAAATCTTAATTTCACCACTTAAAAATCCGTATGAGCATTAGATAACTAGTTTCATTATCTGTATCTGTATGTATACAAAATGTATTAAATTTTATTTATAACTACTTTCAGGCTGTATGTTATTTATATAAAACTACCTTGAGGGTATATGTATAAGTTGTGTTATGAAATGTAAATGGATATCATGTTTATGCTTGGGTTCCATTTCCAAGCGGTCCCATTTTATAGATGCTATACACAAATTAAATAGCCTGTATACCAAAATCCGAAAAACCCTGAAAACCGAAACACTTCCGAACCCAATAATAAAGGATACTCAACCTACAGTGGGCTATGATAATTTTTTAGCCACCCTTAATTTTTGGCTTGTGTAATAACGTATCTTCTTTCTTTTTTTTCAGACAATACCGTGTTAGTATCAAGCTACTCTAATCTATGAACGATAGTTGACTTATATTTTACAATGAAATTTCGGGGAAGTAAGAAAATTGGTGAATTTCAACGTGGGCAAATAATAGGATGGCATCAGTGTGGCAAGTCAAATAAAGAAATTGCTAGGTTTTTTCAGGTTTTCATCAAACGGTTAATAATATTGTCAAGAAATTTAATGAATAAAGCCATTGTCGTGTGAAACAACGTTCAGGAAGACCAAGCATCATGTCTGAGTGAACGTAAAGGACGCTGAAAAGGGAAGTCATCAGAAATCGTCGTCAGAGCGTCAAAGATGTCGTCAACAGCATGGAAATGTCGTCATATGCGGTGAGAATGACTTTGAAAGAGCTTGGCTATCAAAGAAGAGTTGCAAGAAAGAATCCCTTGATTTCAGAGGTTAACAGGAGCAGGCGTATGAACTGTGCAAGAGAATTCGAGAGCAAAGATTATGAATTTTGGCAGTCTGTAATTCTGAAAGTAAATTCTGTCAGTATTCGAATTCGAAACAGGTTTATGTTTGGAGAAATTAGAATGAGAATTGGAACACTGAAAGTCTTCAGGCACCCGTGAAACATGGAGGGGTTGGAGCAATGGTGTGAGGCGCTGTTTGGTATGGAGGGAAATCTGAGCTAATTCTTGTTGACGAACGGTTGAATGGTCCAAAGTACTGTCAAATATTAGAGAAAGGACTACTCCCACTATTTGAAACCAATCAGATTGACAAGAATGTCTACTTTTTTCAAAAAAATGGAGGGCTATGTGATACGAGCAAAGTAACAAAGGCCTGAAAGGAATCGCAAGGAATCAAGTCACTGCCATGGGTAGCCAAAAATCCTGACATGAATCCAATAGAACACGTTTGGGAGCACCTTCATCGAAAATCTCAAGAGAGTGCAACCAAAATCACATCAGTGGCAACCTTTAAAGAAACATTGCTAAAGGTGTGGCAAAATATGAATCAGACGATTGTTGATAACTTCATCAAATCCATGAAAAATCGAATACAAGCACTGAAACTAGCAAATGGAGGACCTACTCTATACCAGTTCCAAATACTGTTTATTTTGAATAGGGATTACGTAATTAAATTTTGAAATTGGATGTAGTTTATTTCTCCTGGCTAAAACCTTTTCTTAGGCCACTGTATAGCAATAACTAACATATTCTTTGTGTTTTCCGTTTAAAACATAACTATTAGCAGAGGAAGCCGGTTATTAAAAAACTATGACGACGAAATAGGTTAATCACTGTCACATTAGCCACCTTCTTCCACGCCTAATAGGCTATGGGCTAGGATGGAATTCCATCACCCCCCCCTCCCCAAACGTAAAGTTCCTTAGTATTTTCTTGTAGCTTAGGGTCCTGTGGTACCTGAATCAAATGTTAACTAGCAGTAAGCTTATTCCCACTATACTAGAAACATCCATTTGTAACACCACCCACCTTCAAAAACCAAAAAAAAAAGGACATCTAAATTTGGGGGAGGGGAAACCTTAAACCCAATAACAGTTCTTTGGATCGTCAAATTGCAATAAATTTGATATCGTTGTGTAGGGTTATGATCATTCTATTCCCAAATCCAATTATAATTTAGAAACTTATGTAAATAAGGATTTTGGTAAAAAGGCGGTAATATCAAATCAATGCGAAAATATCTTAATTTTAAGTGCAACAATCGCATAGAAAATTATGTACACCCCAATCAACCGCCAGACACATGATGATTGGTATTTTCATGCAGCTTTGGGTTCTCTTAAATAACAAATCATGTTACTAGCAGATGATTTTTATTTGCACTTCACTAAACGTACCAGTTTTTAATACCTACCTAAAAAAAAGGTTATCTGGATTTGGGGGAGGGGAAACATTAAGGCTAATAACATTTCTTTAGTTAGTCCAATTTCAACAAACTCATTTTGTTGGATTATGATCATTCCATCTCAAAATCCTATTATAATTTAAAACATCATGTAAATAATGATTTTCTTAAAGCCAGAAATATTAAATCAATGTGAAAATATCTCAATTTCAAGTACTACAATCACATGAAAAATTATCTACACCCCTAAACTAAACTTGATTGGTATTTTCCTGTAGCCTGGCACCCTGTTAAACAAGAAAAAGGCATGTTACTATCAAATACTTTGTTTTGCACTTCACCAAAAGTATCACCTGTTTACAGTTCCCCTGAATGACATACATAATTTATATTTGTGGATAGGAAAGAATCTCAAACCAATACATTTTCTTTAGATCAACCAATTTTTATTTAACTTGGTATTGCTTTGTAGAATGATTATAGCTGTATTACACATTTTTATCACGGGTAACACATTAGATAATTGATGATATTAAGGAATTCTTTTACAACGATGTAGAAAAAAACAGTGTCCTGATAAACTGAAAAAAGAAATTCGTGGCAAAAAGTCCAGTGGTTTCACTGAGTCCAAGTACACACTGCCCAGCCCAGGAATTGAACTCATAATTACTTGTCAAAGTCCTCATTTGTTAAAAAGAAACAAAGGGGACTCATTAATTAACTATACTCAGTTCTAATGATGTACTATTGTTTTATTTATTTTTTTTTTTTTTAATTAATTCCAGTCAAACAAGATTCAGAAATAGCTGAAATAAACTATGAATTGCTTCTGGATAAATAGTGATGTGTAATAAAAATACTTGCTAGTAACGTGTTTTTTGTTTTTTTTTTGTTTTGTTTTGTTAAAGAGGATACACGACTACAGAAAAATGCCAATCAAGTTTCGTTTAGGGGCGTAAATAATTTTCTATATAACTGTTGCACTTGAAATTTAGATATTTTCACATTGATTTGATTTCTCTGGCTTTAGGGAAATCATTATTCGCATAATATTTTAAATTATAATGGGATATTGAGATGGAATGATCATAATCCTACAAAATAAGTTTGTTGAAATTGGACTAACTAAAGAAATGTTATTAGCCTTAATGTTTCCTCTCCCCCAAATCCAGATAACCTTTTCTTTTTAGGTAGGTGTTAAAAACTGGTGCGTTTAGTGAAGTGCAAATAAAAATCATCTGCTAGTAACATGATTTGTTGTTTAAGAGAACCCAAAGCTGCATGAAAATACCAATCAAATTGTGTCTGGCGGTTGATTGGGGTGTACATCATTTTCTATGCGGTTGTTGCACTTAAAATTAAGATATTTTCGCATTGATTTGATATTTCCGTCTTTACCAAAATCCTTATTTGCATGAGTTTCTAAATTATAATTGGATTTGGGAATATAATGATCATAACCCTACACAACGATATCAAATTTATTGCAATTTGACGATCCAAAGAACTGTTATTGTTTTAAAAGTTTCCCTTCCAACCCTTCCAGATTTTATTTTTTCGTTTGGAGGGGGTGTTACGAATGGGCGTTTCTAATATAGTGGGAAAGAGTTTACTGCTTGTTAACATTTGTTTCAGGTGTCACAGGACCTTGGCCTACAAGAAAATACCAAGGAAATTTATGTTGGGTGGGGATGACAGAATTCTTTTTTAGCTCAATGTAACGCTCAAACGAACAAAAGTCGAGATTTAAAAGATAGTGGTAATTACATATGACGAATGCATATATAAAGATAACTTAAAATCATCTCAGGACTCAGGAAATGATTTATTGATTCATTTATTTTCTTTGGCTTATCAACTGCTTGTAAGTTATTCAAAACCAGAATATATTTTAGAATATATTTTAGAATTTTAATTAATTAGAATTTTAATTAATTAGAATATATTTTAGAATTTTGATTCATTTATTTTCTATGGCTTATCAACTGCTTGCAGGTTATTCAAAACCAGAATATATTTTAGAATTTAAGTTGTTTTTTTTAAATAATACAAAATTTTTTAAATGATACAAGTCTTACTAATTATCCCATAGCTCGGAGAGAAAAGGTGGATTCATGCCTTTCCTAATGATTTTTACGCATAAGTGAATATAGCGAATCCAACGGGAATTCGAACGGCTCTCCGATTAACAATTCCGTGCCATTATCCATTACACCACCTGAGCATCAAGCTTACAGCACCCGGTATTCCCAAGCGGTCACCCATCAAGGTACTGACCAGGCATGACGTTGCTTAACTTAATTAGTAAACCTTGTATCACTGAAACCGTTATTATCTTCCAAAAAAGTTGCGTACAAAATATTTCAATTTCGGAATTAAATAGCCCATAGAGGTTTATATGCGGCGAAACAAAAACAACCAACTTAGATGTTTTGCATATTACCGCATCCAAATTTTTGCCTCGATAAAAAGGCTTTCGAGCGACGAGCAACATTAAGTTTCCCATTAATTTCTTTAACGTAGCTTCCCCGTATGTTTTTATGAATATTTTCAGAATAATTTTTATGATGAGTTTTCTTGTTGGTACCTCAACCTTACGAATTTAAGCGCAGTACTAGATTGGCAACTAGGTCTCATCTTTTTATATTTGAAAATGCTAGATGTAACTATAAGTTCTATGCTAACAGTTTCTTCTCTCGCACTTTTCGCTTGTGGAACTCTTTTCTGGCTTCTTGGTTTCGATCCAAATTTGACCTTCAAAAATTTAAATGCAATGTCAATCGGCATCTATGCGTCCTTAATTCCTCTTCTTTTATTGTTCTCTCTCTCTCTCTCTCTCTCTCTCTCTCTCTCTCTCTCTCTCTCTCTCTCTCTCTCTCTCTCTCTCTCTCTCTCCTTAACAATGGTTTTTCTCAGATTCTTTTACACTCAGTAACCCATTTTGTTTTGGTTGATTAAAAAAAAACACATAATAAGCACAAGACTGTCGTTTATACTCGCCTTCATTGCTAACAACTGATAACGCCTCCCCTCCTGATTTTTAGTAGATTTTGATAATAAAAATCAATAAAATGCTTAGTAAAATATTCAGCAATCAATTTTTTTCCCAGAAAGAGTCCCGTGTCCAAATTCAAGACTTCACGGATACCCTCGTGCTTTCAAAGAAAGTTCATGATACCACCACAGTGTCTGGAAATCCAGTATTATCCTACACCTATCCTAAAATATTTGGTGAGTAATTTCATGAAATACTACCCGTATTTTTAATTGGTTGTATTCTCTTGTCAAATATGTTTGTGTTGTGGGGGGGAATCACGCAGCTGGCGTATTCGGAACAACCCTTTAAGCAAATAAGTTCGTACTCAGTGGGACATCAAGAAAAAGCAAAAGACCCTTGGCCGATGGGTGGTGTCTGTTTGGATCTGAAATTTCACTAACTAGCCGGTGACTAAAATAGTACTACCAAATGGTGTTTACTCATTTTGATTAAGTTTCGGAGCAGAGGGGTACCTGAATGAGTTCAGAAGTACCTGGCGTAATGCCGGAGTGGTGTGTACTTTTTTCCCATGTGTCTTGTAAGGAAGAGAAAACTTGTATCATTGTCTGCAGTTCGTGTAAATTTATTGAAAGACGATGCATTTTTATCTGTTCTCACTAGTATTTTTCTTTTTTACTATTCTTTCCCCAATCAAAGTTCCACTGCAGGCAGACTGTTACTAAATAGGTAATGTTATAAAGGCGTACTGGGATGGAGAAAGGGTTGCATATCATGAGGATATGTAGGATAGATAAAAATTGACCCACGACTTGAAAAGGTTCATTTCGTCGTTCCCCGTTGCCTTCTCCACGGGTTTGAATTCAATTTCTCCTACACAAGGCTAGAAAGCATAATCTACTCTGCTATTTTTCTCATAGCTAGTGGAGAGAAAAGATGGAGTCATGTCTTTCCAAAGAAGATTAGTGCAACAGATGATCCAATTCATAATTTGAATTGCTACATTTATGAGGAAATATATTCAGTTTCAATTCAGAAGAAGTAGAAATGACCTCAAATGGTCGCGTATTTCGGTTTATACACTTTTCCTGTTATCCAGACATTATAAAGAGAAATCGCAACACTGATGTTCAGTTTAACTTAATTCAAATTATGTATGCACGATTGAGTGCGCGCATGTATATTTTAATTCAATTGCAGACTTAAATTTCTACAAAATAAAATAAATACACATACACATACACATAATATACGCGCAAACACAGTCACACGCAAACAGTGTATGACGGACAGAGAATCAGCTCTTTTTATATATAGAGATCTGCTTAAGAAATCCTACCCATGATATCTATCTACGTGCTTCGTGATATATAAGAGCTCCCCAAAACGCCTCCACTCTGCACTGTCCACAACTGCCACTCGTGAACCATTCCAGGATTGCCAAACCATTGTTTCCCTTTCTTCACGGTCATTTGTCGTTCTTGGTCTCCCTCTTCTTCCTTTGGTGGGGTACTGGTTAATGCCACGTTACAGCTGTTTTTGTCTTGCCTTAACGTGTGGTCGATGTTCATCTCGAGGTTCTCGACAAAATCTAAAGAAGGATCTGTAATGTAATCGTTCCTGAATTGGCTTCTCGACTTCAGACACTTTGTCACAGACGTGACATAGCTTCTCTCTGTCTTTTCTACAAATATTTTAATGGCTACTGCTCTGATGAGCTTTTCTTTCCTGGTGCCCCGACTACATGAATTTTAAGCGTGCTACTAGATTGGCATCTAGGTCCCACCCATTAAGTGTTGAAATAGTTAAATGTAACCTCACTTCTACTTCAACAGTTTCTTTTTCTCGCACTTCCCAACATTGGAACTCCCTTCCTCTCACTTGCTTCCTTGATAAGTACAATCTACAAAAAAATTAAATACAACGTCAATCGCCATCGTCTGTTGCTTTGATCCTCCCCACTACACCCACTCTTTTCTCTCACTTTCACTCTCCGTAACCCACTACGTGCTAGTGGCACTCTTGCCGTGCTTGGGGTGAAATGCTTTTAAAAATGTTTCACATTGTCTTGCTATCTAATCTTGAGAATCCTTCTTAAGTTGATTTTATGAAATAGGTCAATAAGATTGTTATCTCCCTGATTCATTTTCCAGATATCGCAACCAAATAATCGGACGGGGCCCTTATAAAGCCTGATCTTGAGGCATCTGGCTTAATAAAAAAAAATGTCACCATTTTTAATTATAATTCCCTACTTCATTTAATCATGAAAACTTTCATTTAGGATACAGAGATCACGCTCTATAAATCGTTAGAAATATTGGTATAACATTCTTCTTTCGTACCGTTCTTAGCCAGTCATGCGAGCATTAATGAACAAATCAGCGAGGCCCAGTCTTTAAGTAGACACCACCAAGGTAAAATGTATTGTGTGCAATGACAGACTTTTGTAATTTTCACAAGCTATCATTTTCAGGGTCAGGGAGAAGGCATGTAACAGATTTCTATATTTTGTTAGCATGATCTCTTTCTAGAAAAGAACTTCTCCCTTGTCGTCTGTTTTTTTTTTCTGTAATTGTCTGCTTTCGATGGTCAGATAATACCACATCTTCTAACATTTATTTAGTGAACAAAACGTGATATGAACACGTAGATATGGATCAGTGATTCTCAAACGAGAAGCACTTAATGTGCTGGGAAGGAATTTACTTCCAAGAAGGAATTGAGGAATTTCAGCGAGGGGTGCAAGTCCAAAATGAAAAGTAATGTACACTGAACACACACACACACACAAACGTATATGTGTGTGTGTGTGTTTGTGTGTGTGCTTATCAAATGAAATACCAATATACACAACTACAAGCGTGATCACGAATTAACGGTTCACAAAAAAACTGATGCGTCAGACTTTATCACGTTTGTAACTCTTCAATTATTAAGATTTGAAAAGATTGTGTCAAAGAATGTAGTTCGAGAAATATCACTTTTGTAAGCTTATTCATTTAAACGAATTATATATTTCGACTGTAAGAGTATAACTGTAAAAACCAGTATATATATATATATATATATATATATATATATATAAGTTATTGACATTTGGAAAGACGTTCATAAAAGTATATTTCGAAAATAATATCCGATAATAAATTAACGCCTGTAATGGCTTCATCAGATGGATAACGGAAAGAAGGGTTGTGTGTGTGCATTTGTGTGTGTTTAAAATAATTAATTCTTATATTATTTTTCCCAAGGTAACGTTGCACGAGACTACACATTTTTTCGAAACATACTTTCATGGACGTTTTTCCAAATGTCAATAACTTATAACTCTCTCGGAATTACATATCCAAATTTATACATACATACATACATACATACATACATACATACATACATAGATAGATAGATAGATATGAAAAATTTCTTAGAGTTAACCTGTAGAAAAAGACAATATGTATAAAGATAAAAGACAATAAAAAAACTGTATTATTAGCCGACGCATTTCGTCCAATGTGAACTTTTCAAGGTAAAAACGAAATGAATTTACTGAAAACAAAGTAACTATTAACAACAAACAAAATGATTCACTCAGAAGGAAAATCCTCGGGAGTGCCGCCATTGAATATTATCCAAATATTAATCTACGCCCAGGTTTTTTCCCAATACCAGGTTTCCTAACAGAATTACTATTCTCCCAAGCCAACGTACACAACTATATCAAGAAATCAAAAGAAAATGGTTGAATCCATCAACACAAAAGCAATATTTCTACACGTGAAAGTACTTGACGTAATTTTCAGTTGACAATATGAAAACAATAGCGTTTTCTAAATTCTTCTAGTTGCTAAGGACATTTTGTTTGTTGTTAATAGTTACTTTGTTTTCAATAAATTCATTTCGTTTTTGTCTTGAAAAGTCCACATTGGACGAAACGCGTCGGCAAATAATACAGTTTTCCTATTGTCTGTTACCTTTACATATATAAGATAGCAGTTCGGGATGGGGGGAGAACTGAAGAGGTGGAAACTGAGAACAACTAATTAAGATTATGGTAAAGGATAGGTTGGCATTTATTTTAAGAACTCCAGTTTATGTCGAAAAAACAAATATGAAAGTCGGGCATAAAAACGGAGTATCAAGGAGACGGTTATTCCCCTGACTAACGCTATTACACCGTTTGTTTTTACTCCCTCGCCAATGTTTATTGTTTTAAATGTGATGATTAGAATTTTAATAAAACCCAAACATATGAAAGCGGATTTATATATTTTCTTTATTCTTGAGAATTGACAACAAAGATATTAAACAATATTTATTTATTAAATCGCTTATTTACAGAAATAAAGAAACCTGTATTTACGTAGGTACCTCAACTTTTTCACGGGAAAACAACATAGTGTAATGAAAAAGGCCACAAACTTAATAAAAATAAATTATCATCATCAAAATGTTTATGTTATTATTAAGATGAAAGACCGAAGTATTTTTTAATTATTTTTTGAAATTGTTTAATCTTTTCTAAAACGTTCCAAATTTTAGTTAAAATCTTGTTTTGTTTACGTCATCGCGCTGGCATAATAATTACATTGACTTTTTTGCGTTTTTTTTTTCTCTGTTGAAAACATTAATTTCAAAATACATGTAAAAATTAAATAATTGTCCGATTTTAATGAAAATTTCAGGACTCATTTACAAATGAATGAAATTATTTTTTAAATTTTTTTTAGAAAATTTTGGTAAAAAATATTTTTTTTACGTATGCTACATATGTTACATAATTACGAGATTAAAAAATACACGAGCCAACTATAATGAAATATTCCTTATTTAGCATTTCACAAAAAATAAGCATGAAAACAATTTTTTTAATCATAAATTTATAAAAAGGTCTGAAAAAAAATTTAAATAAACACATAACAACGAGTAAAATTATAAATTTTTAAAAAATGCATTTTACGGACATTTGCAAACATTCTTTGAACTTTAGATTTTAGGAGAGACCAAAACACTCAATATTTTGTTAGTCCTTATTCATTAGATAGATGAAGTCGTCCTTGTATTTAATTACAGCGATTTACAAAGCATATCTTACATGTGGCAAAAGGCCGAAAGTATGGAGCACCGAACTGATGGAGGATCGAACTCACTACTCAGTTATAATTGATTTAGCAAGACAAGCTTGCTAACCATTACACCTCATCGAAGTGCCCTTTGTGTTTACTTATAGTAATTTTCTACGCTAAGCTGTGGCACAAGGCCGAAAGTACGAAATAAGGATTTAACTCACTAGCTAATCAGTCGTAAGTGATCTAGCAAGACAAGCTTGCTAACCATTTTTGTCTCCTCTCACCCACAAGATCAGTTTGTGACACAAGGTCGGTTTTACGTGGGGAGCCCGAGCATGTACACCCGGGCTAGGAACAAAAATTCCCGAGCCTCCACAACCGTTGGTTGGGCTGGCCTCGGTGCGTGCACCGATCCCCCTCTCTCTCTCTCTCTCTCTCTCTCTCTCTCTCTCTCTCTCTCTCTCTCCCCCTCTCTCCCCCTCTCTCTCTCCCTCTCCCCCTCTCTCTCCCTCTCCCCCTCTCTCTCTCTCTCTCCCTCTCTCTCTCTCCCTCTCTCTCTCTCTCCCTCTCTCTCTCTCTCCCTCTCTCTCTCTCCCCCTCTCTCTCTCTCTCCCCCTCTCTCTCTCTCTCTCTCTCCCCCTCTCTCTCCCTCTCCCTCTCCCTCTCCCTCTCTCTCTCTCTCTCTCTCTCTCTCTCTCTCTCTCTCTCTCTCTCTCTCTCTCTCTCTCTCGTGCAAATAGAAGGCGCGGCCTCGGGCAATGGTAATTTTCTAAGCGCTGTTTAGATGTGGCATAAGGCCGGAAGTATGGAGCACCCAGTGAGGATCGAACTCACTACTCGTTCATAATTGTTCTAGCAAGTCAATCTTGCTAACCACGTCAAAGTGTCCCTTGTTTCAATTATAAAATGTCTGTAACTGTTACTGCAAATATTACATTGTCGCTGGTTTATATATTTTGATAACTTTGTAATTTTTTATAAAATTTTTTATATAAAAAGATTTCTTTTCAGACTTGTTTCTTTATAAAATTATAAATAATAAATCTTTATAAAAGGTAAATAATAAATATCGCATTGCACTTGATTCCCAGATTTTTATAAGCTTATCTAATAAACATTGCCGAAGGAATAAAAAAGAAGAAAACGGTATAATAGCGGCGTCAAGGGAATACAGGGACAGACTCAAATCTACTGTCTAAAAGAATTCATAACGTTCTTAAAAGGTTGAATGTTAAAGACAGATTACCTATCATAGAGGATTTAAGAACACGGATGTATATCCATGCGGACATCTTCTTTTCTCTTGTTTACTATCTATTTCGATATATCCGGTGCCATCAATCGTATGCCAACTGCGGGTGACGATTAAAGAAGCGGGTAGGTCGTGGGGGCACTCTAGTCCATTCTTTTCAAGTTGTCATTGATAATTGATGAGAGTTATCAAGTTTAGCTTCGCCCAAGTTCAATATATGGGTCATCCAGTGAGGACAGAAATCAATACAGTATTAATGGTCAACAAGGTTAGACTTATCCGTTGATTATAGAATAGTCTGGCACAAGGTCGCGAGTGTGGGCGATTGATTAATTATTTCAATTAGCTCCTGCAGAAATGGTCTACAAGACTAAGCCTCTAATCATTGCTCAACTGTGATTCTGTTGTGGCCTGTTTAGAGGCCAGAAAAGAAAGACACTGGAGACGAATGTAGGTTGAACAAGTGTATCGAAATAACGGATATATACAAAGCAAGAGTGTTAGCAATAAGTAGTTAGAAGTGTCCGTCCGAACAGTCAGGTTATACTGCGTCTCCTCTGCCCTACGACTCTACCCTAGGACGTCTCGCAGTTAGTAAGTTAGTGAGAGGAGGAAGAGTTCATTCTACTGTAGGAGGGTTTACCACAACAGATCCATAACTCAAATTAGCAGCTGGGTCTCCGTGTTTTACTGTTGAAATAGCTAAGTAAGTTTTATTCTAACAGTTTCTTTTCTCGCACGTTCTGCTTGTGGAACTCTCTTCCACTTTCTTGGTTCCCCGTCACCTACGTTCTTCGAAAATTTAAATGTAACGTCAATCGTCATCATCTGTCTTCCTGAATCTTGTTCTTTTATTGTCCTTTCTCCTCACTAAACTCTTCTCATTTTTTTCAATCCCAGTAACCCTTGCATCCTAGTGGCATTATCGCCTTACCTGAGGGTGAAATGATTAAAAATAAAAAATAAATAAATAATGGTAATTTTTGTTTTTTTAAATATTTAGGTAATCGATATTTTCTAGTGAAGGCAATAGAAATCAGAAGGACATAGCTGACATTGTGAGATTTAAAAAAAAAAAAAAAAGAGTCGGCACATGTTTTCGATTTTCAAGGTATTTGTTGTCAACGCAGCTCTAAAATATCTATCTTGATTTAATGCCAGAAGAAGAGCAAATATCAAAGTGTCGCATGGTATTTTAATGCCATTGTCCTCTTGCTAATATAGAGTGTCCGGTTTCTCGCTAGTCAGCTTGATGAAAAGGCTGAGATTGCGCAAGGTAACACGGCTTTCCGCAAGTGTAATTACCATGGTTGTCATTCAGATCTGAAGAAAACTTTGTTTTGCAATTTATCACTGGATCCGAACGCGTAGAGACTAAATCAGTGGGAACACTGGAAACGGTGTGTGTGTGTGTGTGTTCACTTCCAAAATTGCATGGTAGCACTGTTCTTTTCTTCTTTCTTTTCTTTATAATGCTACTCATCTTACACAAGGCCTGAGAGCCACTAGATATAGAGGGTTACAGAGTAAGAGGCAATTTAGAAATTATGTGGGGAAGATAACGGTTGACGCTAGACTTGAACAGGTTAAAATTGTAGTGAACGGGGAAGAACTGGCTCAGAAGAGTCACTTCAACAAAGCAGCGGTTGGTGGGAAGAAGCTGTTCGGTTAGAACTTACATCTCACCAATGGAATACGAAAGGAATGAGGGTGGTGGTTCGTTACAATCTGAGTGGCATGGCGTAATTTAGCCGCAAAAGTTAGAACCGCATTCAGTTATTATGTTTGTTTTCGTATGTGACACTCCAGTCCAGCTAGTGACCTGCATAAAAGTCGACGTTTTGTGCAACAGGGCGGATATCGAAACATAGCAACAAGAATATTTGCTGACGCTTTTCGTTGTTGCCTTTCATCTCTTAGCCAGTCAATACGACTGATTTCAAAATTTCTGATACCACTCTAGCACAAATATTTCTAGTTATTTCTATCCCGGGCAACTAGCTGAAAGTATGAGGCAATTCAGCTTTAGCTTGTCCTTATACTTGAGCCACGACCGTCCAACATTCCTTTCTCCACTGTCAAGCTGGCTATACATGAGGACCTTAAGTATTCTGTCGTCACTCATCCTTGCAACATGACCAGCCCAGCAAAGTTAGGACTGCCTTAAGAAGGTCTCAAAGCCACCAATGTTGGATTTTGAGAGAAGATCGGCATTGAAAACCATATCGTCAATAATACAGCCACAAATCGCGCGGAGACAACTTTTGTAGAAGACATCCAAATGATTGATATGGACCTATATGGAGTACACGATTCTGAGCCATATAACAGTTGTGGCCAAAACGGCCGCTGTATAAACCGCTATTTCGGTGTCCAATTTTATACTTCTCTGCTTCCATGGGCGATGGTAAAGCTTCCTAAATGCACTTGTATCTTTGGTAATCCGATTTGTCATTTCTTCATCAAGTGATGCATTTTCATTCATCTTGCTTCCTAAATACATAAATAACTTCACATACTTCAAGTTCTTCCCATCAACCGGTATAAGAGTGTCTGGGAATTGATGAACAGGTAAAGGCTGCTTGACACCTCGAACCTACTTTGAACAAGGAGGCGACTGGTGGATTACCCCCGTTTTCTTTATGCAAATCGTAAGACCATAAGTTTTGCATGCAACAGAGGAGCGGTTGAAAATTCTTGGGCTTCCTCTGGCGGATAAAGCGGATATGTGGGTGATGTAGTGGATAGTAAATCAGAAGGAAATCAGAGCCAACCACGAGAAAACTCGTCTTTGGTAGTTTTTATTCGCAGTGGTATTTTTAGCATGAAAATAATGTTAGAAATTCAATTGAAGCTACAAATCAAACTTTTTTTATTACCTAAATTGGCTGTTATACGTTTGAAGTCAGATTACGTAATTGACCTCAGGCAGTCAAAATGTTAACAGGTCTCGTCATCATTACTCCGCTTTGACACCATTATTAAGTAAAACTTTCGAATTGTTTATTTCTGTAGTTTACCGCGGGTAACTGGTCGTGGGAATCTTAATCACAGATAACTGATTATTACTATTTTAATGGTCATTTCGACAAAAAGAGAACTTATCTTTCCGAAAACTGTTTACATCCGTATTTAGATTTATTTCTAAGAAGACTGAATGGACACCCGTCATGAATTAGGATTGGGCTTATGGTTCTTCAAGTTTAGTAAATATTTAAAATATAAGTATACACTGCGTCGAGTGTATAAAAAAAATGTAGAACGCTATAAAAGCTGGAATTTCTAAACTAAGACCTACAGGCCGCATTTGGCCTGCCACACGATTTGTTTCTTAGTCATCGTCTTCTCGGCCTGTGATGGTCTTTTGTCTGACGTCGGCCTTCCATAGATTCATAGTAAGAAATTGATTATTACTGTTCCGCGCTTGTTTGATCTCTGCCTGTTGGTAAGGGCGAACTTGAGCCTCTTTTCGATTCGTGATCACCCAAGGGTATTTACATAAGTGAATGTAAGAAACCCGACTGGAATTCGCACTCGGCTCACTGATTTCTCATCTCAAACCTTTATCCATTACACCACCCGCACGTCCAAGCTTACAACATCTGGTGTTCCCTATTGGTCACCCATCTAGTTACTGACCAGGCTTGACATTGCTTAACTTCGGTGATCGGACGAGAACCGGTGTTTCAACATATGACCGTAAGCTGTTTCTTAGTAATTATCCCACTTCCTTTTTTTTGGTAATCATACACTGATTCTAAACATGATCGAAATAAAAATTATTTTTCTTCTTTTTGAATGAATTATCATTTAAAACAGAATATATTAATAGATTTCAACCAAGATAAAAGTTGGTAACCAGGAACTTAATAAATCATATATCCTGACTAAATTACCAGCGAAGACGGCTCCAGAATAGAAATCATTTTAAAAAACAACACAAAAAAATGGCAACTGTCGCAAAACTAGGAACCATCTGGAAAGACAAGAATACCTGTCTGAAATCAAAGATCAAGGCTGTTGCATGAATTGGCCTTCTCAGTCTTTCTATATGCATGAGAATCGTGGACATTGACAAAATTACAGTGAAGAATACACGCATTAGAAAATGATAGAGAACCATCTTAAGAGTCTTCTACGACGATCATATCACAAATGACGCAGAAGATCCCATATCCATCGCCAGGAAGAGAAAGTTGAAATGGTATGGACACGTCATAATAAGAGCCAGCAATCTTTCCACTATCATCCTACAAGACAAAATATTCTTAGGCAAAAGAAAAAGCAGAGACAGAGAGGGGAACGGGCTGACAACGACAATGAGTAGACTCGAAGATCATTAACAGACCTTGTCACGCAACCAAAATATATGAAGGGAGTTGGGCAGGTATTCAGTTGCACAGCGACCCTACGACCACAACCGGCCATGGGACTGATAAGAAACAGTTAACAGGAAGTGTAGCAGTAAATGTATACTGTATTTCCCGCTCTATAAAGCGAAGGGATAAATGACTTGTATGAGGATATAGAACCAGTTATGTGGAGACATCAAAATAAAAAAGTGCAGGACGAACCTGTCTTCACACTGGATTTATTTAATCTATACAGTGAGACACTCCTAAGAGTAGTAAGCATTATACAGATGTATGTATGTATGTATGTATATTTGTACACAACAGATTGCACTGTTTGGAGCAGTTGCTCCGAGGAGCTGCTTTCGCTTGTCCCTAGGCCTCATGAATTTAAACGTCCTACGAGGCTGGCATCCCGTTCCCACCCCTTCACCATTGAAACTGTTAGATGTAGACGTCTCTTCTACTCCAATAGCTTCATGTCTCGCCTGTGGAACTCCCTTCCCTATTACTGTTTCCCTGACAAATACAATCTCCAACGGTTTAAGTGTAGCGTCAATCGACATCTCCAGTTGCCTTGATCTATCCACTTCCCTTCTCCACATCCTTTCACCTTTCATTCCTATCTGCTCTCGCTCCAAATCTTCTGTAACCCCCTTACCTTCATCGACCCACTGTCTTTCTCTTTCTCCACATCCTCTCCTTTACCACTCCTATCTGCTCTTCCTCCAACCCTTCTAAAACCCCTTGCGTGATAGTGGCCTCCAGCCTTTCTTGGGGTGATACGCTTAAAAAAAAAAAAAAAGACCCAGAAAGAAATCTGAAATAACTATTACATAGGATAATTGAAGAAGAAAGCTGGAAGAAAGGACTATTAACTGTAAAAAGATGTAATGCATAGTCGTCAGCAAGAGATACAGGCCAAGTTGCCAACTATGCATTGGGAGTGTCGAAAATCAAGTAAGAGCGAAAAACTAACCATCTGGATAATGTAGTAACTGACGACAGAAAGTGTGACACTAAAAGTCAAAGCAGTATGTGAATTGCAAAAATAGAAAGCAACGTATTAAAGGACGAAAAAAAATGTCACGAGCAACAATGGCGGTGAATGTTGAATAATCTTCTCGCAAATGAAGCGACAGAGATGTAACTGTCCCAACAACTATTAAGAATGCCTTTGACAGGACATGTGACAAGCGAGGAAGTTTTGAGGAGACTAAGAACTACAAGGAAACTGTTACCAACAATCAGTTGATTTTCTGAGACATATATGAAGAAAGAAGGCTTGATGAATGTAACACTCAGAAAGCACATTGAAAGCAAAACGACGAATAACCTACTTAAGTTTGAGTGAATTAATAGCAGTTCAATGTCCAAAAAGAGAGATGATAAAAGGTTAAAAGGTACAAAGCAACAAAATGACGGGACATTGTGGAGAGCTATGATCGCTCAAGTCCCAAAAGAATAAAGGGCTCTTATAAAATGGTAATTAATTTTAATTCAATTAATAAGCCATGATTATTTTTTATTACTACAAACGTTTTACTTGGTTGGAACAGATGTTTGAATAAACATCCCTTTAAAAAAAAGGGGGGGGTCACACTCCTTGATCTTTTGAACAGGAGTAGAACTTGCTTGTTAGTGGCGTTATCGCCTTGTCTAGGTTGAAATAATTATATTTTAAAAAAAAAACAGAAATTAACATCTACCGATCGAGAGATCAAAAGTCATATTAAAGAAAACGCACGTCCCAACAGGAATCGAACCTGTATTCCCTTTAAAAAATGAGAAACAACCTTTAGACCAAGCGTACTTTTAGGAGAATACTGTCGGGGGGGGGGCATATTGTCTTTAATAAGATTTTCAGTAAGCATGGACCTTTATACGCGCAAAAAAAGAGTGTCAAAAGGACGTTTTTTTCCTATGACACCGCTTTTTTTCTTTTCTTTACTTTTTTTTTTAAACTACCTTCTCTCTTTGGCAATGTTTATTGCTTTAAAAATCGATGGGAAAACCGTCCTTTTTAACACTACGTTTTTTTTTTTCGAGCACGAAGGTCTATGTTTGCCAAATTTCCAGTCTATGCCAGGAGATAATCTTTTCATTCTTTAGAAATAGAGATGTCTACTCAAACGCGTATACCCAGTAAATATAACGCGAGTGAGAGAAATAATGTACATCTCTCCTTGGGACTTTTGAAGCCTATATCCGCTAACTTTATTTTCTTATTCCAAACGTAAGTAATTGGTGATTTTTTTTTTTATATTCTGATATTTCTTTTTACTATAAACGTAATATTTGGTGGATACGCTTGTTTGAGTAGACATCCCTATCTTTTAAACAGTCTTATTTGACGTTTACCGGCTTGAGCAATCAAAAGTTTGCATTTCTCTTTTACTGGAGGGAAACTATTGTTAAGCAAAGTGTGCTTCAGAAAAACAGCTACAAATTAAGACTCAACTACCCCCTTTTAGAAATTCACATCTCTCGTTGAGACTTTTCGAAACCTAGATCTGCTATTTTCGTATCGAAAACGTAAAGAAAAATATGTGCCTGTGTTTTAAAGAAGACGAAGCGCATTCTTTTCCTTTAACTTTTTTTCGTCCGACACTTCTTCTGAAATAATCGTTGGAAAAAACCCAAACATACAAAAACAAAAATAATTGCGTTTAAGCATGAAACAGATTGCCGCCATTGGGTGTTGACCTATGTCTATTTTTATATTTACATACGCTCTATCTCCGATACTAAGCAATTTAACCAATATATAAAGCATATCTTAAAACTATATTTTTAACATACAAGAATGAGCGGATTTACTTGTAATCCGACATTTTTAGTACTTCGAACGTTATTTTTAATGAACAACCGTATTTGAAAAAGACGCCCGTTTTTATTTTAAACCGTGTGTACGACCTATATTGGCCTGTGCGCTCATGAAATTTTAAGAAAACGTGCTCTCCGGCTAGGTTCAAATCTATATCCCCCTATGTAGGAAGAAACTACGCTCAGTCACAGAGACTATCATTTCCCCACTTTTATGGAAAGCGTATTTCCTCCTACAGATATTTCTCGGAAGCCCATATCTGCTCAGTTTCGTATTCGAAGAAATACCGTAAATTGCGGCGTACATGTTGAGTTTTCAAGCCTAAATATCCTTTTGGTAGCCTATCATATCTTTGGGGGTCAAACTATACGGTAAGCATAAACCAAACTTTGAGCTAATAATTCTGATGTCGACTTGTACGACAGGTCGACTTGTACGCCGGAATTTACGGTATATCGTTGTAGCTATGATTTTAAGATGGCGGGGAAAATGTTTGCTTTCATTGATCGAAAAGTTAATAACATCGAATTTCCCTTTATTAACCCAATTAATGGATTTATTTTTAATCCGATACTTACTATTTCAAGCGTTATATTCTTAAATTAAAAATTCTCCAGGCCGATAGATGTAATACACAAAGTTTAAAATAAAAAACGGTGCGTCTATTTCAAATACGCGTATCCACTAAAATAACGTTAGAATATATATATATATATATATATTATATATATATATATATATATATATATATATAAAACATTACTTTGATTTGTCATCATAGCTCAGTCATTTACAATGATATATATTTCGCTCTGTGCTTATCAGGGGATTAGCGTGTTAAACAGGCGTTTAAGTGTTAGTCGTAGACCGGTAAAAATAATATGACGTAGAGTGATTTAGAAGCGAATTTATAAAAACAAATTACGATTTATGTGACAGGAAATTGGTAGATGTGATTACTCACGTTCATCAATTCTGTTCGTTTGTCGTTTCGGATTTGTTTGGGGACACTACTCAGGCGCGAATGCAAATTACTCTTTCGTTATTTGATCAAGTGACGACAACATGAATAGAATTTCTTGTTAGTTTCATTAAAGGCATACACATAGCTTTATTGATTGATGGAAACATTTCTTACCTATACCAATAACAGGATTAAAATTGAAAGACAGTGTTCTCTGGTGTCCGTAGAAAATAAGAACTTTCGAAAAATAAATTAAATTAACGCGTACAGTGTTCGGATATTAAATTCTTGAGACACGATTTCTCATTTATTTTATTTACATCCCTAAATTTTTGGTCGATTGATATAGTGACGAAAGGAATTTAAGAACCGGTTTCGCAAACTTGTGTAACGTTGGCAAACGGTCCGCGCTAACCGCTGCTAATTCTTTGAATCGTGGCGTTCTATACTACAGATGAACTCATGGTGCAACTCAGAGCCAGAACTAAAGTTCTATTTCAAATCTCGTCGTTCCATTGGGAATGTAGTTCACGGCTTACGAAATTCAAAGGAAAAATAGAGTTTAAGAGTATAATTCATTTAGCTCGAAAGGTTTAATCATCTTGGTATTTTTTGTTCTAACGTCATAATTACAATTAATATATAATTTGTACTTTTGGTAAAGCAAGCTATGCTTTGAATTCTATGAGTACGTATAATATCAAGAGAAAATATATCTTCACTGTCCGGGTCACTTAAATGAAGGCAAATTCGATGTTACAGTGTAACCCGGATATAAGAGAGTTGTCGGGACCGGATAATAAGTATCTTATATCCGGGTTTGGTCTATTATATATACAGTATAACCCGGATATAAGAGAGATTTTCTCTGGTCCCAAATTAGAGCCTGTGTTAATAAAACAAAATATACCAAACCCGGATATAAGAGACTTCTCCGGTCCCGACAACTCTCTTATATCGGGGTTACACTGTACATTAACACAGGCTCTAATTTGGGACCAGAGAAAATCTTATATCCGGGTTACACTGTATTAACTTTTCGATTAATGAAAACAAACATATATCCCGCCGTCTTAAAATCATAGCTGCAACGATATACTGCAAATTGCGGCGAAGAATCGACCTCTAGATTTTCAGCTAAAAATTCTGAATTTGGCCTATACTTACCGTATAAGTCGAACCCCCAAAACATACGGTAGGCTAACAGCGACCCAAAAATAATTTTTAGGCTTGAAAACTCGACCTGTACACCGGTATTCCTCTTTTACTCGAGGGAAACTACTGTTAAGCAAAATGCGCTTCAGACAAAAACAGCCACAAATTAAGAGTCAATTACCGTCTTTCAGAAATGCGCATCTCCCGTGGAGACTAGATCTGCTATTTTTGTATCGGAAACGTAAAGAAAAATATATGCGTGTATGTGATTAAAAATGACGGAGCGCATTCTTTTTCTTTAAAAAGAACCTTTTTCGTCCGACACTTCTTCTGAAAGAAACGCTGGAAAAAAAACCAAACATACAAAAAAAAAAAATAATAATAATTGCGTTTAAGCATGAAACAGCTTTTGCCGCCATTGGGTGTTGACCTATGTCTATTTTTATATTTACATACGCTCTATCTCCGCTACTAAGCAATTTAACCAATATATAAAGCATATCTTAAAACTATATTTTTAACATATAAGAATGAGAGGATTTACTTGTAATCCGACATTTTTAGTACTTCGAACGTTATGCGCCAACAGAGGTCGTGCACACTTCTTTTAATCAGAAAAATGTTCGTTCGGGTGGTCATAGATAGCTGGTCGGGATGAGAAAACGGAGATCAGATTTCGAATTCCAGTAACGTCCAGTACCCTTGGGAAAGGTATGAATCCATTTCTCCCCTCGATTATAACAGCGCAAACTTGGTTCTCCAGCCGTGGTTTGCAACCAGTTAACGAAAAGAGCAACTCAAAACCGATAGATACTATACGCGAGATCTTTTATTAGGTTTCACGCAAACAAAAAAAAAATCCTTGAATAACAGTTGTTCAAGGATCCTATAATGGATTACGCAAAAATTGCATTGCAATATTTATGAATCACTATTATCCACGGATTTCATCTTTCTACTGATAACGAGGTCCTACTGCATTTTATAGTTTGGTGATATGACAGGCTTCCAATGTCATCAGACAACACCAGAATGAATTTGGTGGTCTACGCTAAACAAATTCTATTATTTTGCTTGTCAATCAAAACACGAGTTTTACGTCTACCATATTTGTTACTTATGAACAGGGAATTTGTCCCTAAAAATCTGTCCTGAATGACAACCATGGTATATAACAACATGAAAAAATAATAAACAATTTCCACATTGATAGAATATATATATATATATATATTATAAACGAAGATAAACCGCAAACGTTTTTAGATTTTTTTAAAATATATATTATACTCTATTTTCCATAATTCTGCTACACGTGTTTCTGGTTTCGCGACCTTTTTCAAACAAAGAGTAGATATTTCCACATATTATAAAAATGATTTTTTTTGCGTGGTAGTGATTCAAATGCCTTTCTTGGACTGGTGATAAGAGCTTATAATAGTAGCAGAATTATAGAAAATAGAGTATTATATATATATATATATATATATATATATATATATATATATATATATATATATATATATATTTTAAATTAGAATCCACATTTCAACCAAAAGCGTTTGCGGTTTTATCTTCATTTTAAAATATACACTTTCTCTCGTTGGAACAACTATAACCTCTTCCATATATATATATATATATATATATATATATATCTGTGTGTGTGCAGAAACTGTTCTTGTAAAAATGTCTTTAAAAAAGCATAGACATTTTGTGTCTATTAAATTTATCGATTTTTTTCATGGTAAACAAATAATATTTCTCAAATGTGATCGTTTTTTTTTTTTAATGTATAAAATCGACCAAATTCACATTGGGTCCAAGTTTTCGATTCACATCGTCAGGAGGTTGAGTAAGAAAAGAAAATCAAGTGTATTTTGAGCAGCGCATAGTTTTAAATGCATCGTTGTTTTGTCTGAAAGCTAATTCCAGTGCAACAGAAAACCAGTAACGTCGCCGTCGTGTAGTAGCAACTCTCACGGTCCTGATGATGATGATTCACGCCAGTTGAAAGCTTAGATAAAACATGAAATTTGGCTATTTTATACATCAAAAACAGATTTGCGAAGTGTTATTATCATGAGAAAAACAGAATTGACATGAAACGCCTTTTGTAATAATACGTTTACCGGAACAATTACTGCATTATATATATATATATATATATATATATATATATATGTCTTACGCACATACTTACATATACTCGCTGTTTCTCGTCACTTCTTTCTGTGGGGGGAAAATTGTTTCTATTTTGGGTTTTTTTGCTTTTTGTTTTGTTTTTTAAATACAAACACATAAGGATGAAAATGTGACAACCACTATAAGGATTTCATGTATTTGTGGAATAAAAGTGCCACCTTCCAGCTCCTTCAATGAAATCAAAAACTTATTGGCCTTTAGTGTTGCATCAAGTTAACAGTCCAATGAATCTGAGCGTTCTTGACAGCGTCTCAAACAGAAAACGTATTCGAACTGTTACCCTTGATAACGCAAAATTTATACAGATGAGCCGACCAAGTGTGCGTAAAGATGCAGTGGGTGTTGGGAGAATTCTTCAGGACACCCACCCCAATCCACATTAAGTTGATTTCATTATTAAACCGATGTAAACCAAGCCCGTAATATCTTGTCATCTGAGATAAAAGGGAATCTGCCAATAAACGCACCAGGAACCCACCAGATTTCCATTAAGATCAAGAGTTTAAAAACTAAATTCCGGAAGGATCCGTAATTGCTATATGGCACCAACTCGACTAAAAACGCAGCACACACACAATATTATATATATATATATATATATATATATATATATACACACTAGCTTACCTTCTTTATAGTTATCTTAGGTTATAAATCGAACAAATCCACACCAATGTAATATCAGCATATTCTTGGAAGTTTCTCTCAAGTTTTGAATCCAAAAAGAGTAAGCCCTTATATAGTGAATGCCAAAATAGCCCAAGATATTATCTTGCTTCCTTCACAAAAGAAAACAATATTTTTTTTTTCAAATTGTAAAATCCATATTGGTAAGAGATTCAGTGAAGCAGGATTATCTCCTTTTGTGATAAAAGGTATCAACATTCGAGAATTTTTTTTTCATTTTTGTTGCCCGTGTGAAAGACGGGGTATAAAATAAATTTGGTTACCGTGACCAGAGCTATTGTAACATATATACGTAGAAACTGAAAATAAAACTGATCCTTATTTTATTGGAAGCAATACAATTTAAAAATAAAATCTTCGATTGCTTATGGGTAAAGTCACAAATACCAAGCACAGTCGACATACTAGTTATATTTATAGTACATTTCCGATTTTACCGGATGAAGTATTACCTCTGGACACATAAGATGTTGGCCTTTAACAAAACCTGATTAGACAAATGTCTAGTATCCTGGGTTACTTTCCATATTTAAGGGTGAAGCACTTTAGTTGTTTGAAGACGACCTCCGTCAATTGTTGATGTTACAGAATTATTACTCATTTGGTACAGCGACCTTATCAAACACTCACTACCGAGTTCAGACACTGGGGTCCATCCTGCTCAAATACAATAGGGGATTGACACATGACCCTCTTTCGACCATTAGCTGAATGGTACTACAACCTTATACCATATCACTTTTTCTAATACAGGATTAATATTAGCATCATTGCAATTTTTTTTTTTTTTTTTTTAACTTTGTCCCCACTATTTTATGTCTGAGAGAATTATTCATTTCAAAGAAACTTTTTATATAGGAGGGTGAGAGGATCATTAAAATAATAATAATAAAAAAAAAAAAGAAACCTGGCTATAATATAATGGTCAGCAAACAAATTCGATCACTAACAAAACCCATTATAGCCTTGTGCTAAACTAAGCTTGTTTATATATATATATATATATATATATATATATATTCCCCACATTCAACTTCACAGGCAGCCATTGGGAATTATTTTGTGTATTAGCTATTTTTCAGTTTTACAACAGCATTCTGCCAACCATGAAAATTGGGAGTATCATTGAACACTTGTACACAAAGAATTGCACTCATTGACACTTGCTGAATGTTTATAGATTGACAGGTCCGTTTTTTGCAGCTTATCAACCCTTTGAATGCTTATATATAGACCAAACAATGAACACTTAGAGTAAAGCCGGCAGCAGTTAATACACTTTATAATCTATGTCCTGGGAAGCACCATACATGCTCTTGCTTAACTTCTATGAAAATTTTCATCTATCGCAATGAAGTGAACTGAAATTCACCCCCAGACCTCAAGTGAAACTCTCATGATCCATCACTGAAAATGTTGGAAAAAATGGTCAGTTCACTGGTACCGTTTCAGTAAATACCGGACTCCTCCTGCTATCCTTTAAGTTTACAAGACCAAAAAATAGGAGCAGCCCAGTGTTCACTGTCCAAGTGTCTACGCGACCTTATGGGTGATGAATTATTTCCCATCCTACAACCCCTTTCTCACAGACAAAAAATGAAAGCCTCTCGTTACTCTATTGCTATTTCCATGGAAAGTGTTCAAATTACATTCTTTCATTCCACCAATTCTAATCTTCACAGCTCAGACCCACATTGTAGCAAACTGCACTCTTTAGCACCGTATTCTACTGATGGGATGTAAGTTCCACTTGGATAGATTTTTCCAGCAAACCACTAATGTGGAACCGACTCCCAAGTGGATACAAACTTTTGTTAAAGTCTATAGTGAATTGCTATCTTCAAATATCCTCATTAATTGTGCCTTTTTCATTTTATAAGTCTCTACCTCAAGTAGCTGTTGGGCCTTGTGGACATTGTTTAAAAAACGTTTTTTTTCTTTAAATTATGCATATTCAGTTGTGGAGTTTTTTTTTTCTTAATGGCGACTTGCTCTATCCAGTAGTATTATTGTTTCCTGTATCAGTTGTATCCATAGAAATAGAGATTACTTTTGGGATGTCCTTCATTATATCTTTTGTTTATCAGTGCGATGGGTAAATTATTGCCATTTTATATTTAATATTGCTCATGCACGTTGTTTGTTTTTGTTGACTGTACAGTATAGTAGGGTCAGTTGACACTGTGAGGAAAAAAAAAAAAAGAAAAGTGCACCATGACACAATTCACTCTACCAGAAATTTGGAAACGGCATGTTCCAATACAATCATTTCAGAGTGTTTGGGTGTCAATCTGAGGACAGTGCAGAGGAATTGGATGAGTCTAATGGCAATTATGAAGGTGTTTGGCGCGATCACAAATGATCGTGACATTATGCTTCCATTCATCTTAACACTGAGGAGATGCTGCTGCCCTGGGTCAAGAGGATGGCTGCTGGAGTACCATGGCACACAAGCAGGAGAATCCAGTCAGGGTTGTCACACAATTTCTGCGACCACATCACCCCTTACATCCGGCCATGTAACTCCCCAGACGGCAACCCCATTGAGTATTATGTGTGGAGCACAGTTGAGTGAAAGACCAACAAAACTCCTTGTAACACTAAAAGACAAGGATTATGGCAGCATTCACAAACTTAAACAAGGAGACCACCCAGAAGTGATGCAGGAGATTCCAAATTTATCTGGAGGATAGGGGTCGATGCAAATGGCAATTTTATTTAATAAATTTACTCTAGTATTTCAAGATATTTTTTTGTAATTTTGGTAAATATGTTAAAATGAGATGTTAGACAATTTATCCATCGCACCCTGTATATTTAATATCAGAAACCTACTAAGGACAACCCAAGGCTACACAACTATATCGCCAATCCCCCACACACACACTCTCCTATTGTAAACCGGTGTTATTGCAGTAAGGGACACTTAGGCCCAGAACATGGTTACATTGCTGGAGACCAGTTCAGCAGATACAAAATATTTACTATTTATTCTTTTTTCCTCACTTAAGAGTAGATATGGTTCACACTCCTCCCTGGTCTTTCAAACAGGAGTAGAAGTTTAGCCCTTGTTTCCTGTTTAGAATTGGATTTCTGGTTCCTTCTCTTTCACTTCCAGTAGCCCATGGCATTATCACCTTGCTGGGGGTGAGTTAAGATAAAAAATAAATAAATAAATAAATAATAGCAACTACAAAGTACTACAACAGAAATTCTCAGATGAAACTTTTCCCCTTACTTACCTACAAAATGTACAATCTCTTTCATTAACACATTGACTGACTCTTTGAGGTCAATTATGAATTCTGGCTTCAAATGCAAACTAATCATTCCCCACCCCCAAAATGCTTCAAATATATATATATATATATTTTCAATAAATCTTTCCCCATAAAAACATTTGCTTTTAGTTGACAGTGTGATTTTTCATGCCTGCCTTAGACACCAGGTTGTGCTAAAAGACAATGTTAAAAAAAAAAAACTAGCTCATGGTTGTAGCCTTGATGACAATACCACAAGACATCATGGTTGGCAGTCAATGTGTTAAAAATTAAAAAACAGTAATCACTGTCTTTATTTCAGGCAGAGCACACTTTTATTGCAATGCAAGACGCCAAGGAATGGCTACTTAATCCCAAAGACAATTATTTCTGGAATCAACCTAAATTCTGGCATTATCCTTTTCCAGATATGGAAAGCCTTGAAATTGTTTTTTTTTTTGTTTTTTTTCCTTCCTTTGAAGAAAACAAAGGAAGTCTATACATAGCATAGAATTCTATACTGAACCTGCTTGAGTTTTTTCTTTTATCTAAACTTAACCTCAGCTGGTCCAAATCTACAAGTAAAAGATGCCAAGAATTGAATTCAACAGTAACACAACATAAGTTTTATAAAAAAAAAAAAAAAAAAAAAGAAGTAATATCTTTTCTTTCCATGTTTCACCATTCTTGACTTTAAAGTTCAAATGTTAACTGCAATAATGAATTATAATTTCCAGGAAACTGAAAAAATAAAGTGATAAGAACAAAACTAGTTCAAATTATTTACAAGAAAACAATTCTAAGTGAAACTAATTTACTTAATATCAAAATTGTGAAGAGATTTTTTTTTCAGCAGGAAAGATTTTAAAAAGTAAAAAATTTTACCATTACTAATTTACTGTGCAATAATTATAATAAACAAAAATATTTGAGGGCTAGAAATAATTTTAAAAAATATGGCCTTTTATTTGTCTCTTTTGGCTTGGACAAAATTTTTACAGCACCCACCTTTCTTCTTTTCTTTTTCTTTTTTTAATAGGATTTAAATTTTGATTAGAATCCAATGGAATGGTAAATATAAAAGACACTTTGGAATATTTCCATTTTGATGTTTTGACGATCAAACAGAATTATCAGAAAAACAGATTCCATTTCAACTAAATCTATACAAGCAAGATAAACAGTTATTTACTTTAATCATATAGCAATTTACTAAGTGTATTTTAGATGTGTCACATGGCCACAAGTATGTGCCACCTAGTGAGGATCGTATTTTAATCATATAGGCACTTTTTTTTTTTTAAACTGCAAGATTTAATTAGCTGATAATCTTACAAAATATATCTGGCTACAGTAATATTTCACTGTAGCACGTCATCTACCTGCAAAACCTTGAAAAGATTATGAATAATAAAAAAAAAAAAAAAAAAAGTCAACCCACATAAAGCATAAAATAATCACAACAGAAAACAGCAAGCTAATAAAACATTGTACATTATTAGCACTAAAATAGCTTGGGGAAAAAAAAAAAAATATTTGAACATTTAAGCTTTTCTATTGCTATTTTATACTCCAAGTTATAATAAACAGAAAAATGTTTATATTTTAACTAGAAATTTTCTGCCCTGTAATAAAACTAAAACAATTGTAGCTTTCTCCGCAAGTGAAGTTGTTGAAAAGAGCTTACGAAAGATCAGAAAATATTAAAACGAGTAATAAATAATTTCTGTTCATACGAATGGTAATATTTTTAAGAATAAAGTCGCTAAACAAAATAGGAAATAATTTATGACTCAATAAAATCTGACTGTAGACAGAATCTAGCGCGATACAACCAAACCAGTCAGTAGAATGAGAGGCAATATATGGAATTTCAGCTGGAAATCTAAATTCTATCTTTTCTTCGATGAGGTTGAGTAGCGTTTATCATAGTATTAACAAATCTTAATCCTAGACTTGCAAGTAAGTTTCACCTTTCATGCTTCCTTCTTCCAAAGCATTTGCAGATCAAAACAAAAGAACTCTGAGAGGTTAAAAGAAAGAAAAAAATAACTGAGTCTTTATGCTAATAGTAGTTGAAACCAGCAAAAATCTTAAAGCTTAATCATTTGATATTTTTGTGCCGCTCCTTGCAAAAAGGGGAGACAGCTTATAGTCAACAAACACAATTGTGAGTGTCACAAATGCAAGATTAAAACCAAATGGCAAATAGAAATATAACACATTATTCCTTTGCCCTCCCCCAATTTGGCATTGTACTTGAAAAATTAATGGCATTGTGACCAATACTAAATTGAAGGAAGGGATGTAGTTTTTTTTTTTAAAGCATCACAACACATATTTCTTGAATTCTTTGCATACGAATATCCTTACAGCTGTATGTCCCCCACACCAATCCTAGGTAGGAGGGTGTTTAACTTCAGCAGAACATTTTTATGGATTGAAAGCTTATATTAGCAAATTCATGTTTTCTGCATGTAGGTTTGAACAAAAGACCTGAGAGTTTGGATGCCAATGAATATATAAATGACAGTTGATTAAAATAAAAAATATATATATATATATATATATATATATATATATATATATATATATATATAGCAATTGAGAAATTTATTTCTGCAAAAATTTCATTATAATCAGCTATTTTGTTTTTCCTTAAAAGAAAAAAAAAAAAACATCTTGACAAATTGACATTTGAAAGCTCTTTTATTTCAGTAACACAAGACCAATGACAACTGACTATATGTGAATCTTCTGAGATATGGCACTAACCTGTAGTTTTCAGAAGACCAAAGTGGGTTTCCCACCCACCCCTCCACCCTTTCATTGTAGGACTGGAAGGGCCATTTTGTTCAATTGGGGCAGGGGAGGAAAAAGAAGAGGAAGAGAAAGGGGGGGTGTTTTCTGATTTAGATTTATTTTGCAAATTAATGAAGTCATTCATGTGATTTAAAACTAAGAAAAATGAATAAGTGAAGAAAAAGTAAATGAATAAGTGAAGAAAAAGTAAATGAATAAGTGAAGAAAAAGTAAATGAATATTCCACCCCATGTTTAATCAATGATCATTGTTCTTCAAAGATGAGAAATAAAAAAAATAAAAAATAAAAAAAAAAAAAAGTAAAAAAGCTGGAGAGATGGATGAGGGCAGTAAGACAGAATGAAGAAAATCATGAGTCGAAAGAAAAAGAGGTGGATGGAGAGAGGAAAAAAATAATCAAGGGAAGGAGTCAGGAACATAAGTTTTGAGTAATTTTTCTTTTAGTCTATTACAGACCTGGACCACTACTTGAAAGGTTTCTTACTCAAGACTTGAAAGAAGGGAGTGGAGATTGATAGAGGCAACTAAGTGCATATCTGAGGAGCAGGGTGGGGTAAAAAGGTGGTGGGAGGTGCAATATGCATTCTGCTAGTTGCTAGGCAACAACAGCAAGAAGTTTTTTTAGACCACTGAAGAAAAGATGAATTTTGAAAATTCAGAGATTAATTAGGGTCAAGAAAAAAGAAAAAGTTTGTTACAGGGGAGGAGGGAAAATTTTGGTCTTATTGGCCAAATATTTAAATTTCACTTCACATGCTAGAAGTTTTATTTCCACCACTTCCCCACCATTGTTCAATGTTTTTTTATTTCTAAATAGAAAAGAAAAAGATGAAAAAGGAATTTAAAAAATAAAAATAAAACAATGAAGAACCACTACACTATTGTTAGTATAAATTAAACTTAATATTTTGTTTTAAAAAATACATCGGAGTAAATGAGCAAGATGTGTCGGGAAGGGATGTACACATGCAAGAAAGTGACAATAAATCTTTTTCATTTTCTTCAAACAAAATGTGGAGAGAGAAAAAAAATCAAATGCTAGATTTCTACCATAAGAAATAAATTCCTAAATGAAGATGGGAGGTTGGAATGAAGAAAATGGAAAACTTACTGCTGAGGAATTGTCCAGGATTTGGAGAAGAATAAACGAACAAGGAAGAAGAAAAAGAAAAATACTGCTTTTCAAGAATTTGTAACTTCAAAAAAAACATGCTGCCATAATTTAAAAAAAAAAAAGAAAAGAAAAGAAAAAGAAAAGAAAAATTCCACTGTATGAGCAAGTCATCCTGAAACAGAAAAAAGGGCCTGGGGAAGTAGCGCCAGCACCTGGAGGGGTGAGGGAATATAAGAGAGCTCCCTCCCCACACACTATTTTGTTGTCACCCAACTCCCTCCCACCATTACCAACTTGTTATACAATAATGAATACAGAAAGTTACAGAAAGAAACAAAATATATCTCTAATACATTTTGTTTAAATCAGGAAAGAAAGGAAAAAAAATCCCAGTCTTGTACAAGTAAGGTCAGGAAAGAGTACAGGACATTTGAATAATGAGGGGTTGGTAGAGAGTAAAAGAAATGATGCAAAACAACATGAGGGAGGTGGGGACTGATGAGAGCAATTTATCTTTTTGATACCTAAATACTTGTAAAGATGCTCATTTGAAAAGACAGAAAAAAAAATCTGAAATTGAGTAAGGAAGTGTTTCAAGGTCAATTCGGACAATGAACAAAGTCTGGAGTTCATATTATTCCTCATTTTTATTATTTTTATTGTTAATCTTTAGCTGGTGCTGCTTCCAACATTCCTTGTGTAGGTCACATTCAGGAATCCTTAGTTATTCTCCCAACCATAATCTCCACTGATTAAGATTCTTCTGGTCTAGTGAGAGAGTGGAGTTTAGGAAGGTGGAAGATACAACATACTCCTAAGGAAGACCAAGATGGCCCACTGGCAAAACTGTAGTCATCAAAACAACAAAGGTGAGGATGCTGGTCAAAATATTTTCAAATAAGAGATCAACAGATTTCTCTTATGTGTTCTTCAAGAGACTAAACTTTCTACAACAAAAACTGATCAACTGGAGGTGCATGTGGACTTTTATTCTACGAACAAGAATACCTGACATCACCACCAGTATTTTGTGGTTTCTCTCCCTCTCCTTAATTGAAATCAACCCTTTAAGAAAAGCTAACATGCACTTAAAATATTTCTATATACCTGCATACACAATATCAGTTCAACTGTGTGTATGTAAGAGAGAAAGAGAGAGACTAGTTTCATTATTAAATGCAAACTATTTTGAATGACCTCTCCCTCATCACAAATGAACAATCACCTTCAAAAAAAGAAAAAAAAAAATTTTTTTTTTTTTAAATGTCAGTTCAAATATTAACAGCTTTTCATTTGTAAAATTTTTGTAACAAAACTATTTTAAATGTTTGTCTAAATCAATGATGTAAACAAGTTGAATAATACAAAAAATTTGATTTTATGTTGCCCAATGACATGAGAATGAATTATTTAAAACAATTATTTGTATCTCGGTTCTATACTTTCATAGTTATTTTCGATTTTGTATGAAAAAAAAAAAAAAAAAAATGCTTAAACTGAAGACAACATCTAAAGCACTGGTAATTGTTAATGATTTTTGACTTTATATGAAACTCAGAGAGAGAGACTTGATTGAAAGATTTTGAAAAAGGAGAAACTAACACCTACTTCAAGCCAGTTGACAGAACAAGATACTTTTTCTGAATGTGTTAGTTTAAGATGTTTGAGTAACTTCAACCGACACATTGGGCCAGAGGAGCTGGGGGGGGGGGGGGGGTAGAGAAATGCTCACAAATTTATATATGCTCAATACTTTTACATTTCAGAATTTAAAATTTTGATACTTCTAAAGAAGTTTGCCCTAATTTGATGTATGGAAAAACTTTTGGCAATTTACACTAAACACAAATATAGAGTGTGTGTGTGTGTGTGTGTGTGTGTGTGTATATATATATATATATATATATATATATATATATATGAGAGCAGCCAAGTAAAGTATTTCCTTCAAAATCTGACTGGCAATGTTTATTACTTTTTTGCCGCTAAGCTCTTCAATTATGAATATTAAATTTAATATTTTAAGGAAATGGAAAGTTACTTTTTCTTTCACTGATCAGATTTGATTGAAAGAAATCCTAATTTATATTTTAGAAGTTGACATTTCTTACTTATCAGAACAAATTCAAAGCATTCCAAAATAATAATTAGAGGACCCATCTTCAAATGGAATCTTTTTTTTTTTTTTTTTTTTTTACACTCATTCCTATCTTCATCCCTTTGCAGCACTTACAATTGATAACACTTCTGACTGCATTTTGTAAAAACAAACCCAAAAAAACAAACAATTGCAACACAATTTTGAGTATTGCAGAGGAATAAGCTAAAGACGTGTGTGTAGGGGACAGCCCGACCAAAAAATAAAAAAATTATAAGCAGAAAGAATCCATATTCGATAGATACCCACCCCCCATACCCTGCAATCTTGTACACCTGATTAAAACCGCACACTTTGTTATGCATGGACAGCCACCTAATTGCCACCCTGTTATGGGCAAAAACAGAAAGTGTGTGTAGGGAACAAGGTGCTTATGATGAAAGCACCAAGGAAGCAATATAATTAAAAGCATCGAGGGCTAAAAAAATGATACTGCTACCAAATTGGGGCTTTGATCATCATCATCATCAACAGGTACAGCTTAATGCACAACAGACATTCAAATTTAACAGCTATACACACTTACCAAGAAAAAGGAAAGAGGAGAGAAAGGATTCAAGAAGTTGTAAGGATAGGGTTGGGTAATTTCTGAAGACAGGGCTTGACGGTATCAAAAAAAAAAAAAAAAAAAGAAAAGAAAAAAAAATCAAATTAAAAAAAAAAAAGAAAAAATGATTTACATAGAGAAACTATTTAACAGCAACTCAGACTGAGGTGTGTGTTGAGTAGAGTACATGATATCATCCTCACCACCACGGCCCATAGGTATTTTTTTTTTTTTTTTTTTGTTGAATCTTCTCTTTCGGTCCTTGTTTTCTTCATGCCAATTTCTTGAACAAGAACTAAAAGTAAACAATAAAGAGGGTGGGGAATATTTTGCTTTTTTATTTTTAAATTATTTGTGACTTTCTCCTCTCTACGCAATTAAACTGATGAAAATCGTTCATGAATTATAATGGCATAATAATAATAATAATAATAATTGTTTTCTATATAATTATCTTGTTTTGGATTGACCTTAGCAAAATATGGATGTTGACAAAAAATAAAATAAATGGGAGGGGGGTAGATATTGATCAAGACTGCATTAAAAATTTTTCCTTTCTTTTTTAATCTTGCTGTGTTGATGGGAGATGCAAGAATAAGTGAAGGGCAGATGACAATCAGATTCTGAATCTTCAACAATATCAATCAGGGAAATGAAAAGAAGAATAGGAAAGTTAAGGAGGTGAGGGGGGGTCTAATGAAGAAAATGAAAGAATACAATAGAATTTTTTTTGTGGAGGAAAATGACAAAAGATTTAACACTGCCCCACTACTTTTTCACCAGGGAAATTTAGAGAGAGGGATGAAATTTACTCCAGTGTTGGAAATATAGATATTCCCTTTTTACTTTATTATTAGTTGTAGCGGCTGGTGGCGGAGGAGGAGTAATAATAATAATAATTATAATAATAATAAAAGTAGTAATATCAAGAAATCAAAAAATGTTCCTAAATGAGGAAAGGGAGAAGGAAAAAATTAAAAAAAAAAAAAAAAAATTTCAGATATTTTATGCAGACACTTCAGTTGTAGCAGTGTCACCTTCTGCAGGTTTTAGCTGAATATCAGGAACATCTTGAGACATTTCAAACTGGTCTTGTTCTATAGGCTTCTGAACCCAGTTCCCCAGGCCGGCCTTCTGGAATGCTTGGAAAACACACTGCTTGGCCAGTTGGTACTCCATTACGGCAGCCTTTGCCTCAGAATAAAGTGTTGGCCGAGTGGTCACCGACTGACCAGTCAATGAAGACAGTCTGCCGTATAAGTTCATGAATCGGTCAAATAAGGCCTGCTTACAAATTCTGGACATGTTGCCTCCTTCCACACGGCCAGTCATGGCATTGATTACCTCAAATGTGTCATCATTCCTGCGCCAATTGATACCAAAATTTGGGGCTTTGCCTGGCTGGCGACTCTCAGGACTGCTAATGCCACTAAGGAATGGTCGGTTCAGTTGGAACAGATCGGGTAGATTTTCGATACCTGCAATACGGCAGTAGACTGCACGGGATAAATGGTCACTGTGGTATAAACTGCCAAGGATTATACTTTCCAAGTAGATTGGATGCATAAAATGACATAACAAGGCTCCTAAAAAAGAAAAGGGAAAAAAACATTGTTAGTTTTGGTACTTACTAATGACTTTACTGTAACAAACAAAAACAAAAGAAAAAAAAAATAATATAAGTTGGTGTTGATATTTCATACATTATGATTTAGCTTTTATGAAGTCTGAGAATTTTATCATCAACAAATTCATAATCATATATACTAAGCTAAGCATCTGAATCATCATCCAGAACACAACTCCATCACCCAAGATTGATATAGAATGACATAAGCAGATTTGATCACAGGTGTGGTTTTTTGTAATTTTCTCTATGTCACAAAATAATTTGGCTCTGTATATGTAAAGCCTGCCCATACCTATGTGAAAAAGGTTCTTTCAGCCATCATTGTTGGTTATTTTCAGAAGAGGAGTAGGGCTGTTTTGAAATTTAAAAAGAAAACAAAAAAAAGCTTTTGGCATATTTGTACAGGCAATTGTTTTTTTTGGGGGGGGGGGTTAACACAAGAACCAAACATGTATTGGTTGGTTAAAATAAGCTTAGCTTGTGACCTTAAATATATTTATAAAAAAAAAAAAAAAAAAAAAAAAAAAAACCTGGTTTGTGGCCTTCAATAGAAAAAAAAAGAAAAGCCTGGCTGGCTACCTTCAATAAAAGCTTATATCCAATATAATTCAACTCTGCAAATGTTTACAATGTATCTCTGCTCCACTCACTTAATTAGGCAATACATTTTCAAGTTTAACTGGTTTTCTAAATACTGAGGTGATGAAAAACAGCAGCTTTAAAAACAGGAGAGAGAACTCAATGGACTAGCAAAGCTGCCCTGATGCATCAAAGTGCAAGAGTGGGGGTGGGGGGCAGCACATGTTATTCGAAATAATATAAAGTTCCAAATATAAAACACCTATGGAAAGCCAACGGCAATAAAAATGAGCCATTTTACCTAAGTTCTGTCTGCACCCATCAAATGATAATGATAATGATAATAATGAGGGACGATGATAATGATAATAGTGAGGGACGATGATAATGATAATAGTGAGGGACGATGATAATGATAATAGTGAGGGACGATGATAATGATAATAGTGAGGGACGATGATAATGATAATAGTGAGGGACGATGATAATGATAATAGTGAGGGACGATGATAATGATAATAGTGAGGGACGATGATAATGATAATAGTGAGGGACGATGATAATGATAATAGTGAGGGACGATGATAATGATAATAGTGAGGGACGATGATAATGATAATAGTGAGGGACGATGATAATGATAATAATGAGGGACGATGATAATGATAATAATGAGGGACGATGATAATGATAATAATGAGGGACGATGATAATGATAATTATGATGATGATGTTAATAATGATAATTATGATGATGTTAATAATGATAATTATGATGATGATGATGATGATGAGCAGCATGGTTATTGTTCAAGCTCAATATTTACCAATACTCTTTTGTTGACTCGTATAAGCTGGGCAGGCCAACCAAAATCTTTCCTCATTCTCATTGTTCACAACCATGGCCAGTTTGATCACCTTTCAACTGATTTTTCGCCAGTTTAAAAAAAAAAATCCACAAAACCATATATGCTATCCGAAGCCCATCCCTTAAAACCAATTCATAACTACAATCCTGAGAAAAAACAAGCAGCAAGATTCAATCTTAAAAAAAAATATGCTGTTTATCTCACTTACCTTGTATTCCTAAGACATTCCATCTTGCAATCTTATCACTGCAAGACATTGTTAGTAAACGCTCTCCTTCCAAAACACCATCCCATGTCTGAATGAAGCCTGATGATCGCACCGGAATCGTGCCTTCTCCAGACTCGATTTTTGTTCGCAGTTGGCCACGGGCCTTGCGATTTGGGTGCCGGTCACCTGTCTCAACATCCTGCCCATGGGGTGAGAAGATCCGAGCATCGCCACAGGGAGCCGTGCTGATGTAGAGATGAAAATGGATGTTAGGCTTGAGCTTGTAGCCTCCTCCATCACGCAATTCAAAGACGGACTGGCCTCTCACTTCAAGGTCCTCAGACAAGTGCATCTCAAGTTGATCATAGATATAACGTAGAAAACAACGCCGAGCAATTATCTCGGCATGGCAATCGTTGACGGCAAAGCCACGATCATTCATGTACTCGCCGTTGATACATTTCGTACCAGTCCCAATACCAATTACTTGAGACCCTTGGCCATCTGGACCAGTGGTCATTACAATGCCTGCAAGAACTTTTCTTCTCGAGTACTGGCTTGTGTAGTTGTCTGTCAGTTCGGAAAACTTTTCATGGACAACCTTGGCAATAATGTCCGCTAGAACTTTTGACGTTTCTTCTACACCATCTTTTGGTACTGGTTGAAGGCCTATAAATCAACAAACATACAAATGCAAATAGAAACGGTTTTTAATATCATTTGGGCAAAAAATATTGAATTAAAATGTTCACAATTAAAAAAGCTATACATTAAGACAATAATGGCAATTTAAGCAACATGAAAAGAAATAATTTGATAAGAATGATCCTAAATTTACAAATTATACAAGGAAACATTGAATAGTTTATTTAAATGTCAAGCAATTAAACAAATTATAATGTGAGCAAATGATTAAAAAGAAAAGAAAAAAAAACAAAAGATAGCAAAAAGCTGAGACAAGCACAGAATTGTAAAAATTCAAGGGAATGTGAAACTTTTGTTCAATTATGAGTGGGTTTGCACATATTCTTGCCAGAGAACATTTTGAGATGCCATGCCATTTAGTGTCAATGGTCAGACAAATTGAAAGAATAATTCCGAATCAGCTTCTTCAGTTCTGCATATTACAGAACTATTCTTAATCATCAAGAGAAATGAATACCAAAGAAAATCTCTATATAAACGCCAAATTATGTAAACAAGTTAATTCAACTGCAATATAATGGCAGGCCCAAAAAGTGCTTCGTTTTTAGTTGAAAACGATGAAGGATGCTGTCTTTCATGTAATATTGTCTCATCTAATTTTCACCAGTTTTTGTCAAAACTGATGAGAGGAGGTGCAGGAAATTCAGAAAGATGAGAGAGCATATTTGCAAGATAACCTCTTTGCTTAGAATTGGAATGAAAGTTATAAGCATGATTTGCCTGGAATTTAAGTTCTCTGGAATTGTGCATTAGCAAAAAGGGACTAAAAAACCACGCTAAAAGTGAAAGTGATGACAAGATGATAGGAATGTTTTTGCAGAGTTTGAAGAGATTTGCATCCTACAAACTTTTAGGTTTTAAGATGGAAAGGAAGAAAAACATTCAAAAGGATTTAGAGGGTAGAGAACTACAAACTACAGGAACAGCAGATAACTTCAGGAGGTGCACACAGACACAAAAAAAAAAAAAAAAAAAAGAACAACAAAAAATACAAAACCATTTTTTTTAAGCCTCTTCAGTGATCAACTTTAGCAGTCAGGGTACAGATACTAACAAGGATCTAATGAAAACTATTGACAAATTCATGAAGAGATAAGAGACCACTTGCCCAAGCCTTTTGTTTAGTGTTGGACTGGCTGTACTGAAGAATTATTCTGTACAAGAAACATCTAACAAGTCTCAGACAGGTAGAGAGAAAAAAATAAAATTGAAATAACTCTTTATATTCTACTTTATACAACTTTTTCAATGAATTCATAATTTTTTTAAAAGCAACATTTTACTTACAGCCTTTTAACTTTTTTTTTTCTTTTTTTAGTTATTCCATAATTAGCCTGGTAACCCCCTCCCTCCCATTTCATCAATCCAAACAGATCAATAAGAACTTTTGGATTATATAAATTGCCATTTTTAGGCCCTAGAAGTCTTAAATAGCAAAGCTCTAATAAATCAAACAAGCAAAGGGTACAAAAAGAAAACGCCTTTCTTCAAATAGCCAGTCTACCAACAAGTGCTAGGTCCAACGTTTTTTTTAAAGGGGGGGGGTGGAGACAGAAAATATCTGAGAAGCAAGAAAGGGGAAAAAAAATTTAAAAAAATACTAAAATAAAAATATGTATTACATCTTACAAAAAAAAAAAAGAAAAAAAGTTTTTTTCCTAAGGCTGGAAATTGTTACAAAGCAAGCAGCATCATTAAACACTTAACAAGCCATGCCCACTACACACAAATTAAGAATCAGAGATCAGGTGTTGAAGTAAAAAAAAAAAAAAAAAAAAAAAAAAATAAATTTTTAACCAACTTTTTATGAAAATGTGAAGTTACACATGTGAAACTCAACAGGATGAGGACCTTGCTTCATGTAAATAAACAGATGTACTACGTAACAACCACTGACAGGAAAATCTACTACCTTTGATGAAAGATATCTATCTATGCAGCCATTATTCCCTGGGAAAGATTTATTAAAACCTGGTTTTATCAGTACATAATCTATGGTTTTACTGAATTAAGTTTTCTAAATTAAGTTCTGACATTCACTTGCAATGTTTTAAAAGCTGATTTTTCATCTTAATAGAGCTAAGATTTTTCAACTGCCTTTAACTTGCAGACATCAAGAAGCTTTGTGCTTCTCATGTCTTTTTATTTTTTAGTTAATATCTAAAACACTCAAAGATTATATATGCAAGAAACTCTCGCATCATCTTCAGTGTATGATGATCCAACAGTTCATATCTTAGAACCGAACAGCCAAACAACATGCACATACGATTTGATTTTAGTGGTGAAGGCTTGTGCAGAACCATTCACACTTCTCATAAGAACTGAATACAGAGAACTGGTACACATTGTGTGCCACAAGGTCCCCAAACAACCATTCACAGGTTTTGAATTCAGAGTTGTGTCTCTTCCAGATTGGTTGCCAACCAAGGGTAAAGAGCCCAGTCTGTCCTATTTAACCTATAGATAGGGAGAAAAGATGAATTTATACTTTTCCCAATGGTAATTGTGTATAAATGAATATAAAACTCAACTGATCTCTTGATCCAAGCTGTATCCATTACATTACCTGCACATAAGGGGGAGATAGTGTCAAATAAGTAAAAACGTATAATTAATATCATTTGATTAGTTAGAGACCAACTTTAAAATTTGTGCTAAAAGATTTTAGATCTTTAAGATACTGAAAGCTGTTAAGTGTTAAATAATTCAATGCTGATGGAAACAAAGCCATGTTTAAAAAAAAAAAAAAAAAAGAAATGCCCAGCCAAAACAAAGTTTAAATGCAAAAAAAAAAAAAAAAAAAAAAAAAAGCACATATATTCAGGACAAAGCATCAAGGAAAAAAACTTTTCAAATTCAAAACAATTGTGCTCAACACACACACACACAAAAAAAAAAAAAAAAAAAAAATAGCATTTCAATATTTAAACCACACGCAGAAACTGAAAAAAAATGGGCTTCAGTTTAGACTTCTACCAAGTAACAAAACTGGAGTCCAACAGGAAAAAGAAAAATTTTCAGTTTCTGAGACATCAAAAAGAAAGAAAATTAAAATCATGATCTTATCTATTGTGCATAATAAGTTTTTGACAAGATCACAAGAGATGAAATCAAATGTCAGTGTAGGGGGTCTGTAAAATATTGAAATGTTCAACATTAACAGATATAGAGAGGTAGATATGGAGATATATCTATATACACAGATAAACCTAAGGTTTTATTGGGAAACTGATTTAGAATTACTTGGAGTTCTCAG
>OZ038513.1:39412774-39447774 GCA_964036315.1 Acanthosepion esculentum
AAATTTATTGTTTTAATGATAAATTTATTTTACTTGTGGCTCCTTATTTCCCTCCTCCCACACTTTTTCAGTGTCACTGTTATATGAGTGGGGCCACCCTCCCAACAAATCTTTCTGAAGAAAGTGTTGGATGAAAAAAGGTTCCTTTTAAAGAAAAACAATGTGCTGCATCAATATGTAAATTCGGTGGTATAAAATATTTGCTTATATAAAAGTTAGCAGCAGCAGCGGCGGCATCTGTCCGTCTTGAGAGACGATGGAGTAGTGCGGTGCGCTACGAGCCTGGGCGGGATATATGGAGAACTAGGGCTGCCCAGACATCTAGTTCCTCCTTTTGGCCTTGCTAGCAGAGTCCAAAGGAGAGGATAAACCAATACAGTTTGCTCCCAACGCAGCTGCAGGAGTTGCCGGAAGGTAGCACAAAGTGCCGTCCATCCACCTTCGGCGCTCCACTCGGGGTTTGAATTCAGAGTTGTTGTCCTTCTCCTAGACCAGTTACCAAAAAGTAGTTCAGAAATTATCAGCCCAAACAACAAAAAGCCCTTAAAAACTTGTTTCGTTCATTTGGAGTTGTGTTAGCAGAGGGGAACTATCAAGAAGTGATTATGCAGTATACAAGATTTTATATCACCAAAAGTCAGTACCAGTGACATGGCTATCAAAACAAAAATAAAAATTCTTTTAAAGATTGCCCTCTCTGTGAAGAGATTTGGCTACATTTGAAAAGGCCAGTACTACTAAATTCTGAACTCACTTCATAGAGCAGGTTCCCCAGTTTCTTTAAAGGGTGCAAGTACCAAAATCAAAAAATTCATATCCATACAGGGAGGCGCAGCAGAGTAATGGATAGCAGCTAGGATTGAGGAATCGGAGAGCAGAGTTTGAATTCCAGTCAAATCCATTACATTCACTTACATGTTAATACTCTTGGGAAAGGTATGAACCCTCCCCTTTTTCCCTTCAGCTATGGGTAAATAGCAGGACAGACCAGGTTCTATAGCCTTGGATGACAACTGGTCTACCACAGAAAGAAATAGCAACCTACTGCAGGAAAAACATCTGCCTTGTCAGTCATGTATCACACATGGCACATAACCGAGTTTGACATCTTATTGACCTTGCAGAAAGGACAGAAAAAGAAAACACAGCTCAAAAACCTGTAACATTGCTCAGTTGATTGTTGAAAGATGAACCTATACCAGTTAAAGTGACTCAAATGGCTTGAGATGAGGAAGGGAGGTCAAGCGTAAAAGAGTAAAGTTTGGCAAAAGCACTTCAGTGGCCAGAGGCTCAGTTACAATGAACACGGTATCAAGACTCCCAGTGAACAAAAGTTCATTGTTTATCAAATTAGATGTCTATAACACTTGAAAAATACTAAATTATTGTGACATTCTTGCTCCTTAAATAGACACTAATAAAAAAAATAATTAAAAAAAAAAAATGAAAGAAAGAAAAAAAACCATCAGATCTGATAAGAACTTGCTCAAAATCTACATTCTTCAGAGAAACTGAAACTTCCATTGCAAGGAATTTTCTTACACATGAAGATAACAATGAAAAAAAAAAAAAACAAATAAATAAAAATGCTCTTCGGTAAAATTCTCACAGAAACCAACTTTTGCTATTCTTGAAAAGACCTTTCTCAATTTGCAGTTAGACAAACCAAGATATTTCATGTCAGTCAAGTCTGCTTTTCCAAAAACAGTACAAGTGGGTTACCTACTTAGAGAAACAAATTCATGATGGCTTCTGTCAGATAAGCAAGAGCAGCACCCTCCTCATTGAGAAATTATTGTATGAGCAAATATAGAGACATGAAAATATAGACACACATACATATGTTGGTTATGTAACACATTATAACAAGTTAAAACTAATCACACATCAAAGCTTTTCATTCACTAACATATAAAGAGCAATAGCAATTTAAAGATAACCATGCATATATTTTAACCTTAAAACTTAATCTTTATTGCTAACCTGACATTTACCTTATCCCAAATTCTGTTAGCGTAACTTTTTCTTCGGAGAGGGGGGGGGGGGCAGAAACTAAGAATTTCTGGCAGTAAAAGGAAAAAAGATTTTGAGTAAAAAATTTATTTTTAGCACACCCCCACCACTCACAAATCTTGAAATTTTTTTTTTTAGTTAGTTACAGCATTGTTAATTCAAAATAAAAATATATGCTTAGTGCTTGGGGATTAAGGCAATTGCTGCTGATAGAATACTGGGAAAGGGGGATATATATATATATATATATATATATATATATATATATATCTCATACAAGGCTTTGGTCAACCTGTGGTATGGTCTTCAGGCACTTTTCAGAAGTGCCGCACTCTGGGATTTGCCCTCTCCAGACCGATAACATCAGGAAGTCTAATTCCTGACAAATCAACCCTGGTGAGATTCGAACCAAGAAAGATGGAACCCTTGGGGGCCATCGATAACTGTGCTAGCACCAAGTCACAAGTGATCGTGACCAAGGGTTTGAGTGTGCTGGCCTTGTTCAGATTGTTGATCATGCTAGATAACATGCTCTCTCCCAGAAACTATAACTAAGGTCTGCTCAGCATAGCTGCAGTATAAATCACAGGTTGGCTCTGTGTGTAGTGAACAAATACAAACGTGCCTGAGCAAGCGTCAGCAATAGGGATTAGCTAGACATCCTAATAGATGGGTATCCTCAAATACAAGTGGCCAGCTATTTATTTATATATATATATATATATGAGAGAGAGAGAGAATTTATGCTGAGGTACCCTTAAAAAAGCATGCCACTTCCCACAGCAATTTCTGCCTTCAACTTAAAAAATTTTTTTTTCAATTACAAACAAAAGTTACGTTTTCCTTGATAAGGTGAGTTGTGGGGATTATCCAAGAAAAATTTGACTCGAGCCTTATGCAGATATATTTTCAAAGTAAAGAGGTAGATGAAAAGAATTTCAACAAATGTTACAAGTTTATTTCAATTTCCAGTCTTGCAACATTTGTCTACCAGAAATGAAATGAACATCGTATGTATACATACATATTACATAGTAATAATACATTCCATTTTAAAACTGCAATACTTAAATAGACTGGCTCCCTCAAAAAGGAAAGCAAGCTACATTATGTCAAAAAGTCAGGTATCAGTTTGATGTATTTATATTGCAATCAGGAGCCCCCTCACCAATCTAAAATAATAGAAAATTAAGATTTTTCGATTCTGACAAATTGCATGAGTAGAGAAAGTTCTGAATGCTAGGCAATAAAAATTAGTCATGAAAATATTTTTAGCTATAAGAAGTTACTAATTAATATTTATGTCCAAAAGTAAAGCCTCATTTTGACATTTACTGCACATATTTTTTTTGTTTCAATAGTTATTTTGATTTTATGCTGAAAAAGCTTTATATTATTATTATTATTATACAGTAATAAAAAAAAAATCTTTCTTTTCACAACATACTAATGATGCTGTAATGTTTGATTTCTTTTTTGAAAGTGTTCCATTGCAATGTATCATTGCTGATAATTCTAGTCATCATAATATTTGAATTTAACGCTTTCTTGTTTATTTTTACCAAATTTTAAAATATTTTACTTAATATTTTTTTACGAATGAAAAATAAATTTTGCAAATTCTCATTGGCTTCGAAATTTACCAGTCCAAAGCAATTTTTGCCTCCCACTATCTCAGGCTAAACTCATTCCTATATATATATATATATATATACGTGTGTGTGTGTGTGTGTGTGTGTTGGGGGGGGGGATATATCCATCGTTACTGTCAGTTCCATATGATTGCAAAATTACACGAAACTGAAAGTAGCAGAGGGGGTACATATTCCAAAAGTTTTTATATTTTAGACACAAGGTAATTTTATCTTACATTTTACAATGTGAATGGTTTCTTGCACTTATTGTGTGTGTGCATGTGTATAAAGCTAGTATTTGCCAACTTCTAAGTTGCAGTATTACATTTTGCTAAGTGCATAAACAAAAATTTATTATTACCACCAGAAGAATTACCAACTTCAGACATTTAACCTTCTGCAAATAACATTAAAGTCTGAAAATTAGATCACCATGCAAAAAAAGTAAATGACCTTAATTACACAGAAGGAGTGGATAGAGAACCTGCCATGAATACATATATTGTCATAGAAGCGGTTTAAACTTATATCCTATGACGCAAGTCAAGCTGATGTATAGAAAGAAAGAATGTTTTCAGATTGAGAGAGGAAATAATTTAAGTGACTTTTTCCGCCTTAACTTTCATCTGCTCAATATTCACATACATATAAAATAGGCACAAGTCGTAGAATGTGGTTTCATTTTTACCTTTTACTGAATATTTAGTTGAGGTCGGGGGTCACAGAGCAGGGGTTTAGGCAGTACACTCTTGCGAACCAAAACAGCTGGTGGCTGGGATGGGAGTTTAGCCCGGAAGTCATGAGACGAGTTTTTATTTTACATTTAAAAAAAATATAAATAAAATAAACCACATAAGCCAAGCCAAACTTTCAAATGTTACCAAAGTGATGTAAGCTGAACTAGAAATATCCGCCAGACCCTACAAAACACTATAACACTTGTTACTGTTGCAGAAGAAAAAGTGACATGGGTGGTGAAATTCAAAACTTTACTGGCACTCCAAAGTATAATATTCCACAGAAAGTAAATATATTTGCAAAATGTTTAATATTCAAATTAAATGAATAAGTTCTTCACACTTACATAAGCATAATTGCCAAGTAGTAAAGTGTAGGGAAATATGAAGAGCATTAACATGCACACATACATACTTTTTCTAATGGATAAATCACATGGATACAAAGTTGAACTAAACAGTATAATGTAAGCTTTAAAAAGTTCTCAAAATGGACAAGTTCAAGTTAATTTTAGATTTGTCAATTGGTCTACAGCAGCATTTCTCAACCTTTTTACCCTTGAAATAGTTTCCATATCTCAGAGAACCCCTGCATAAAAATTATTATATACCATTATTAATATCACTTATATTTTTATCTTCGTTCCCATGGTAAACATAATATATATGGATGCTCATCCTGTACTTGATCAAGTACATCAATGATGCACAAGTCCACCAAGTACAGGTCCTGTCCACTAACCAATGAAGGCTATCAGACACTGACACCATCACTCCCTATGATTATTAGAATTTTAAATAATGTAAGATATTGAAGCTTTTATAATAATAATAATAATAATAATAATAATAAAGGATTTATATGTCATACATGTATAGTAAAATTACGAATATAAAATTACTCAAAAATGCATTAGCCTATTTATCAATGTTTCTCACAGAACCCCTAGCAATCACTTGCGGAACCCAGGGGACATTAGTTGATAAACACTGGTATAGATTAAACAGTGAGATTTAAAAATCTTAGTATAGCAGAATGTTACTAACTCTGAAGAGTAAACAGTTATTTAATAATAATAATAATAATAATAATAAAGTACTATATAGTCTTAACAACCAGCAATATTCATTACCTACTGCTCTATAGGACATCCCATTTTAATTGCTATTATACAGATTGTACTAGGTTATGTTACCTGAATTATCAAGTAGTTGAAAAAAATAAAAAAGTGTGGTGGGGGGGGTGCTTTTAATAAAGTCTTTTCTATTGAATATCAAAGCATGTTAGTGATAGTGTAGAATCTCTTATACTTACTGTCATTTAGTTAGTTTCATAAATTAATCTTCAGTGTTGTAAATAACGCTTTAATTTTTACTTGTACTTCGACCAGAAAAGAAACGAAAATCAATTTAATCTTCGAAAATGAGAACAACTAGTTGTAAACTAATTAAATCCTTCCAAGAAATAGAATTAGGATTTTAGCACAAATGACTTATCTCTCTATGCCTATGCAGGCAGCAATAATCAACAAAGGGAGAGAGGTTCTATCATTATGACAATTCAATTAGAAAATCAGATGGGAACTTAATAAATATTTACAAAGGTTTATTTTAGCCCAATGCCATAAGCAATCTGTGAAACTAGCTTGCTAATCATTGCTCTATAGGGAGGCAATCAAAATTTGCACATAGAATCGATAAGCCACAAGGATTAAAAATTATTGAGCGGTTTTGAATCTGTATAGAATGCACACCAGTCTATGGCAAATGTGTAAAGTTGTAATCAGGTAAAAAAATTCCGAAACAATGTAAAAAACAGTGAGAATAAAGGCACAAAAGGATTTAGCAGACATTGGGAGCCAAAAGGGAATTGACAAATGAGTTCAAATCCCAACCAAAGTTGCAGGTGCTCAATAGAAAGGCATGAATCTACATATACCCAAGCTTTGTCCTAGTATTAAATTGCAACAAGACATCACTGACACACCACATTGATTGATAGAGAAGAGTGTAGTAAAGTTGGGGATTCTTCCTTGCTCCAATTGTTTTGGATAGGATATGAGTGCATAATCAAATGAATTTTTAACATTACAGCCTAACACACTGAAACTATTTGAAATCTTGGATGAGGCAGAAAAATATGAATGAACATTAAGGATGTCATGTTATGCATGCCATTAATTTAAAATGATATTCCCAACCCATTTTATCATGTTCAGTATCGAAAGAGAATGAAAACAAGAGCCTCTTATATACTTAAAGGAAAGACAAAATGTCATAACACCTACAGAAAACAATTTCTTTGTAGCTAAAAGCATACTATGACACACCTTGATAGTTATTTTAAGAAAAAGCCTAAGGTAGATACAATTAACTTACATTACAAGGTAAGAAATGTGGCTGATGTTTTACAAGTATAATGCCTTCCTAGTCTAATGGAATATATAAGTCCAAAGAAAATACAATTTAATAAGCCCAGTTTGCTTTTTTGTTTTTTTAAACTGAATATTATCGACAAGTAGTTTTAGTAAAAAAAAAAAAAGGTTCAATACCAAGTTATAACAGTGGTATAAACACAGAATTTAAAATTTGCTAAATTTACAGGGTCAGTACATACAATGCCCAAGTTCAAACAGGGTTTGATGATTGCCTATGATAAACTTAGCTACTAATGTCTGTTTTATATATAATTAAAACGAAAGAGAATCTACACATGCTTCTTATAATATATAGATTTAATAGGCCTGTTAATGAAATCTGAGGAATAAAAAAAAAAATGATAATATTGGCAATAAGATTGATGATAGATATATTTTGGTAGGCCTTTTCACTAAAAGCATGAAGAGAAAGACTTTAAAGTTGGAATTTTCAGACACACCGGTGTCAATTTTCAACAAAAGAAATAAACAAAAAAGTAGGACTCTCTCTTCCAGGGAATGTTGTTATTGATTCCTGTGGGTTTACTCAGAATATAGTTTCCACAGGAAAACCTCCAACCAACAACAACTTTCCCCCAGAAGAGCGAGTACCACTTCTATTTTGTGTGTGTGTGTGTATATATATATATATATATATATATATATATATATATATATATATATAAAATAAAGGAAAGAAATAATAAATTTCATAAATATAGCATGTATGAATGAGTCAGTCAGATTTTGGGAAGTGGGTTTGGCCAAGTACTTTTCTGCACCCTCCTTAGTGTTAGATGAAACAGCTTTCAGTTGGAGCAACATAACATAAAAAGGACTATTTCAGAAGCTAAGGGAAAACCCTGGACAGTGATATGACGGCTTAAACAAAGGCGACAGATTTTTGCCACCAAACCTGCACCTGGATTAAATCTGCCAAACAAACAGCAAGGTCGCAACTCATGACAAGCAAAATCGTTTGGATAGACAGATGCTTACGAGAAGCATGTTCAAAATACCTATCAGTCTATTTTGTTGGTACAAGTAAACAATTGTCAAACAATTATCAACATTTAATTCAAACTCTTTTTCGTTTGAAGAGACAAAAAGAGGGAGTTTAACAGAAATATATATATATATATATATATATATATTTCTAGGTTATTACCAAAACTAAAGCTAGTGTCCTCTTCAGCTGTTACAACCAATCTATAAATGGTCTCTTCAAAACATCACATTATATATATATATATATATATATATATATATATATATATATATATATATATATATATATATATATATAGGGTCATGGTGCATAACATTATTTAAACATATATTGTTAAATATAACAGACAATGAATGTCTATGTTTGATCATGAGTCATTCTAAACTCCATATATTTCAGGTGAAATTATTTTCACCCAAAATTAAAGAAAATATACAAACATTAGAACAGTTCATGATCAAACAATAGATATTCATTGCCTGTTATATTTAACAATATGTTTATATATATAATTTTAGTTTTAAAATTATAAAAATAAACATTACTTTTTTCCCCAATTTTATAATTCTTACAGAGTCTTACATAAATTTACAAAGGTATAGTTAGACAAAAAATATTTAACCCTTTTATTTCCCTTATGAAAATAAGCATGGTAAAAGGTTTGAATATGATGCCAATTTGATTGATATTTACTTAGTAAAACAGTGTGTGAATTAAGAGCATTTTATTTTTTTAATAATACTTTATTAGATAATGTGCATAAGGTTGTGACTTCCTTACCTCAAGGAGAGGTATCATTGGTACCAATCACTAATAGACATTTTCAGTTAACTTAAATATAAAAGCTTCTACCTCTCTTGACTAGGATTTTCAACCATTGTGAAGAATCCTAATTCATTCATATTCAATGGCTTATATATATATATATATATATATATATATATATGTAGGTGTATCTATGTATATATATATATATACACACACACACACACACACAAAAAAGCAATTTCAATTCATACCACAAATGCTCAAGTGAATTTAGGTCAGACAATTGAGGCAGCCATCCCATTATCCTAATCTCCATTCTTCTTAAGCAATTTTCAGGTAATCTTCAAAGTAGATCTTCCAACAATGACCAAAGTGAAAACTAGGCTGCAATGGGGCAAAAGATTTTTGTTCAAAGAATAAGTTGATTTAACAAACTTATCCCATCCCATCCCCTGGAATACAAAGCATGTTGAAATGCTGTTACCAATATATTTCACTGTGAGTATGAGATTAAAAAAAAAATGAAATTAAATAATAATCATATGCTATGTTTTTTCTCCATACAAGGTTGTTGTTTATTTTTCTAAAGTTGAATATTTGTCTTCTCGTACTAAATAACAGTATTCTAGAAATCATTCAGCTGATCTGAAAACTTGGTGAATGGCTCCCCCCACCCTTTTGAACACTGACTTTTTTCATTCAATCCACATGTGAAATCGCTGTTGGTTCAATATCATACAAATTGTTTAGATATACATATCTGTGCCAGCATTTTTTTCAGATTTGTATGTATATATATATATATATATATATATATATATATATATATATATACTTGACACTCAATTTAAGGTTGCCAAAGGACAAAGGTGATGTTAGTCTCACCCTCTTGTACTGAAATTTGGAACCCCTTAATGTTCCTATTTCCATTTATAAACAATGGCTGAATACAACAGAAAATGTCAAAAACAAAGTTTTCTTGTAGACTTTCGTGTATCAATAAGGTTCAATTATATAGAAAATTCATTTTTATATATCTATAAAATAAATTTATATAGGCCTTCTAAGGTGACATTGAACATTGCAACATCTGGAGGGTAGGAGGCAACTTTTTAGCTCCTGTCAAATTTAGTTTTTCGTGGGTATGGTAAGGGTTTGAATACTCATACAAAAATTGTCACTAAAAGAAATAAAAGTAATTCTTGCCCATTATCAAGTCAGTTACTTATGCTTAATTGAAGAGATAAGCATTCTCAAATTGGATATATATGATTAACTAGAAAAGGAAAATCTTGGGATTGAATACTTTAGGCACAAATATATATAATAAAAAAATTGTCTATAATTGCATTTGAATTATGTAATGTTTTAACAGTTTCAAAAAACTTCTTTTCTCAAAGAGGATTCACTACATTTAGTTGAGTAAAGTTTTTATCTTTGTTTAATTTCTTGTATCAAAGAAACCTTTATAGCATTAGAGATGAAAAGCGTAAGTAAGGAACTGAGATTGACAAATATTATATTTACTTTGACATCACAAAAATTTTTAAATAAGTTTCTTTGGAACTGTATATTTATAAAAAGTCAACTGATTGCTAAAGAATGAATGACAAATAAAATAATATGTAGTCAGACAACAGAAGATCATCCAGCTTGAAGCTGACAGTCACGCAAGTAGTCGTCTTCTGTTTGTTTTAACTTTTTAAGCAATGTCTAACAATAAGCATTGTTTTTACATTGACACGATGTGATAGTAATTTGCTTGTCAAATATAACTTGTGCTATTATTATTAGTAATAGTAGAATCATCATTTATATATAAAACAGAGGAATTTTTTTAAATTGCATGAAATTAATGCTGCTTGTTTTCAGTATAACAAATAAAAAAAACAACTTGCCTAAAACTAAAACAAAACCTAGACAATGGGGTCATACAGAATTTCTACCAAGCATCTGAGAGTATAAAGTCATGATGAAATAGGTACCACATTTTGTAGCATACAAAATGTACTTTAAAATGAGATTTTTAAAGAAGGGAAGTTTTGCTAAAGCCTATTCTGTACAATTAAATAAATGTCAATAGAATAGTTCATAAGTGTGAGTTTGTAAACAGTGACTATTACTGCTAATAATGCAAGACTCTTCAGTAAAGTGAATCAAGTTCTCTCAGTCACTGTGTTTAAAAATAAAATACGCTTAAATTCACCTTAATCTCTGCCGTGCACCAACAGCTTAGGAATAGAATCTCCGACCGACGCCAATTCAGTCGGGTTTCGATCGTAAGCCGCTCCTAAAAGAGTACTCTTTCATGTTATGAAACTGTTGTGTGTTAGTTGTGGTCTGCCACTGTTCACTAGCTAACATCTCCTTCCTCCACAATTTGGCCTTTATAATGATTTTAATTCATGCATAAACTTCAGACTTAAAAATATTGCTCTTGTAATTATTGATCCTAATAAGTGACACCCATAAAATTAAAAAAGAAAAGAAAAATTCATTGATGCAAAGCAAGAAGGTCAACTTTTCATCCAGAAAGACTTTAAGCAATTCTAATCAGAAGGAAAAAAGTAAACTATAAAAGAACATATTGCTCTCTAGGTTTGAGGAATGTGAAAACTAAAATAAAAGCAGAGATCAGTGTTATAAAGTGGATCAGTATGAGGGAAGACCCTGAAAACTCACTTCCCAACATCAGTATTTCAAACAAATATGGGAGAATACCAACTTTGAGGAGTGAGGCAGGTCAGGAATTTTTCAGCACTCCTCGTAATCAGTGTTTCTTGTCTAGAGGTACAGGTAAGCAGCAAGTAGCCTAACAGTTATCAGCCCCCAAAATGCCAAACAAATTTTAGCAAAGTTACGTTCACTTTGCACTAATACCCTTGAAAAAGACATGAATCCATCTTATTCCCTCAGCTATTGATGTAAAATAAACAATAGACCAAGTTTTTAACCTTGGTTGGCAACCAGCCTAGGACTGATTGTTGATGGATTCATTTTCTAGTTTATCAACCCTTTGCAGGTTATTTAAAGAAAGAAAATATTTTTAGATTTTAAGAATTTTTTTGGAGGGATAATGGTTTTATTGATACAAGTCTTACTAATTAACCCATAGCTGGGAGGAGAAGAGTTGGATTCATACTGGTGCTACTATAGTATATCTACCATCCACTTTCTACTATGGTATGATATTTACCAATAGTTGGAGGTTTGAAATATGTTAAAACCCCTAACTCTTAAAAGAGACAACCAGTTCATCTTCAATTAAAATTATTTTGTAAAAGTCACTGGCTAGCATGGTACTAGTGTGATCAACTAAATGGGCTAAAATTATTTTGTCTTATGTTAGCTTGTTTATTCTGTAACAGAATTACATAAATACAGACTTTATGAATACAAATTAGATAAATACCACACTCTTTAGTTTTAAAATAACACTGTATGTTGTTTGGGGAATTAATTCCATAAGTGGGTTGTTTGGTAAAGTCCATAGTCATTTATGGTAGGTCACAAATTCCTCAGTAGATATACTATAGTAGGACCTTCATACCTTTTCGAAAAGGTATTGGTGCATAAGTGAATATAATGAACCCAAGTGGGATTTGAACCAGACTCTCCGATTAACAATTCCAAGCCATTATTCATTATACCAACCAGCCTAGAATGACAACTAAAAAAAAACAAGAGTAAAGTCCCTTGAGACATTAGATATCAACTTTGTTTTCCTTTAGATACAACCTGTATATAAAAGTTCCCAAATGAACAGCTCTGGTAAAAGATTTAATATACTTGACAAGTCAGAATTGGAGTAAGAAAAATTACTCAATTCAAAATAGAAAGAAAGAAAATAAAGAAATAAAACACCGACAAGTTACATTAATGACCCTGTACTCCACTATCAATTGTTCTGACAATGTTTATCAATAAAAATTACAAGATCTACATTTAATCAGCTGATATTTAATCGAATATTGTTGTTAATCAACTTGGTTTAAAGTGATAATTTAAAAACTTCAAAAGTTTTACATTGAAACAATTTAAAATATTTTGAAAATATAAAACGGGGATATTTTAACAAGTTTCTTCCTGGCTAAATATATCGAAACTCTAAGTGACCTATTTCTAAGAGTGATGACATAGTTCAAGTGAATCATAAGAAAAATTATTTAATTCTGTGAAAGTCAAAAAATTCAATTATTTTGAATAGTTCCGGTAGTCAGAGAAATGCAACCAAGTTACAAATAAATACAAAGAGGTAAAGCATAAAATTAAGCAAACACTTCTGAACTGTGTAAAACCACAGATAAAAAGCATTTACTTTTCAATAACCATTCCCCACTAACTGACAGAGCCACTTAATGAAAAACATTTTTAAAAAAAGGGGGTGGAACAGACAAAATTTAAATATTTAATAAATTATGTTCCCAATATTTTGATATAAAAAAATTTAAAAAATTTAGTAAAATGAAACCAGGATTTTAAGACACCTCTCTCACAACCCAAACACTCCTTAATTGTATGTCATTGTGACATTACATTAAAATAAATCACTGAACCAGCTGTAATATTTTGAATGAATTCCAACCATATATATATATATATCAAACCTAGCAGATCTACACAAATAATGTATTCTTGTAAATATTTCACAAGTTAAAAGAATTCAATTCCTCATTTTTACTAATATTCAATGTTAAAAAAAATTCATATCAGTTACATTCAAAAGAAAGAGGGGAATGTCAAAATACCCAGTATAAGCAATTTAACAGCAAATATGTAGTGCAATTTAGTCAAAGTCAGGGAGGGCAGATATGGACTGTCATCAACAAATAAAGCATGAGGGATTTGCAGCTTCTGCCAGCAAGATTCCAATTTGATTTTAAACTAACAAAAAACATGACCAAAGGAGAAGGAATTACCGGGCCCCATTATAGTTGTTAGATTTGCACACGTATTTTATACACTGTGAGACGGGGATAGGGTTTTATAGCACTTAAAAATAAGTTGTTTGAAACTGCTCAGTAAAAAATGAAATTTGACAAATTCAAGAATATATGCCAGAATTCATTTGAAAATCTCCACCCCCACCTCCACATTCAAACCAAGTGACCTCACCAATGCAGGAGGAAAGAATGAAGAGGTGGGGGTTGTTGTAGGGCAGACAACTCTAGAAACTGGAGAAGGATATCAAAAGTTTGTGAAATGAGAATGTATTACAAACACTACCACCTTTCAAAAGTAACAAAAAAAATTAATAAATAATAATAAAAAAAAACCTGCTAACTCAAGTTGATAAAGCTATTTACCATTTGAGTTTTCTTTTTAGGTTACATGGATTGAAACAAGAGTTTCTTGTCAATACAACTGCCACAAGTTAATAACCTTGAATTTCACAAGACAGAGGTACTTCTAATAAGCCATTGAAATATTATTTAGATAGAATATCAACATAATGAATGTCACATTTCCTCATTTTATACAAGTCAAAATTTACTGACAAGCCCACTCAGCGAGACCGAGACATATTACACATACAATGATCCAGCAAATGAGTTTACTGGCATTGCATTAGAGCAAAAGACTTTTCAGAAATGTAAAGAAGAATCAATACTTTCCAAACAACTGAAAGAATTAAAAAAGTCTTAGAAAAGACATTTTGCATTTTAACAATTGCTATTGATACTTGATATTTCATCAAAGCTCTTTTGAACATGTTGGGGGGGGGGGTAACTACCATACAGAGACCTTCAAAAATTCAGTAATATCACTTATAAAATTGAATTTCTGATACCAAAAAAAATAAAAAATAAAAAAAATAAAATAAAAAAAATAAAATAAAAAAAATTATCCAGAATAATATTTGTTTACAATAAAGGTTTGCTGCTAAGGTGAGAAAAATGAAAAGAACACATGATCAACTTACAACCTGAGGACCAACAGGGTCATGAGAAACACAAGCATTTTGCTTAGCATAACCAAGACTAGCCTTTTACAGCCAGAAGATATTCTTTAAAAATTAAATCTTTTACGAGAGAAAAAAAGATTATTTGAAAGAGAAGTGGGGGATTTCTCATATTTGAGGAAGATATTGGCCTTAAAGAATTCTACCAGAACATTTGATTCTACAATGCAAAAAAATAAATAAAAAATAAAAAATAAAGGGCTAAAGTTTCCATTCAAACTCTGTATAAAGCAAGTGAAAGAAATCACAATTTCCCAAATTGATAAATGACTCTAGCACAGATATATGTATAAGATACAAAGAAACCAACATCCATCATTCAGAGTTTTACCCCAGGAAGACAAAGTGCAAATAAGAATATCCTTCAATATACCTGTCAACACTACAAATAAAACGCTGTTTATCTCAATGCCTAGATGACGAGTTTGAATAAGCTGGCTACTACTTTGCAAACTAAGCATGATAGAAAAAAAAGAAATATTTTTTTTTTTAAAGAAAACAATATAGACAAGAGATTTTAGTGAAAAGCATTTCAATTTATTATGCTCTAGCATATCATACATCCATAAATTCATAAAATCCTGATTCACGCCAAATTCAGAAGGGAAGTGGAAGAAGGGCAGAGGAAAGGATTTGGGGTAGTAGAATAGAACCAGTCTTAGTAAATTCCAATGGTCAGTGGAGTGCTTTGGTTTGGTTGTTTTGTTGTTTTCCCCCCACACCTTCATTATTATTATTTTTTTTTTTTTTTTAAATTGTTGCACAACTGAAAACTGAACAATCCATAAATACTTGCTCCAGATATATGTACAAATCCATTAACATTGATATTTACTCCAGTTAAATGTAAAATGGAACACGTGAAAAATGATACTCAACTGAAAAGTTGGATGGTGTTTTTTTTGTTTGTTTTTTTTTAATTTTGTTTGTTTCCTTTCATTGGATGGAGGAAAAAAAAAAGTCATGAAAGCCATTTTTTTTTCTTCTTTCTTTTAAACATTATATATACAAAAGGAAGGTATCTCTCCCACCCACCCCTTCTTTTTCCATATTTTTGTCTTTTTTTTTTTTTTTTTCTTTTTTTGTGGGAGGGGGCAGAAATTGTGGGCAGGAAAACTTTAGTATTATATATTCCTGCAAGTGATTTTTCATCATCAGTAAACAGTAGTAGTACACAATTATTCAAACTTATGTACACACGAGGAATCAATCTTGTATAACAAGATGTTTACACGTATTCCAAGTTGGATCCTGATGATTCATATTTCCATTTCATAATTTTTTCCTTTCTTTAAAAAGGATAAAAAAAAAAAAAAAAAAAATTAAAATTTTTGATTTTTAAATCCAGAAGTTTAAAATTTCAAATATTCCTTTGGCATAAATGTCATATTTTGCAAACCCATACACGTATAATCCAGTAGCTGTGATTTGGAGGTTTCCTTTCTCATTCCAGGTAGCATTTGTCCAATTCTTTTGATAGATAAAGATTTGGTAAATCTCCCAAGGATTCCTGGTGTAAATACGTAGACAATCCTCTACAAGTACCCAAGTTCTCAAGGTACTATTCAAAAGAATAGTGTGTGTGTCCATTTTTTTTTAAATTTTTTTTTTAAATAAAAAAAAAAGAGGGGGGGACATCATATAAAAGATTTTTTTTTCAAGTCGTTAATCCCAGACAATGTTCACATGATTAAAATCCCATTTGTGACATTTTAAAAATTCCAGTGAAGAGAGGAAAGTTCCAGAAAAAAAATCAGGCAGTCTGTTTTCAAATCCAGAAAACTTCTCTCGAAGACTTGTTTATTGATATTTCCATAAGTCGCTCTAAATTGGGATCTGAAATATCAGACACCATTCAAAAAGTTTATCATTTTAGTCAATGGTGGAGAGGGGGGCAAACAAGATTGATTATAGGAAAAAAAATATTATATAAAAAATAAAATAATAAAAACTAAATATTTCATAAATGTTAGGGGGGGGGAGAAAAAAAAAGAAAGAAAGAAAAGCCAAATATTAGAAATAAATAAATGATATAACTAACAAATAGCAAAGGTAATTGGTCTGCAGTTAGTAATCCAACCATTAGAAGAAAGAAAAAAAAATAAATCAAAAGCTACCACACCACTTTTCATCCAAATGTAGTGTTTGTATTTCTTAGTCAGATACAAGGCAAAAATAAAATTTGACCAAATTACTTATACTTTAGAAGTCTAAAACTAAGTCACTCAACTCATTATTGCACACCAGTTCAAACTTTACTAACCACTTCACAACAATTGCTATGTGCATAATTTTCTTCAGATTTCTCTTAGTTTTACAGTCAGATGGCTTAAGTATAGGGGAAAAGAAAATGGTTTCAGGCTCTTTTTTTTTTCTTTTGTTTTCTTAAATACTACTTGTCCCATGAGAATTATTATATTTGTATGTTGTAATGTTATATGCACTAATTATAACCACTATTATGAAACAGTGTTCTTTCTTTTCTTAGGAGGGAGAGGTTAACATTTTCAAAAATTTGTACTGACATTGCAAAATGCAATCAAATAAGCTTAAAATTCTTAAATTGGGATTTTATTTGTTGAGTCTTTCTGACTTACATGTTCATTTTTGTCCATTCATTATTACAAGTTTTTTGCCAGATAATGTTATAATTCACAGATTCTTTCACATTAGCATTTTCCTTTTCAGTTGTTAATCCGAAATGGTTACTAATAAATAGTAATCCTAATTTAGTGATTTTGAACATTCGCCACTAACATTTTTTTTTTTTTTTTATTAAGTAGTGAAAAAGAAAAAAGGCCAAACCAAGCAGTAAATAAAGGGTGGGGAGGTTGCAGGTTGATAGTGAATATAAAGTAAAATTAACATGCAGGCTTTTCTAACATAGAAAAACTGAAAAATAGCAGATTGGAATTGCCCAGTTTAATATTCAAAAATATACTAGCAGAATACCAAAATATGTTATTCAGTTGGAACCTTGGATGAAGATGAACAACAACAAAGATAAAAAAAAAAAATCTCTTGTACTTCATTGCATGTACAACTAGAATCATTTCAAAACATGGCAAGGTGTGAAGTGAATTCTGTAGACACTGAACAAAAAAAAAAAAAAAAAAAAAAAAAAAAAAAGACAATCCCCAGAATGGACAGCCTCATTTTATGAAATTGTGAAAGAAAAAAATTGTTGAAGCAAGATTAGATAGCCAGTTTTTTGGGGTTTTTTTTTAAATTCATTTTTGCTCACAATGCACCATTGAACTTGTATTTCTTTAATCATTTTAATAATAGAAAATGTAGAATTTGGGTCCAAAAAGAAAAATAGGAACATGCAATACGAGTGGGGTGGGAACAAACCAAAAGACAAATCGCGAAGAAATAGCTCCTCTATTCCACAAAATGAGTACAAAATTGGTATGGTTAGAACTAATGAGAAATAATGGTAAACAAGTTGTTACAGCATTTCATATTAACCTTCTAAAGGGGAGGGGGCAGAAACAGTACAAAAAAACTTATAAAACCTGTTAATCAGAAGCAATGAATCATTTAAGAAAAATAAAGTTCTTTCTGAAAGCAATTCTGAAATGAATAATTATTACAGCAATAACAGCAAAAACACCACCTCTATCCCATAAACTCTTACATTTAATATCTGAAATTTGTATATGTACCAAGGCAATTATAATTTTACCTATAATCTGAAAACAAAGTCTTCACCTCCAACTTTCACAATTAACATTATAAAAAGAATTTTGAAAATTTCAAGATTAACTTTTAGTTTAATTTCATTATTTAAAAATTCTTAAAATTTTGTTGAACATTCTCCTTCAAAGAGATGGAGAGAAAAAGGATTTAGATTTTGATGCATCCTTGATATATTAACTGCTCAAAAAGATAAGGTAACATTAATAAAAGATTGCATGCTAAACTGAACTTATTCTTTGGGAGTAGGAAAAAAAAAAAAAATTTTTTTTTCTTTTTTTTCTTTTGGCTAAAAAGCAAATGAATGACACCCAGCACGGTTAGTCATGGAGAATACATAGCAAATATTAAAAAAGTCATGCTTTCTGACAATTTAACAGCTAATGAGTTTCCATTGGGTCCAAATAACAGTGGCCAGAAATTAAGAATATAAATGGAATATTGGAGATGGGGGAGATAAGGCTAGAAAAGGTCATTTCAAAGTTTGGAATTGTTCTTTAAGTTTGTTTTAGTTTCAAATGTTTGACAAACTTGATTTCTTCAAGTGACTAAGATTTTAGCAGTGAAAAGGTTTGGGATTTCTCACTGAAAGGTTTGAGTTAAGAGAGAGGAAGGTAGGGAAAAAAAAAAAAAAAAAAAAAAGGAGTGATAGATAAAGAGGAGAAGGATAACATATTTTGGGGTTTTTGTTGGGGGATGGGGTGTTTTTTGTTAAGTACCTGGACAATTCTTCCTAGAACTGAAATGTAATTATAAATCAGCTTTAATGGCACTGAAATTATCCGTCAGAGCTGACCTGCAAAAGCTAGTAGTATCCCACACAAAAATGCCCCGGAGGTTTAGCTGGTCAGACTGTTTTACAAATTCCCAGCTGTTTTTCTGAGGGCCAATCCAATCCGGGATTGCTCATTTTCTGGAGAACAGCAAAAAAAGACAAAAGCAACATTATAGAAATACAAGCAAAGTGGCGAAATGGTAGCCAAGAGGGTTTTTTTTTTTTTTTTTTTTTTTTAATTAAAAAAAAAAAAGAAAAAAAAGAAAAAAAAAGAAAAAAAAACATACATCATGGCTACAAACAAAGTATATGTCGTAGCAGGATGTCCGGCACCATTTCTTCACTTTACCACCCCACAGACTGACCGACCTGCAGACAGACACCCAACCAGCACTATAGAGATACTGGTTTCTTTTTTTGTATTTTTTTTTTTTTTTTATTTACCTTCTGTTTTAGGAAGGTGCCCGTGCATGGTCGATTTCTTGTTATGTTCTGTGAAATGGTAAAGTGACATAATGGCGAAAGAACGCTCATGTCAGAGGACAAACAAGCGAGTTGGCACTCTCCTGTGACAGGCCGCTCTTCCAACATTTTGCCACTTCAACATTTCATAAGAAATAACTTCTCCATTTAGAGAGAGAGAGAGTTAATTAATAGACAAACTATTAAATGAAATTTTTTTTTTCTCTTTTATAAAAAAAAAAAAAAAATAAAGACTATACGAAGAAATTACCTTAAGCCAATGTTAGTTGGTGTATTAAAAAAAAAAAAAAAAAAAAAAGTTTTCAATTTAATTTTATGACCAGTTTCAAAAAGTTACAAATTTATTATTTTTTTTTCTTTTTTCTTTCGAGGAAAAATATAAATAAAGACAGGTCTTAACCCTTCCATCGGCACAATTGCCGACAGTTAATAAGGGACCCAACCCCACGTACTTTCTGACTCACAAAGGCTACAGACAAATCCTCTTTCCAGGTCAGTATCAACGTGGTCCACATGACTGGACACCACGAAGCCAGAATTGGATGAACCAAGTTTAGACACTCAGGCAGGAAGGATGGACACAAAGACCCAACACTCAGTCAAGTCAGAGAGTACTGACATTACATCCCTTTGCTAATTGTTGCTAACGTTTTGTTTTGTAATACAAGGTGTTTATACCGGTGAAAGGGTTAACTGAATAATACAAAATTAACTGAGAGAAAAAAAAAAATAAAATAAAATAAAAATTAACTTAAAAAGTCAATTTTATGCTTGCAGTCAATAACAGTATTATTTAAAAATTTCAAAGGTTTAAAAAAATAAAAAAATTTTCATCTTCTAAAAGAAAAAAATTTTTTAATTTAAAAAGGGAGGGAGGAAAAAAAAAAAAAAAAAAAAAAAAAAAAAGAGATGGAAAAAAGGGATTAAAGTAAGTAGCTTTAAAAGAAAAAGATATGAAAATTAAAACTTAAATAAGATAATGAAATAAAACACGTGAAAATAATGGGAACTCACCAGGCGGGAAAAGTTCCATGTTGAAGATCTGTGCCAGAGCTGCTTGAGCTGCTCTAGCTTTGGCCTGTTTCTTATTTCGGCCAGAACCCTCAAAATCCACGCCATCAACGGTCACCTGCATTACAAATGTTTTTGTATGACTCTCACCAGACTCGGAAACAAATTCGTATTTTAAACCAGGCCTCAATTCATTAAGGATCATCACGGGATTTTTACCTGGGGGCTGAGGAGGCAAGGAAGATTTTTGATTGGCATGGGAACCATTTGGTTTTGATACACCTTGGGTAATTTCATTATTCTCTGCCTCAGCCTTCTCCTCAAAGTCATTAATGAATGTGCCAATGTCCGCAGTGTCAGAAGTGAAGTCTAACAAATTGACCTTTTTGCCCATTGCCTGGTATGCTTCAGAAGCATTACGGAACTGGACAAATGAACGAAGGGCCTTCTCGGCAGCCTGGAGCTTTGCCTTTTTCTTCGTTGGACCAGCTCCCTCGAAGATTTCTCCGTTCACCTCAACTTTCATGTTAAATGTCGGTGCATGCACCGGCCCAGTCTGACCCATGAGCTGGAACTCAAGCCCTGGTTTTATCTCGTTCAGTTGCATCAAAGCATTCTTTGGCAGGGTTGGTCCATGTGCCTTTTTCTTCTTGTTTAGTGGGCGACCACTACCATTCTCCCCATTCCAAGGGAAGGACCGCTTCTGGGCTGCCATTTCTCCTTTGCCTTCCTTGTTTTCACTCTCTGATACTTTCACATCACCATGATCACCCTCTGCACAAAGAGAAGAAAAAATTTAAAAAAATAATTAAATAAGGTTAATTTGAAAGAAAAAGAAATATTAAAATAAGTTATTTTTTATTATGGATTTATATTTGTATACTAAAAGGTTTCAGAATAGAAAGGAATGGATTAAACATTAAATATAAGATAAAAAAAAACAACTTTTCAACCAGAATTTCAAAATAGAAAAAACAAAATAATTTCTAATTTAGAAACTTGGATTAGATTATAGATTTTCTAGAAATGTCTCTAGATTAAGCAAGAGAAACAACAATTCATTATTATTCAATGAAGAACAAAATTTTTTTTCAAATACCCATAGAAAACTTGTGTGTGTGTGTGTACACTTGTGTAATCCCTCAATGCATGTCTTGTTAAACAAAACAAGACTGAGAAGGTAAGTAATCCTTGGGAATGGCTGCTTAATCCGAAAACACAGAACCAACAAAGCTTAGGATATTTTTTTTTTTTTCTTTTTACATTCATTAAGTCCAGAAAAGACGACGTGTGTGTGTACACACACACACACACACACACACACACAAACTGAAAAGTACTTTGTCAAGTTTGAACAAAATGTACATGTGTGCGTAAATAAAACAACAATGCTAAATATTTAAAGGACTTGTCAAATATGAAAGGAATGAGAATTACCAAATTAGTAATAAACAGGGGGGAATTTTTTATTTTTTTATTCTGAAATATTACCAATTCTACAAAAGACATAAACAAGAAATACAAAGACTTTTCCAAAGAGTCTATATTGGAACTTTCAAACAGCTTCAGTTAGTTAAGTTTTGTAGTCCCATATTTACAAGAACATCAACAAAGTAAATATATGAGAGAGAGATATATCCAAAGACAACATTCCGCCAGATAAGTCACAATTGAATTTTGACATTGGGTGCCTATAAGACACCAATTATACTAGTATAATTTATTATTTTTTGTCAGATTTTAAATAAAGTAGTTGTTTGGGGAGGGACTTTCATGGGGACGGGGAGATTCAAGAGCACATGGAGACTGACACCCATTATATTCTCATTGCTTCTCTCAAGGGAAAAAAAAAAAAAAAGAAAGTTTCCCACCACACCATCTCCAGGAGAGTATTGAGCAGCAGCAGCAGCAGCAGCACAAGAGATGGAAATTGGTAGCACATAGTATCAGAAGTAAGAAACTGACTGCAGCAAACAATTTTCTTAAAGTGTCCTTGTACCCACACCTGCAGTTATTATCTCTCCAGTCACCATTTTTATTTATGCATAAAAATATTTGTGAAGAGATTTTTACAGAGATCCAAGAGAATTAAAATGTTTCATTAGACAAATGGAAGAAGGGTTTCTTATAAAAAAAAAAAAAAAAAAAAAAAAAAAAAAAAAAGGCATGAACCCAACATACACTTTCTGCCCCAAGAGTAGAATGCTCTTTTCTTTCTTTTTAGCATGGTATGGGAGGGGGACATTGTGGGGAGTCACAAAAAGTACCCAGTTTTACTAAAGATATCAAAATGCACTTACTAGCCCTAATTCTCCAGGAGATTAGGGGTGTGTGTGTGTATTTACACACACACACACACACACACACACACGAGAGAAGATAAAAATCTTCCAAATGATGAGACTAAAATTACAAAAGCACTGAATACAATAACAAACCAGCTTTATCTAGATAAATGCTGCACAGTTAAACTTAAATTTTCTTTTGCATAAATAAAAAAAAACAAAAAAACCTTGAACTTTCCTTCTCTCACATGAATTTAGAATGGATTCTTACCTACAAAACATACACCCCTACTCCATTTTAATAAAAAAAAACAAACAACATAGTTATAAGCTTAAATGACAATTACTATGTGTAATTGGATAGAAAGCTAGGTTAGGCCAGAATTAGTTTGCAGAAAGTTTCCTTTATGTAAAACTCGGTAAAATGAAAAAGAGCCAATTGTTTTTTTTTTGCTTTTTTTTTTTAAATTATAGGCAAATATCTACAACTTTTAAAAAAGAGGGGTGCATATATTCCTTATATAAATTATTCAAACAATGAATTTAAAGAAAAATTTTTAAAATAAAAGAAAATAGCTGTAAGACAGAAATTATCAGGTCCCATCATTGAATAATGGTTTAGCAAGCATTTTGTCATAAATGGCTCCCCATTTCTGCAAACATTTGAAGCAAAACAAGAAACCTCGTAAATCAAAACAATTTTCAGTAATCTCCCTATCAGAATGACAAATTAAAATTAGGTAGGAATTGAGGACATATTACCATACAAGATGTAAATATCTACTGTTAAAGTAATAAAACTAAAATATTCACTATTTATCCCTTTTGCTACTCCCCCCCCAAAGATCTATCTTATCAAACTGAGTAACAGGTCTATTTTTAACAATTCACACAAATTAAACCAACTACATATAAGGTTTATAAATAGGATAAAATACAAAAAGCATAGCTATGATAGATTTTACAAGCACAACAAGGAAAAGTGTGTCTCCTTCATGTTCCAAGGGAGTGGGTACTATTGCTTACAACCAGCTTTTAAGATTCTGGTGTCCCTTAATACAATTATTCTTTCCTTGAGACATGTAACCAGTAGACAAAGCAGCTTGATTAAATAAGGATATTTACTCAGACTGTAGTCTTTGGTACAAGGCCATATTGGGTGGGGGATGCCATGCCAATTTGCCAGCCAGGCTTCATAACCTTGGCTTGAAATGCACAATTTCAACCAAGTTATTTCTCAATTGAAGCTTGCTTCCCCTATCCATCAGAAGTGGGCAAGAAATGTATTTAAACAAAACAAGTTCTGTGCACATGGAGAAAGACTGTGTTGCGTCAACCTTCCAATTAGAAAATAGGCAAGAGTCAACAAGTAAAATGTGTTTTTACTTTAAAGATAACTTAGCAAGAAGTATGAATTCATTTATACAAAAGAAGAATGTCACACACACAGGATTCTGATTGGAATGAAATATTGGCCACAAAGAATAGTCAACCCCCCCCCCTCGGGGGGGGGGGGGTACCTTTTGACCAAAATTGCAAATCCATTCATAAAGTGACTACATATAAGGACCAAAATGATGTATTACCCGAAAGAGGATTTTTCTTAGGTGGAGTGGATATAAAATTATAGTATGATACGTAGTCATTTGAATTTTGATCTGAAATTTTGTTTGTATAATGCAACAAGAGAAGAAGTTGTTAAAAACCTGATCACCAACGTCCTGAAGGGACATGCGAAGAAATTCGATCTGTAATATTCAAAACTAAACTAAGTTTCGGCAAGAAAAAGAGATTATGTTGGAAATATTTATATGAAAAATTTTTCTTTCTTCATTAGTACGAATTCTGCATGTGTGAGAGGGTTTGTTTTGGGGTGATAGGGGTCTGGGTGTGTTAAAGTAAAATAGCTTCAACTGTAAAAGACTAAAAAAAAAAAAAAAAAAAAAAGTTAAAAACACAAACAAATGTCATAAACCGAACATGCCCATTTCGCCTGCACCCCGGCGTATTTAACTTAAACGTCTCATGAAAAGAGAATGGAAAGGTTATTTATTTGGCCTGGTTACCAGTTTCTTGTGATCGGCCAAAAATGAGATCAGAAGTTCCTAAGTCTTATCAACAGCAAGTTGTCTATTTTGAAATCGATAGAGTGCAGTTACCATGACAAAATAACCACATCGAAACAGGTCAAAAAAAAAAGAAAAAGAAAAAAGTATTTTCTCGCAAAAATCAATGTCGTTTTGGAAAGCAAAACTTGTGCGCGCGCACACGCGCACACACACGCCATAAACACATGCTGCCAGCAATGAATTTTTGTAAGCAGCAGCTGTGTATCAAGAAATAATAGTTGACAAATGATCATGTATTGATAAAACAACACTAAGTACTTCTATACCTATAAACTACATTCATTTATTATTTAAGGAAAAAAAAAGAAAAGCTATTGCGACTATGATCGACAGAAGAATTGTCTCATCAAGGCTATGTATGAATAGTAATTTGGTGAGGTGAAAACTCATCCATTACTGCATTGAAGACTTTATTTAAAGTTAAAATGCTAAAACAGAAATGCAATACGTGCCAAAATAACATTAAAAATTAGAAAAACAAAGTCAATGAAAGAGCTATATGCTTTCATAAATTCAATATAAAAAAGGTTTCACACTCGTAAAAAAGCTGAATGCTAAATACTCATGAAGTGTGTGTGTGACCAAGTTTTTTTTGTTTTTTTTTTTAGACCCTTCAAATAAAAATATTAACAATGAAGGGGCTCTGAAAAACTTTCGGTCAGACCTAGTTCTTAAAATCTGACCAAATATCAGTTGAGAATTGTTCAGCACCTCAGTGCAAAATTAAAGTATTTGTCTACTACTATTACCCACCAAAAACGTAAAAGAAAAAAAAACAAGAAAAAAAAGAAACCTTTTTGAACCTGCTTTTCTAACTTCACTGAGTCGGCAATCAAACACCAGGTAAATAAAGGCTAGAATCTGAAATGAGTTCTCAAAATAAAACAAACTCGTACCTGAGAGAGAAATGCAACACTATTTCTCCTAACTTGTGCAAAGCAGAAACGAAGCTTACATATATTTTTTTTAATTTAAAAATTCAAGCAAATAGCAAGAACTACAACACAAACTAAAACTTACAAACGAGCTAATTTGTCCACAACTTAGTCTTTAAAAAAATAAAAGTTGATGCAATAAAATAAAAGAATTCATGTCACCTGACAACAGTAAGAAAGAATGTAGCTCAAAGTGCTGCTAAAGGAAAATAAAGCCTTATATCGAAATTACTTAATGTTTGTTGATCTAACAATGGATTATGATTAAAAGGTAAAATGCAAAAGGAACATAAAAGAGCCTTGTTTTTTCTTTCTCCCTTTGTACAAAAATACAAACAAGACTGTCCTTTTGACATTTTCACCTGAAATCAAAGATCAGCATAATAATAAATAATAATTGACGTATACGTTTATTTATTCTTCAGATCACGATTTTAAAAGAAAGACTATGAGCCTCTGGAAACAGAAAAGGTATAACAATATATCCATATATCAAACGTCTAACTACAAGTTTCTAACAAAATTACACAAGCGAATACATATTCTAAGTTAACTACCTGGGTCATCAAATAGAGACAGAAAACTAGTGAAAAAGACGGAAAGTAAACGAAATCAAGATTAAAAATGCATTTCACATTGAGAGATTTCCTTCACACACACACCCCTTTCTTCAACGAAGAAAATTATAAGCTTTATTTTATGAGACACACACGCAATTATTTCCTACTTACGAAAAACACTTGTGCTGGAATCAGTTTGCTTATATGTATATATATATATGTATAGTGTGCGTGTAAATAGGCAATAAGCAAATGAGGCTATATTGGCTTTCTTACAGCACTTTAAAAATGAACTGATCAGCTTGGTGACAATGACTTTATTACTGTTAGTGTTAGTTAGTGTTACTGTTAATGCACCAATAATATGAACTCGGAAAAACTGAAGCGAATAAAAGATTATTCAATTGATGCAGTGATTAACTAAGTAAAAAAAACTATTGCACAATGAGATAATGGTTTTTAAGTTTTGTTTGTTTTTTTTAACGGTCTTTAACAAAAAATCTATTACAGAACGTGAGTGAGGTTTCCTATTCATGTAAAACGTTTCCACGAGAAAACATTTTTTTTTTTTTTTTTTTTTAATTATGACAGACGACAAGACTTACGCATTGAAGCAATGTATAAAAACGGAGAAAATAAAAAGGAAACAAAAAAAGATCAAAAAGTAACATACAAGTTGTTTTCACTTTTTCTTAAAATACATTTTTTGTCTAAAGAAGGTGGTACAAGCTGCCGGAGCAAGTGTGTTTTTTTTTTTTTTGTTGTTGTTTTTTTGTTTGTTTTTTTTTTTTTTTCTCTCAAACAGAAAAAATGCACAGCCGTGACAATGGCTTTGCTAAGTAAAAATATATATTTTTAAAATATAATAAACTGATGGCGAAAGTGAATTTTAAGCGAGTTGATGGTGGCGGGAATTCTTTCTTGGTCTGTATTGAAGTTTATAAAAGAGACCCAAGTAAAAGGTAGTTGTTATAACAACCCTGGTTGTCTGTTTGGTCGTCGTCGCCGTAACCCAAGTTTAAAACGGTAAAGATCAATGCTTAACTCTAGAAGGAAGGCCTGCCGTCCGCAAGGTCTGGCTCGTCTCTCTATTTCGCTCGCTCGCGCGCGCGCACTCTCTCTCTCTCTCTCGATCGGTATCCAGAGAACCCTTGAGCTGAGGTGTGACTGGCTGAGTTGCACGCTTAACTATTTTGTGGGGAAGACAGCGCGGCGGCGGGAAGGAGGAGGAGGTGATGGTGGTAGCATATGACTAAGAAATCCATTCACAGACCGGCTTTAAAATTTCAAGTGCCTTTACACATGGTTGACATCAACGTTTTGCATTAAAACAAGACGAACCAAGGAAGGCGGCGGCGGTAACGTAATAACAGAAAAGTGAGAGGGGGAAGGAGTAGGAGGGAAATGCTACTGCAGCAGCAGCAGAGGCGGAGGAAGCACTGGATGAGATTCACAGAGAGAGGAGGAGTTGAAGGGAAAGGATGCAGGGTGGGGTTCCATGCAATAATACCCTAGCCAGCAAAATTAATCTCTACCCTTCCCTTTCCAACAGTAGCAGTACAAAGACCCTGTCAACAATATCTGTCATAAATCCAACATTTTATGACGAGTACTTTAATTTCATGAAGCCATTAGCAGCGGTAGCAATGAATGCCTCCCCACGACACACAAATATTAATTTTTTATCTCCAAATGCTCAAATTTTTAATGAATATTTTTTTTTTTAATTTTAAAATTTAAACTAACCGTGCCTAACAACTTTTTAAAAATGCTGAAGTACTGAATATTGTGTACATCAAGTTTTTTTATGTTTTTGTTTTGTATATGACGCTGAATTCAAGTTTATTCAATAGAAAAGAAATTGGCTTTAAAATAAAAAAACACTTGCAAAGTTGACAATTATCATGACAATGATAAAAAGCAAAGAAAAATGTATAAAGAAAACACGCTGTGTATATTTCGTATAAACGGTTTTGAAGTAGTTTAAAGACTACCCACACGAGTCAAAGAATGGAAAATAGTACAATTATAAGCGTAAGAAGAGGCGTGGGATTTCGGGGGACCGGGTAAACGTACTGTACATTTTCAGGGCAAATTCCTCCTGCCCTACCACCTGTAAAACTTCCTCCTATACGCCTGAGTGTAATGAACAAGACTGAATTCTAAGATTCATGAAAGGGACAAACAGAGAGGAATTTGGGTTCTTTTATTTTATTTTATTTTTTTGTCTGCATACAAAATTATGGAAAGCAGGGATGGAAACATGCAACAAATGCAATGGAAAAATTGCAATTTCTGCCCATTCTCCACCTCGAGAGAAAAAAAAAAAAAAGAAGAAAAAAGATCTACAAAATATTTTACAGGAAAATGAAACAAAAAAAATAAAGCTATGTAAATATGCATTTTTTTCTCTCACACACACACACACACATATTACTGCAACGATGCTGTCAAAAGACATTTAAAAGTGAGGAGAGTTAGATGATGAGGTGGGGTCGAAATGATATGGATATAAATTGCATATAAATTAAAATACTCCAAAATTTGAACGATGTTCATTATGTACACGCCGACATCCTTATTGCTGATCATTAGCATCTTCGGCAAAATACTAATTTCAAACCAAAGTATAGACTCCTCCCTACGAGGGGGGGGGTGATAATAAAATACTGACATCGAAGTGGCTGTACTTATTAAAAAAAGAAAAAAAAAGCTATCGAGATTTAGTCGTATCGTAAAAGGCAATAGAGAATCTAAAACAGAAAATTACCGAGATAATTTTTTTTAAATCTCGATAATTCATAAACCTAATATCTACAAAGTAAGACTAAATGTGAATTTTATTTTTAAGGAGCCTGGATTTTTAAATGTCAATTTCCTTACGGAAGAAGAAACGGGTAAGAAGAAAAAAAAATCATCGCACCATTATCAAACAAAAAGAAATGAAGTTAAAGAGAAGGGTTTGGGAGAACGTAAATAAAAGCTGATTTAGACACAAGCAGGGTGGAAAGGCAGTGGGTGGGTAGATGAAATGTTTAATCAGCTGTAAGTAAATGATTACATACATTTAAAGTTATTTTATAAACGCACAATTCTAACAAATTCCACACAAGGAATACATCAAGATTTTTTTTCTTCATCTCTTGTTTATTTATAAAAAGGTAGCAATCCCATCAAGCACGATTTTCATCCTAACGAAGGGGAAGAAGAAAAGAGACCAGGTAATGACGAATAATCAATCTAAATGTTATCAATTAGATGTTATTATTCATGACAGCGAAGAACATACACTCAATAAGACTTGAATTACGAAATGAGTCATTACCTTCAGGAAATAATTCGCAAATTACATCGGCAACCCCCACACTTTTTTTATATTAAAAAAAAAAAAAAAATTATCCCTGAACAGGTTTTAAAAGTATATAAAATATTTGCGAGGGAGTGCTGAAATGTTCTCGGCTCGACTTTAAAAAAAAATCCTCAAAGAATCTGATATTTGGTTAGATTTTGACAAGTGGGTTGAGAATTTTTAAGCAGCGTTCATAAATAAGTTTTTGTCAGTGTTCGCAAGAGGAATTTTAGATAACATTTTCCCAGTTAATTTTAAATATGACCTGCTTGATAGACAAAGCATTTTAAATGCAATTCAAATAAAAACGGCAAGCATCCTGATTAATATAACCTTTTCACTCCCTTCTTGTCAAATATGTACTGAGTTTTAAAAAAATGAGTTAGAGTTATTATACAAGACGGAATTTTCCATATATTTCAAATTATTTCCATTCTTGCTATGCTTAAATCTTTTGAAATCGGAGTTTGAGCTAAGATTAAAAATAAATAAAACATCAGGCAACTTGGTATTGCACGCCAAAGAATAGATCAGCCATGAAAACGATGAAATAACATTTTCTTTTATTCTGTAGCTGATTCTTTAAAAATCAAAGAGAATATCCGGTCACATCGCCAATGCTCTCAAGAGCACTAATGCAACAGGCCAGTGATTTTTATTGTTTTTTTTTATATCAATTCAGGGCAGGAGGAGGGGGAGTTAATCAATCGTTTTAAGTTTTCTTAAACTTAATCATCAGTAATCTGTTTACAATATAACAGCAAAAACTGATGCAGCTTTATGCGCGCGCACAGCATTTTATAAGATGTTTTTTTTTTTTTAACAGCTTTGTTTCTTAGCCTAAGCTAAGTTTCATAACACTACTAACATATTCCGAAACTTTCTCCAAAATTTAATTAGGCAAATAAATTATATAGTATCTCTTGAAACTTGATTTTGAATGAAACATGTTATGAGTGAGTGAGCGAGTACACACGCAGAGAGGGGTGGGAGAAATGTAACGTGCATAAAAAAAGATTTTGAGAGAAAAAAAAAAAAACAAACAAAAACAAACTGACAATAAATGCAACACCCGAACATAGTTTTTTTATTTTTATTTATTTATTTTTACAGACACTTTTGATGGCAGACAAGTTATAACAGCTTCAAACCCGTCATTTCATTATCAGGAATGTGCAGCTGACGCTATTTGGATGAGTAAGTGTTGTCAATTCAAAAGTAGACAAGGAAAAATCTTCATTGTATGAGACATAATAATAGTTAGGGTTGCAGAGTTAATAGGACTGTAGCAAATCTGAAATACAGTTGGACAGTCCAAGTGGCCATCATACCTATTGGATGGGTTTTTTTTTATTTAATATAAATAAATATAATTACTTCTCAGTAGAGGTTTGACAAATTAGGGTAAAATTAACACCTACAAGCGAAGAGAAGTTAGAATGAACCACCATTCTTACCTAATCTTCCAACAAAACACACACACACATTAAATTGTTGAGGAGTAACATTGCTGGGTATCATGAAAGGGAGAGGGGAGTTCCCCCTCGCCAAAGATATACATAAAAAAATAGCAGGATCACAGGGAACTTCTATCTTATTTCAGCTTATTATTCTAAAAAATTTAAAAAATCTAAGTCAAAGACCAATCTTCGAATACATTTTAATGATATCAATTATATTGTATATGCGTATTTAAAAAAAAAAACGAAAAAAAAAACAACTTATTTACAGTACACTAAAAGAGTCAGTTCGTGTTGCTTGTGTTCTACTGGTGATGTGGGTGTGCAGTGTTTGCGAGTATGTGAGCGCGCAAAAGACAAAATAAGAGATTCCAACCTCAAGGATCTTTGAAAAATCCAGTGGGAATGTGTACTGTAGACAGACGAGAGTGGGGAACAGATTGAGCTTTGTTTGAGCAAACTCGTTGAGAACTGTTTTCCTGAATGTACAGGTCACAAGGCACTTAGTTTATTCATTCTATTCAAGTTGACTAACAGAGTGAAAAATACTTAACACAAATGCGCCGATTGTTTTGACTTGAGCGAAAGGCCGTGATTATTTAAAAAAAAAAAAATTTTTTTAAAAAGGCCAAATGTAAATTAACGGCCAAAGACTTACCTAATAGTACATCTCTGCTAACTTCCAACAAAAGTGAATATAAATGTAAAATTCATCACTCCAGCTTAATGACAGCAAACAGCCTCACAACGAGCTTGTCAGCCAGTAACGAGAGATAGAAAAACATGTGGATAGGAGGGAATGGTCATTAGTACTAATTAACAACCAAACTGGATCTTTAGAAATAAAAAGGTAGGGGAAGGGGGCTTTTATTGCATCACTGAAATCTACAATAGCCTACGAACAATTTTTTTTTTTCAAAGAGGTTGGGTGGTTCAGAGAGATTTTTTTTTTTTTAAACTGTAGTCGTTTCTAGCGTGGTGATAAAACCGAATAAATACTTTAGTTGACAATAAGTAACATAATCAAGAAACAGAGATTAAAAAAAATAAAGATGCTTCCAGTGGCTGCTTCGCCTATGTTCGTACTTTTCACACTTCTATAGTGAGGAACCCTTAGTTTCTGCAGTTGTTCGTCTGCCTTTTTGAAAGGCAACAGACGGAAGAATCAACGTGCAATAAGAAAAAACAGAAGCCAGAAGAGCGATCGTTGCTTACACCACACAACCTCCGTGAGAGTTTCCACTGGGCGAAATGTTGTAGTAGCACTGTATCACGAGAACACCGTAGAAAAAGAGAGGAAGGAAGTAATAACCATGAGGGAGGAGGAGGAAATAGATAAGCGGAGGAGGAGTGCGCGCAATATGACAGCAGCAGGAGCAATTGGATGAAGAGGAGAAAAGAGAAATCAATAGAAGTGGGGTAGCATTAAAAAAGAAAAGAAAAAGAATCAAGATGTTAGAAGGACGAATGGAGAGAGAGAGTGATAAATACGAAAGGGTAACGACGACGTGAGAGAGTAAGATAAAGAGAAGTGCAACTCTGAAGTTTAGAGCTGGGTGAAGATTTTAGTGTAGAGAGAGTAATTTGAAAATTTAATTTTAACACATTTCTCATAATTTTACAGAAAATAAATGTAATTCTCGGACTTCCGATGGAAAAATAATCCCCCCCCCCACCACCACTAAGATCACCTTTTAAAATTCACCTGAGGATTGGTGAATGTGTTAAGTGGATCTTTTAATAACAAAAAAACATCTATTTTCGCAGCGGCAAAAGTAAAAATGTTTAAAAAAAAAAAAAAAAAAGATGGGAGGAGGGGGGGGCAATGAGTAAATTGCATTTATTTTCAATCGTAATTTCTGCTCTTTCCTTTTTCTATAAATGAGGGTGAAGAAAGTAAAGCTAGTAGCGGCGGTGGCTGCAGCAACCTGAAAGTCTCCCCCCCACTCCCTCCACCTTGGATTGTGAGGCGCGCACACACACACACATATACAGCTGATGATGCCAGGTGAATGGCGCGGACACACAGATACAGAACTTGCTTCATCAACATTACGACGTTGTTTCCCCTCCTCCCCTAAAAAAATTTTAAAAATCCCCACCTGTACAACCTAGGTGGAGTGTGAGAGCTTTATAATAAAATAAAACTCTTTGAAGGGATAGTCTATAAATATTGTGTATTGCTGGCAATAACTTTTTTAAATTATTTTTTAATTTTTTTTAATTTTACATTGGGTAAAATAAGTTATTTATACATTGTATAACTGCTTTGAACTCATTAGCTCACAATGTTCAGTTTAATGAAAAATTCTTTTCTGCAAATTTTTTCTAGAAATTACGCAATACTTATTTCGATTAACCGCGTTACTTAAAATGATTACTTCAATACTTACATAAATGTGTAAACATTCTTGGCAATAAGTGGCAGATAGGTACAAAAATTTACTAAATCATTTTAATTATCAGTGTCTATTCTTTTAAATTTTTTTTTTTTTGGTCTTTCCAGAAAAAGATTTAACAATGACTCTTCACTGAAATAGTAATTGTTTTACAAATTCTCATATGATGTCTATTGCAAGGCTATAAAAATGTCCTACAATCTTCATATTTCAACCGACAAACATTGTTGGCCAAGTGGCAAATTATTAGATACCATGAAATCGAAGAAAAGGATTTTATATAAGATAAGAACAAGAGTAAATTCAAGGTACAACTGATATTTCAGTGATTGACTACCTGGCACCTTTTAGTTAGGGTTGAATGACAAGATGGTTGCTAATTTTATTTTAGAGACAGCCTTCAAATTGATTAAGCTTACATTTAAAGATTTTAGAGATTTTTTTAGAGATGCCAGTTTCAGTAGATGAAAACCAGTGATTAATATCAATATCTACATGGTGTGTGTGTGTGTGTGCTTGGCTACACATTTCTGAGCACGCCTCCCTGTTGCAAATGCCTGTTCAGACACTTGTTTGTACAACACACACAAAAGCAACCTGTAATTTATACTGTAACTATGCTGAGCAGATCTTAGTTACAGTTTCTGGGAGAAAGTGCATTATCTGGTGTGATCAACATTGTGTGTAATAGCAATGTCAGAGATAGTATGAAGCCAAAAATACTGATAGTCAATGGGATATTGAGAGAGAACACATTTAAGGCAAGCAACCTTTGCAATAAAGTGGTCAATATCAAAAGATGGAGCTTTAATAGGATTAATGAGAGTAAAAGTTTGTCCCTTAGCTGATTGATGTTACCGTCAGCATCTCAACTCCAGTTTCATAGGCAGACCTATCCAGCCATTCTTCATGGAATATAAACAATTTACTGCTTATATTAAAAATAAATAAATAAAAATAAACAAATAAATAAGAGCAGTAAATGTCTGATAACCCCTGAAGAATGAACAGATAGGTCTGCCTACGAAACACTGGAGTCGGGATGCTGAAGGTAAAATCAATCAGCTAAGAATTATCCAACTTGGATTGAACTCTTCTTGAAAGAATGTTAAACATAAAACTGTCTTTAAATAATTGTCGGACTTTGTCCATTTCATAATGTGTGACGTCATTTGTTTACATTTGATACGCCATGAGCAGATATGAATGTACGTGAGAGTTTCATGGAAGATTGTAGTTTATAAGCAGTAAATTCCACCTTGCCAACCGAACGATCCTCAGTGGCCGAATCGGTTAAGGCACGTCACGCTATATGACGGTTCCGTATAGGATACAGGTTCAAATCCCATTGAAGGACGAATATTTACTATGAAAA
>OZ038513.1:39452774-39575274 GCA_964036315.1 Acanthosepion esculentum
ACGGATGGAGAGAAGTTATTTAGATTTAAGTAAACAAATTATTTACATCGTTATTTTTAAGGAAAACTTTCAGCGCTCTAATTTTTTTTTTTTTTTTTAAATGGAAAATATATTATAAGGAATTGAAAAAATAAGACTTAAGAGTGAGATTAAATTTCATAAGAAAGGTATCCAATTAATTTATAGGTACCTTTCTTATGAAATTTTATCAGGAGCGTACATAAAATACTATAATTTTATGTACATTTACTACATGTTACTGTGTTATTTGTATTTCCATTCATTTTATTATTAATTTTGATATTTCATTTATGGAAAAAATGCCATAACTGAGATTAATATAAAAATAAGATCATATAAATTTCATATGATGATACTGATACTTGTAGGTACCCTTCTCAGTTGAAACTGAAAAAAAAACAAAAACAAATTAACTTCTCCACACGTGTTTCGCAAAAGTAAAGGCCTTAACAGCGAGAACAATGCTTAACTCAAATAACGCAACTTAATTGTATTCTGGTTGGTCTTCCGTACTTTATAATTACAGCCCGATTATAAACACAAAATTACATTTCTTAATTACTGCGGATCTTCTGATCTGTCAAAACAATACAGTTTACAACGCGCTAAAAAAAGATCTATCTCATAAGGACACTTACGAAACCTGATGCAGCTTTTAACTAATTTTATATTTTTACAACTTAAATGTAAAAATCTATTATAATTAAAGAAATAACAAATAATTGTATTAAAAATTCATTTTTCATCGGAAAAAATTTTTGCTTTCAGAAAATATTGTCTGTATTCATAAAACAACTAAAAACAAAAGCATTTGAAATATAATAATATCTTTGTTTTATTGAGTTTTGTATGTTACAATTCAGGTGATTTTCAGGTAGAGGGGGTCCAATTAAAAACAAAAACAAAAAAAAAAACGCATGATTTGCATTCCTCAAAGACTTGTGCTTTTATGGTAATCACTAAACCCGATGCGATCGAATTTCTAGTGTTTTCATAAAATTAGTTGGAGGGGGGGGGGTAAATATATATAAAAAAAATTTCTGCCATGACTTTAACAAAAAAAAAAACAAAAAAAAACACATTTATGATAATTTCGATCATCAGTGAATAGTTTCTGAAAGTTTCATTATCATCAGACAATTATTTTTATTTTTGCAAGATTTTCCAAATAGATGTGTGTCATACCAAAAAAAAAAAAAAAAGTGCTAAAAATTGTATATGTTATTTTAAAGAGAAACAAAGGTTTTTGGGGGTTTTTTTTAATAAAAAAAGGAAAAAATTTAAAAAAAAAAAAAAAAAGCTTTGGTCTTTCCTCTTCATAATAACAAGCATTTAGATGATAAAATTTTGTTTTCGCAAAGTTTGGCACCTTTTTCATCATGCTATGCTCTTTTTTTTTAGCGATTTCATGATGGCAAAATGTATTATTGGATATTTCGAAACAAATCTACTTTCATGAACGTTTTTCTAATTGTGCTATAAATTCAATTATTTAATATATTTTCTATAAAAATAACATATATAAACAGTAAAAAACGGTATTTCAGCAGCAGAAGCATTTTAAATGATACCAAGTTCTGACAAATTTCTTACAACTTTCGACTAAGTTGTTTTGTGTCAGAATTAAAATTAGTAAATTAAAAACAAAAAATCCAACTTGGAAGGTTTACCAATTTTAATTCTGATATAAAACAACTAATTCAGTTGTGAAACCCATAAAAAATTAGATATACTTTGTGAGTGTTGTTTAACAAAACTTGCAAGTACTCATGCACAAACAAAAAACGTTACTCTAGATTTTTAAAATATTAAAAAAAAAATAAATAAATAAATAAAAAAATTAAAACAGGGAAATATTTGATTTTAATGAAATCTTTTTAGCATTTATTCATTACTGAATGTATTTTATACTGTTTTAAAGTATTTTCTTTTCCGGTTAGTTTTAACTACCCTCACACCTTTCTTTATATTGCCACTTAATGGATTTGAATGTTCCTTAATTATTATCATTTTAGAAAAAGGTAAGTCTCTGAAGGTGTTGTATCATTTTTTTTTCTTTTCATTTTGCAACTGTTTGATTTTTTTTTTTTTTATATATATATTATTCATCATCAACAACAATAATAATAAAATTAAAAAGGAAAAAAATATGAAATTCTAAATTGTCTTTTTGACTGATGCACTTTAGAGTTTGTGATGTTTTCTCTGAAATTAGTCATGTATTTTGTTTATCGGCCGTTTCAGTTTGTTTTTCTGTCAGTTTCTTTAAAGACTTCAGGAATTTAAAAAGATAAAGCCAAGTTCGTTATTTTCTTTTTCCACTCATATTTAAACAATTTCAGGTCATAATTATATTATTTTTGCTACACATTGTTGCGGATTGAAAAGTTTGAGATTTAGTAAAAAATTAAAAAAATATTGATTTCATTAACATGAATAAATAAAATTTACACTCCATGAAATAAATGTTTTATTTTAAATAATGGGCCTCCATATTTAAATTTGATTTATGGAGCAATTTTTTTAAAAGTAGGAACAGGGTCTTATGAAAACTACTATTTGCCCTTTGAATGACTCAACAAATATAACCAGCTGGGGATAAATTTAAAAAAAAAAAAAAAAAAAAGATTTTCCATTCAATTTTATGTAAAAATTGAACAAAGGTTTACAAAATATAAATTAAATGATTACAAAATATAAATTAAATCTTTAAATTTATTTTTCTTCAAAACATATGTCTGGAAAAAATATCGAACTTTTAAGAGATTTATTTTCCCTTGTCAGCATCCATTGAATTAACTAAAACTAAATAAACCCATTTTGTTTGTCGTTTTGAATGCCTAAAATGCTCCTGCATAAAAACAGGAAAATCAGTCAAGTATTCTCTTCCCATAAGACAAAAAAAGAAAGCTATGGCACATCTTCTATATGTTATGACTCTTCAAGATGTAGCCGATCATGGCTCTCCACAATTTCCTGTCCTTTGTAGCACTGAGCAAAGTTTATCTTTTTGCTATTTCTCCTAATCCCTGTTCTACCAACCACTTGCACAAGCTCATTAATTAGGGTATGCAGGTAAAGTGTGATGTTTAGTCCTTTCCTTTCACTACTCTCTGTGGGAGTTCCTGTAGTTTCCTTTCTGTGTCTACTATCAACTATGATTGATGCATGTATGCACACACAAACACACAGGGGTGACTGAACAGTAACTCAATATTTTAGGTACGAGTGGCCAGCCACAAGTCCTGACTTAACACCATGTGACTTTTTTTTTGGGGGGGGGGGGGTTAAAAAGGAGCAAGTCTACAATACCAAACCAAGACTATGAAAGAAAGAAAAAAAAAACTTGAAGGGCAAATACAAGTTATGTCTTCCATACTACAAGAGTTCCTGATGAAATAAGTCGACATGATTTTTGGGTGGCCTGAGAAGCTGATAGCAAAATCTAGTGCCCATAAAACCTTATGCTTTACTCTCATATCCATTTTTTGTAAAAATTATAGTTAATAAATAAAGTATTAAGTGTTTTAAAATGAAGAGTTACTTTTCATTCTCCCAGTAGATGGCCTGACAATTGCATTTAGCATGAAACTGAATGTTGACTTCAATATCCACTTTTATATTTTCATATGCTCTGATATTGACCACTTTAACCCATAAATATAGCATACCTTAAAACTATATTCTATTACACACACACACACACACACGAGAGAAGATAAAAATCTTCCAAATGATGAGACTAAAATTACAAAAGCACTGAATACAATAACAAACCAGCTTTATCTAGATAAATGCTGCACAGTTAAATTTTCTTTTGCATAAATAAATAAAAAATAACCTTGAACTTTCCTTCTCGCATATGAATTTAGAGTGGATTTTTACCTACAAAACATACACTTTGATAAAAACAATGTAGTAATTGTCATTTAAGCTTATAACTGTGTAATTAAATAGAAAGTTAGGTTAGACCAGAAGCAGTTTGCAGTAAGAGTTTCCTTTATGTAAAATTCAATAAAATGAAGGACCAACTGTTTTTGTTTTTTAAATTATAGGCAAATATCTACAACTTTTAAAAAAGAGGGGTGCATATATTCCTTATATAAATTATTCAAACAATGAATTTATAAAAAGAATTTTTTTTAAATAAAAGAAAATAGCTGTAAGACAGAAATTATCAGGTCCCATCATTGAATAATGGTTTAGCAAGCATTTTGTCATAAATGGCTCCCCATTTCTGCAAACATTTGAAGCAAAACAAGAAACCTCGTAAATCAAAACAATTTTCAGTAATCTCCCTATCAGAATGACAAATTAAAATTAGGTAGGAATTGAGGACATATTACCATACAAGATGTAAATATCTACTGTTAAAGTAATAAAACTAAAATATGCACTATTTATCCCTTTTGCCACACACCCACACACAAAAAATAAAAAACAATGACTATATGAATTTGACTGAATAAAATTTATAAACAATTGCTGCTCCCCAGATAATCATGCAGAAACAGGTGATTGATCTCAGCCAAGTTTGCAGGGGCAGGGGTCCAAATTGGCTCAAATATCAAGGTTTTTATGTTGTGTATTTTTTTTATATATATATATATATATATATATATATACCATATTTGACGGCATATAAGACACACCACAATTTCAGCAGGGCAAATCAAGAAAAAAAATTAGTAATTAGTAAACCTATATATGGCATAAGTAGGAGAGAAATTTTAAGATATTTTTGTAAAAAAATAAGTGCACCTTATATGCCGTCAAATACGGTAGTTATTGCATCCACCACAGAGTTTTTTTATGAGCAGAAGAGAACAGTATCTGGAGGTTTTGTTGGTCTCACCCATTCAAGCATCCACATGTTGTTGACCACACAGCTGAGTATAACTAAATGTTTAAAAAATGAAAAGTGATCTACAGAAGTCTGTGAAACTGCTATATTTGAGGCAATCTAAAATCTGCTCAAAGTCAATTGTTCTTTGTTCTTCTTTAACTATTTCAAGCTAAGAGAAAACATTCTTTCAGATATGTTTGGCATTTAATATTGTCTCGTATGATGTGCAGGTAGCATAACTTATCAGCAGAAAAAGTGGAACTGGTGAGCAGAGTTCAAATTCCAACCAAGTCAGTTACAGACACTTTCACAGCAATGTCCTCAGGAAAGGCATTATTCCATCTCTAAGTGTTAACTATCAAGATAAACTGACTGACACTCAGAGAATCCAGTCTAAGTGAAAGAAAACAATTTTAAACCATGGGGAAGGCAAAGGGAAACTACTCCCCTATCTTTCCCAAAAAGTCATTACAATTCACTGGTCGAAGAAAAGGAAACTGTGCAAATCCATGACAGCCTCCATTGTCTTTTTAATTGTTTCACCCCAAGCAAGGTGATAATGCCACCAAAATGCAAGGGGTTACTGACAGTGAAAAAGAAGACTTTAGAAGAAACTGGAAATCCAACCCTAAACAGGAAACACACACACACACACTTTAGAGATTTTTTTTTTTTTTTTTTTAAATTATAAATAAAAATTTATTCACTAACAAACTATATCAAATGGATTTTTTATTTCATTGCAAGATTTGGTAAATAATACCTTTTTTATTCATCATCATATATCAGAGGTTATTGAAGATTTCTTAAGTCTTTAAAATTTAATGTAAGGTTCCTATTATTCTTACTACATTAGTTCCAGTAAGTATGATGAATTCTTCCATAGTGCATTCTTCTATTTAAAGGATTGGCAGTCCACATCCTGCAGCCAAGATGTTTTATGCTACTTCCTGCAGAAGGTATAAATGTGCCTTTGACTCAAACAAGAGATCATCAATTTGAATGATCTTTATTGTATCATAAAATATTTTATAATGCAAAAATATTCTCCAAATCAATCAACTGCCCCACCTAGTTAACCTAATGCCAAGCATGTACACTACTTTCAACCAATTCTTGGTATCTTAACGAGCTGAACACATGCACATACACCTTCATTCTGTATGAAAGTTATGAAAATCATTTGTCCACAGGTTGGATTGAATTCTAATTAACAGCTTTAAGCAGAGGCTGGAGTGAGAAAATGAGAGGTTTCATATTCACAGATGTCAAAATCAGTTTTTCTTTGATTATAAAAGTTAAGCAATGCCACCCTTGCTAGTGCTAAATGAGGTCACTTTGAGCATACAGAGTGGAGTTTCAGTTATCAAGGGATTATTTCCAGGGAGGTAACCTCAACAGATATTACTTTCTTTACACTGATCATTTCGAGTAACATGATTTCACAGTAAGGCATGATTTGAAAGGCATGAATATCATCTTCCTTGTTCATAAATCACTATATCATTTTGCCAGAGCATATTAAACAGTTGTAGGAGAAATCAGTTATAACTTAGTACCTCCACCAAATTGATTGAAAAAAAAAAAAAAAAAAAAAAAAAAAATCAGTATACGATGATGAAAAAAATGCTCCAAATGTAATGAAAACATCAACTGTTACGCAGATGTTAAAAACCTGTCAGCACAAATAAACAAGCTACAATCGAGTTGAAAAATGCATTTCTCTATTTTAGACTATAAAAAAAAAAAAAAAAAAAAAAAAAAATTGTTTCAAATCAGATTAATTATACTTTAAATTAGCTAATATTCCTCAAATAAAGTTTCAGAAAAGTATATTTTTGGAAGGTTTTTTAATAAATAGATTTAGATTTTTTATAACATTTGCTAAAAATGGTGCCAAAATCAAAATTTTTTTTAGAAATTTCCAAAAACAATTCCTTCCAATCAATTTGAATTAGTTCTGAAATACAGCAAAGTATTTTGCTGATTGGAAATATTAAATTTAATCTCTCAGCTTTGAATTAAAACTAAATAAAAGCTTCAAGAAAGATCTTTCATTATTAAAAATTCATTTTAAATGTTAGGTATCAAGTTTTCGTGGAGGTCCCTAGTTATAACTAAAGTGAATTTACCCACTTAACCTTAAGAAGTTCTAACTTCTTTTCTTCTTACCATAACGTTCACCCTGTACAGGGCCCCAAAATCACTGAACCCTTTAATCTGTGGAGGCAGGTTGTTCCTGTTCCACTACCAATGTCCAGGAATATCTAATCTAGTTCCTATTTTGTATTACTCAGTTATTTGCTTATCAAATAAAAACAATACAAAGATATCCCTAGACATGGTTAGCAGAATAAAAGTAATCTAAATCCCCCCCCCCCTTAGTTTAAATAAAGTTTTAAAAAATTCCCTGAAGGCTACCCAGATCTACAAACACCTGATGAAGGCTGAAACGCACAATAGCAGAAAGGTTATAACAACAAAGATGAAGATAATAATCTGTATGTAAATAATGCAAATAATAACACTTCATGTCAGAAATTCAAACAGTGATTTAACTAAGGTTCTATAATATATCTCCCAATAAGGTGTCTCTTTCAATCAGTTACTACATTAACATGCATACCACTCAAACTCACCATGGTGGGTATAGAAATATCTGGTGTTAGGTGACAGTGCCAAGCATTACACTAGTATTAAGAAAAAAGAAAATAAAAACATGGTGAATGGCCAAGATTTGATATTGTGGGTTTGCTGTGGTAAATATATAGAACTAGCATAACAGTGTCAGCTAGCTGCCTGAAAAGATAACTTATTGGGAATATATTTGCTCTCATAAGACAGTACTTTTTCTCTTCATTTCTTATTTTACTTATAAAGTGTGTGTGTGTGTGTGTGATTATATATAATATATATATAGTCTGACGATTGCATCAAGCATGAAACAGACTGTCACCTCTAAGTGTTGACTTCTATGTTCACTATATATATATATATATATATATATATATATATATATATATAAGCACCACTTATTTTGTACTGTATGTACATTCTTGTCCTAAAACTGGATTGAGATGATTCTATAATAAAGAGAAAAGACCTCAATATTTAACTTGGTTTGTTCTCAATAAAATCATCTTCATTTGAATGAACAGAGTGCACCAGCCACAAACAAATCCAACACAACACTCTTTAGAAACATAATGAAGAGGCTGGATCTTATCGAGTATTGATAGAATGCCAATTACTCAGTAAGCAACAGGATAAAAAGAACTGACCCACACCCAAAACACACTACACTTGTTAATCAGCTAAAGAGTTCTTCACTGCACACACACGGAATAGTAATAGGCATCCAATCTAGCCACTGACCCAGACTGGGCAAATGCCACCAATAACAATTCCTCAGATTTCTTGGAGGCCAAATAAATGGAAAATGCCCCAATGACATGGCAGCCATACTGGAAATATTTATGCATGTAACATCTTTAACATGCTAATACTGCTTTAACCAATTTTTTTTTTAAATATTTATTATCATTATTATTGGTATATATCAATTGTATTAATAAATTAACTATTTAGGAGTTTTTAATGTTTTTTTTGTTTTTTTTAACAAAGTATAAAATTGAGAGAGAGAGACTGAGTGAGTGTGTGAATATTTGTTCCAATTACAAATCAATATGAAATCTTTTACAAATTCCAAAATAGGCCCATGAATTTTTATTTTCACCCCTAAAAGTCAGAGGCGCACTCTATATCATTTGAGGCAATCTTATCAGTATGATGCTAAAAGTGCCTTTTTTTTGTGAAATGAACAGGTGAGAGGACTAACAATATACATCTTTTTTGAATAACAGTACAATTTGTTTTAATCGATACCTAAATTCACAAAATTCTTTTTATCAGATCTGTTTGCTCATTTCAAAAAATAAAGAAACATGCAAAAGTGTGTAAGTTATGATCTTTTAGAATCCTGTCAACGATTTGAGATTATAGAAAGTCAAAAACTGTTAAAAATTACAATATTCATCATCCAAAATTGACTACAGAAAAAGAGAAATTGAAACACTTCCATATTTTATAAAATTATCAAAGCCTCTTTAACACCATCAAAATAAATGGGTCTTTAAACACGTCTCCATGTAGAGAAAATGTATAGCAAAGTATAAAAAGGCAAGAAATGGGAGACTAGAGTCGGCAGAAGATTTTCATAAAAGGTGTTCACTGACAATATTTTAATAAAATCCACACCTGTCCATTTTAACCTCAAGTACCATGAAGCATTTCTTTTTTTATTATTTATTAATTACTCTATTATAAAAGGATATTTTATTTTTAAAAGACTTTTTAATAAAGAATATACATTTTTATAACAGTTTACTAAAAATTGTGCTAAATGCAAAAATTTAAGAAATTTCAAAACAAACTCCTAATCAATTAGTTCTGAAATACAAAGTATTTTGCTTATTGGAAATATTAAATTTAATCTATCAGCTTGAAATTAAAACTAAAATAAAATCAAGATTTTTCATTTTTTTAAAATTCATTTTAAGACTTAGGTACAGTGAATCTGTGGAGAGGACTTCTCATACAAAGCCCAGTTTAAACAAAATAAATTGTTTATGTTAGGATAGGATACAGAGCAGATATGGATGTTTCAAGAATCAAGAGAAGTGTGTTTTAAAAAAAAAATAAAATAAAAATAATTGCTATTTGGGCTTTGACTGCAAATCCTACGTGACCAAGCAGTCAGGCATGTCAGACCTAATGATGGTTCTCCATAGGGAATGCAGGTTCGAATCCTGCCGGATGACACATTTTTCTGGCAAGATTTCTTGAATATTCTGTCCAGTAGATAGAGTTGGATTAAAAAAAGAAAAAACAAAAAAAAGAAAGATACTGTTTAACTAAAAAAACAGAGCTTCTACTCAAATATGAGTAACTATCAAAAATAATGTTTAAACAAAATAAATCAAAAATAATGTCAGATTTAATTTTATTTATATATATATATATATATAACTTCCTTGTACAGAATGCAAGCAGGCCGACTGATATTTTTTTTTTTTTTTTTTTTAAAGGGTTAAAAAATATATGTGCATCTTATACACTGAAAAATATGGTAATTTGTTTAAGCAAGTTATCCTAAAGACATGAGAAACAAAAAAAAAAAAAGTCACTTTTCTCAAATTAAACCTTACCATATTAAAAGAAAGTAATTAAATACTTTAGACTGAGCAATTAAAAATGATCAAACGCCTGAATATCTTGAGTTTTGTAGAGAGAATTTACTTATTCACCACAAAAAAAAAAAAAAAAAAAAAAAAAGACACTATTAGAATGAAAAAAGTTCATATAAAATTATCTTATCTAAGACTCCAATTTATAAAAATACTTTTCCAGTCTCCATATTTTTTTGTTTTTTAAAGAAATAAGAACATATTTGTTAAGTAGCAAAGTTAGGCAGAGACAAAGAAAGATTGTAAATCTTTGCATAAAATGCTAATTTATCAGACAATTTTTATTTAAGAAAAATGAAAAATTTTACTTCAAAAAAGAAATTATTTCATGGTTTTGGGGAACAATGAAGAATATTTGGATGCTAACAAGAAAAATAATTTCAAAAGTTATCTTAATTTGGGATAACTTAAGAGATATTTAATCAAGAATTATCTTAAAATGTATATTTGATAAGATCAAATATTTAGGCAGCTTACAATAGGATAATGAACAAACCAGCCTAGTATATCATTAATGTAGGGAAGGATTTCAATTCTCCCTGGGCACTCCACAATTATTACCTTATACCAGAGAAAGCTATACTCCGTAAATATTTTTTATTTAAACGCCTTAATGTCAATTGTTAGCTAGCAATCTTCTCTCAAAAATCAATTCAGTCATGAGTGACCCTCACTGGATGACCCACAACTAAAGTTCAATACCTGATAAAACTAAGCTTAGGATAGAAGAGATTCCATTTTAACTACATTCTCAAAAATTAAAAAGCATTAAGAATTATAATATTTTGAATTTTAAAAAAATCCATTGTTTAGATTTTTACATTGTATAAATTTATTTGTTAAAGAGGATCATTTGACAAATATTTCTACCTAAAATATTTCCTGTCTACTGTAATTTCAAACCCTCGAAATAAATATCAATTGTGTTTGCTAATCAATAAAGTTTATGGAAAAATTTTAAAATATGGAAAATGAAAAAAATAAAGCTGAAGATTTCATTTTTGACTTCAAGCTTAGGTCTGCTAAATTTTGATTACTTACTTAAAAAAAAAAAAAAAAAACCACTTATAAGTCCCCTAATAAAGAAAGTAAAGAAATAAAAATAACAAAAATCAGTCATATTTTCAATTAAATTACTTTTATAAAAAACAAAGTTTTTAGGAAAACAAAAGAAATAAAGTCAATTCAAATTAAAGAAACTTGAATTTCATCAACAATATCACAGAGATAAAGGTTGTAGCAGAGAACTGGAGATTCGCAATGACAATCCATCAAAATTTGAAAGGCTTAGCAGTAGTCCCCCTTACATTGCATCAAGGCAGAGACAGGCAGCAGCCCATTCTGATACAGATTAGTGTGTGTGTGGAATAGGCTTTCATCTCCAAGATCAATATTACCAAGAATATAAATCTGTTTTTAAATTTCATTAAACCATTATACCCAAGAGACTAGTGCTTAAAATAACTAAATCAATAGATTTTTAAAAAAAGAAAAATTTATAGTTTTATGGAGAGATTTTATTAGGTGAGGTGTATAGTTATTTATAATTCATGATCCCTAAACAAAGGGAGTGAATTTGATTACTTGATGTGTTAAAATTTTTTAATCAAATTTGATAGAACTTAATTTTTCTTTCACACAAATTACATAATTTTGGAAGGCATGGAAGCAATATTTTAATTCCAATTGATAAAATGGAAAATTCATATGAAACTTGTAGACACATGAGCAGCCATCATACAGTTCTTGCGTAATTAAAACAAAATTGTCATGCATTATGATGGGGGGAATATTCAAAAAGATGCAAAAGCAATGAGCATCAAAAATCTTAAAAAGATTATATATTAAAGTAATAAAAGTGCTAAACATAATCTAAATCTCTCTCTCTCTCTCTCTCTCTATATATATATATATATAGATGAGAGAGATGTCCAGAAACTTCATGCTGATTTTTTTAAGGAAAATTAAAACAAAATTATGCTATTAAATATTTATTCAGTTAAATATGAACAATTTTGTTGTACAACATTTCTCCATTTTTCCTTCAACTTAAATATTCCATCTTTCCAGAATTTTGGTGGTTTCTCAAAGAACTTATTAAAAAGGTGTCTTTTTTTTTTAATGTCATCCAAATAATTAAAATTATTACCATTGAGATTATTTTGCAAGGACCGAAATAAATGAGAATCCAAAGGAGCAATGTCTGGTGAATATGGCAGGTGGGCTAACACATCCCAGCTGCACCAATCTTTGCCAGGTTGCCAAAGAAACTATCACTAATGGAAAACAACCTTTCCTGTTCACCAATTCTGGTCATTTTTCTTGAATTGCTGCCTTTACTTCATCCAATTGCAAGCAGTACTTTTCAGAATCAAATGACTGGTTACTTGACAGAAGCTCATAGTACAGGATTCCTTTCCAATCCCACCATGTAGTTATTAACAGCCAGTCCTCCTAGTCCTTGTTGGTCAATGTTAGCACCCCCCCCTCGGTGAAGGACTCACTTCTTGGACCAAACCTCTTTCTGATTTACATAAATGTAAGAATATAGTCAGATCATTTGTAAACATCTATGCCAATGATACGATATATGGGTGCATATCTAAAACTCTTGACAAGCAGAAATTTTAGCTAACCTCTCTTCCAATCTAGTACTAACTTCCCAGTAGGTAAAAACTGGCTGTTTACATTCAATGCCTTGAAAACCAAACTAGTTATATTCAATCACTGCTGATCAGACTCCGAACTACCACCTGTCACAATGAACAAGTGTCTCCTAGGGGATGCATCATGCCTTGAAAGAATATTGGGCCTTGAAAGAATATTGGGCCTCAAATGCACACTGGACCTCAAGGTAAAATGATTAGCTCCCTGTACCGCTCCAGTAAGTACCCGATTACTTATGTTATCCCCTACATTTATAAGAGCCAGATCAGGCCCAAAATGGGTGGGAGCTGCCCAGTCCCCACTTTCCAATCCTGATAGAGCTTAAAAGTGTCTCAGAATCCTTGTGACAGATGAATTATTTTCCAACCTCTCTCTCACAGGCAGGATGTGGCAAACCTCTCGCTGTTCTATTGCTACTTCCATGCTAGGACAAAACTACATTCCTTGGTTCTAAACTAGTCACATTCCATCACCACTGACCTGACCCCCAAACTACCACCAGTCACAATGAACAGATGTCCACCAGAGCAGGCACCATACTTTGAGCAACCATTGGGCCTCAAACTCACCTGACCTCAAGCAGAACTGGTACATATGGTCCATTGCTAAAGATGCATGTAAAATGCTTGGCTCCCTTAACACTCCAGTTAGTACCTGACTGTTCACACTATCCTCGATATTTCCAAGAGCAAGATTAGGCCGAAAACTGAGTACTGTTGTCATATTTGGGTGGGAGCTGCCCAGTCCACACTTTCCAGTCTCAATAGAGTTCAAAAGCGTCTCAGAGTCCTTGTGGGTAGCAAATTATTTTTGACTCTACAACCTCACATCTCTGGATGTTGCAAGCCTCTCACTGATCTATTGCTTATAGTGCTTATACAAACTCCATTCCTTGGCTCTGCCAGGCCTCACTTTCACTAGAACTCACCATACTACCCACATTCCCTATGTATCCCATCAGTGAGAACTTCTTTCCACTTGAACAGCTGCTTCTTGCGAACCACTGATCTGTGGAACAAACTCCCAAGAGGATGTTTCCCCCCCCCCGATCGCTACAATCTTAACCTGTCCAAGTTTAGAGTTAACCATTATCTTCCCATCTTATCCGTACAGACTATGCCTTAAAGAAACCCTCTACCTCAAATTGCCTCTGGGCCTTGTACAGAGTATATCTTACTGTAAAAAGAAATATATATATATATATGTATGTATATCTCAAACGAAGACAAATATTCTGTGGTGTGGACACTTGAAACATCTACAGAAACAATTGGTAAATGCCACTCAAACCAAAAGATGGAGTTGTCATCAACAAGAGCCCCCACCTCCACTGCAGGCAAAAACTACTTGAAAAGTTTGGACCATTGCTTCCCACCACCCACATCTCTCCAACAAGGCTCTGCAATCAATGACTGACACATTACTTACAAGTTGATTTTTTTTTTTTTTTGATTGTGAAGCTATTTGTAGCCGAGCAGTTAAAACACAGTGGACCAGACAGTGGTTTTTCAACCTGCAAAGGGAGATGCAGCTTCAAATCCTGCCGGAGGACATATTTTCTTTAATATATTTTCTTGGGTCTGCAGGCCAGTAGACAAAATATATACTGTTTAAAATAAAACAAAGCATCTACTCAAATCCACTTACGTTTTACGAGTTTGTGATTGGAAGGGATAATTCCGAGGAGGATATAAATCCAGGGAAAGCTCAATGTAGACTGCAGCGAGTATTATAATAAGACAGAGACTTTAATTATCCATTTCATTTAAATTTTTTATTTTGTGAACATGAGATGTTCGACTCAGCAGAATGAAATCTCCTCCGGAAAAAAAAAAAAAAAAAAAAAAAAAAATCTATATTTTCACACATACACACACACACATATATATATATATATCTATCAGGAGAGAAGACCACTGATTTGTATAACAGATTCTCAATATCACACTTCTAGATTGAAAGAATTTAATTGAAGAAACAGGTTCAATAACACCTGAAAAATGTCAAATTCAAAGTTTTTATGAAAAATTGCAAGTTTACATTATCAACTGATGGATCACCATTGTTAAATTAAATTTACTCAGATCTGTTTAATAAAAAAAAAAAAAAAAAAAATTAATCTCATTGTGTTTCTATTGAGTTTCAAATATGGCAGTGAATTTATTTACACCTTGTATTTTGCTATAAGCAAAATTGTTGCTTTGTGGGAGGAATCATTGTTATCTCAGGATTTTAATCAAACTAAAATATTTTTTGTTTTTGTCACAAGGTTTTAATCATCAATGCTTTCTCGAAATAAGAAGCAAGTAATTTTATAATTCTTTTAATTATTTGAATACAAAGATGTTTGTTGCAAAAATTTGTAGTATTCTGACAAGCAATGTATTATCAACTGAGAAAAAAATTAGTCTTTGCTAAACCATATACAAGTGTTTCATTATTTGCTAATATAGGTCCTAATATTCAAGTAGGTTTTTAAAAATTAAAAAGTTAAACCATGAATATCTTAATTCCTTTCATTTTTTTTTAACTACCTTCTTAAGAAAAAAAAACATTTAAATTTTCTTCATTCTAAATTTAATGGGGGTGGATGTAGAAAGAAACTGTATATAGCTTCCATATTGATAATATCAGTGACAGTTGAAGTATCAATAAAACAACTCAATAATGGTGATTCTTTAAAAGCACAAATGGTTGATCAATTAGTTCAAAAATCAATTGAACAGTTAAGTAGAAATTGTGACTGAATGTACAAATGCAATTTTGCTTTTTACGAAAGTGCTTTTTCTTTATAAAATCATCTAATCAGATTTATTTAAAAAAGAAAATTTAATTCAAATCTCTTAAGTATTGTATTTGACAGCACATAGACCCCCACCCCAATTCTTCACTAACATTTAATGTGACAGTTTTATAGAGCGAGACGAGATACAAATACTGGTAGTGTGCAGTATGAGGTGTAAACCCCTACCAAATACTTCAACTTTGAACTTTGGGAGGGGTATATATGCCATTCAACATGACAATTGGAAAGAGGGAAATAATACAGATTAAAGGTTTTATCTGTCTTTTGAAAAGGATAGCAAACAAGAATCTTATCACATTTTCTCAGAAATCAACAGACCAGATTTAAAAGTTAAAAAATGAAAAGAGGGAGAATACTCGAATAAATCCTATTTGAATTTCTGGGGTGAGGCATGAAAATCACAACAGCCAAAATGCTGTGATGATAACAAAAATGTAAATAATCAATATTTATAAACAAGTAATTTTTGTAAACTTATTTTCTTTGATAAAAAAATAGTTCTTTGATTGGATAAAAAATAAAATTAAGTCCATAAAATTGTTCACTGAATCAAGGAAATGTTATTGCAATATTTACAAGTAATACCTATGAAAATTTCAGTTTTGTTATTTGAATTTTATGATTAATCTTAATTCTTAAGTTAATGACTTAATAAGATCCTTCTGATTTCCACAACTATAATACCCACAGAAATTCCCCTATTGCATTGTCAAATATTTACCTTAAATTTGACAAAATATTAGAATACCAATCTTAAATGTGAATACAGTTCATTATTTATAGTAGTAAGTGGATACAAATGAAAAGATTTGAAACTGACAAAGTTTTCCATTTCACTTAAGCAGATGGTAAATCTGAAAACGATCATTTTCTCACTGAAACCAAACAGTATGTTTTTTTAGTTTTTTTTTTGGGGTTTTTTTTGGTCTTTCCTCACAATCAAAACAAAATAGTCCATTATTTGAGATATTGGCAGTGGGTAACTAAAAAACAAAGGAGTATGCTGAAGTATATGACTGACACTCATGATGCTGAAACACTCAAACAAGGTATCCCAAGTAAATATACAGCAAATTAGTTTTTAAACAAAGGATATGACAATGGCTACTACCTCTTTTCTAATACCTTTTTCAGAAATATACAGAATCTTTAAAAATAAATAAATAGAAATGAAAAAACAATTCATTTTTGTTTTCAATTCCTAACCAAATTGCACATTTATGAGCCTATTCATCTATGCATTGAATACTGTTGCCAAATCTGGTATGGTACCCCCTTCTGTTCATCTCTAGGTTCTTGACAAAATCCAAAGAAGGATCTACAATGTAATCAATACTGACTTTGTATCTCAACTTCATTTACTTTCTCACAGTTAAGTGGCTTCCCTCTGTCTTTTCTACAAATATTTTCATGGTAACTGCTCTAACAAGCTTTTTTTTTTTACTCCTGGTGTTCCAACTATGTGAATTTAAGCATGCATGCTACTAGATGGGCATCTAGGTCCCACCTTCTTACTGTTGAAATAGTTAAATGTAACCACCACTTCTATGCCAACAGTTTCTTTTCTCGCACTTCCCAACAGTAGCATTCCCTTCTGCTTACTTGCTTCCCTGATAGTTACAATCTGCAAAAATTTAAATGCACTGTCAACCACCATCTTCCACTGATTTGACCCTCCCCCCCATTCATCTTTTATCAATCCCCCGCTGTATCTAGTCTTTTCTCTCACTTTGATGCTCTGTAACCCCCTGTGTATTAGTGGCACGCACATCTTGTTTTGGGTGAAATAAATAATTATTTTAAAATTCTGATAATTGTTTCGCTGATTAATTGGTAAACAAAAAATTAAATTCTTAATTTAAATATTTATTACAAACAAAAAAACTTCAATTAAATGAATTTGTTTTTACCATTAGATAATCGTTCATAAACGTTAAAATTGCTAGCAATCTTATATAGCTCATTTGAGGAAATTACATTTATTTTGCCTACCCGCAAAATCAAAATTTGCTTCTCATACTCTAAATTACAAACATTTGAAATTTTGAAATTCTATTTTTAAAAAGGAAGACCACAAATGATCTAATTACTCAAAAATTTATATCCCAAGGCTAAAATAATCTTGTCCCATAGCCAAGTCTTACAAAGTTGCCAGTGTGATTTTATCCATCATAGTTTGCAGACTGAACTTCTTAATTACTTGTTGTGTAGGAAACGGTACACTCCTGCTGAATATATGAACACCTTTCACTGTCGCCTACACCCGGTAGTGTAACCACATTTAGTGTTCTGGTCCTCAGGGTTTTAGAACAATGTTTTAACCCTGGGGCTAACTCTGCACTGGTCAATGCTGACAATCCAAGCTGGTTGTTGGTCGGTAGCCACTTTGACCCACAGCAACTGTGTCCACGCAGGGTTCTCGATCTCAGAGCAGTGGAAAAATCGATGGTTGTAGTCTCACAGCGCTGGTTCAAGCTGTGGCGGGTGCTATATTAAGGAAAAAAATATCTTCATGGCGAAAAATAAAACGAGAGATTTGTGGGGTTAACTGGTTCATATAGCTCTTGGTACAACAAAAATTAACCCTTTCTGCATCAATCTCTATAGTGACACTGGGACTTTCTAAACTTTTGGAGAGGTTGTGTTCAAAGTCTTGGAACCAGGAAATATGGTTGGCAGCTGACATGGATTTCAGAGGCACTCAATGCAGGATCTCAGCCCAAAGTGTCCGAGATCCCCAAAGCCATCTGCTTATATGCACTTCAGTCCAAAACTGGCATGGGGCCCAAAGGCTTCTGGGGGGATTCAGTGATTCCAATAAAAGTTTTTTGTTCCCTATTTCTGCGTAATCAACTTTCCAAATTTGGAGAATTCTCCACATTCCTTGGGAGTAGTCACAGGGATTACTCTTTTCTCAACTCCGACCTGCTTTACTTCACAGATAACTCTGTGACTAATCTAATTTTTAAATTAATTTCAATTCTCTGACTCCTTTTCTGGACACACCTGCCCAATGAAAACATAAGCCAAATCACCTGCCTGGTATGATGGACCGATTTTCAGAATCCTAACCTTTGCAGCAGGTTCATTCTCCGTTTTCATTTCCCAATTCGTTTTCACTAACGAAAATATAATTCCTGTCTGCTTCTCTTTTTGCCAGTGACATGTGTTTTTATAATTTCCCCCAAAAGAGTTAAAGCCCTTTTCAAATTTGCTTTACTCTCAAGGCCAGATTTTTGATAGATTAAAAAAAAAAAAAAAATGTTAACTCTTGGTGCATCGTCCAAATTCAGGGGGGGGGGGGGGGGGGGCTAAGCAACCCAGATGGCCCTTTCTTCACTTCCACATTACCAGGGAAAACATCTCTATCTTCCAGTTTATATTTCATTTTGATTTTAACCCTTTTTCTGTTTAGAATCAATGTTTAACCACCTCACAGCCTTAGTGTCACACTAGTCCATTACTATAAAGACCTCCAGGTCGGAGGTAAAAATGGTAGCCAGATGGAGTCAGTTGCAGACTAATACAGGCATCACAGCAAGTAGCCAAAGCATTACATATAGAGAATCCTGATACAAAGTACATTATATAAGTAAGAGTGTGTTATAATAGCAATAGAATAGTAGCGTTATAATATTAATGTAATACAGTAGGAATACGGTTCTTTTGTATTTTTTCATTGGTTTGTTTAGTATGCTCCTTAACTTTGGTTTATTGCTATTGTTTTAACCATTTAGTTTAGGTCATGGTTGACTTTTTGTGTTTATGTATTTTTGTGTGGGTGTGTTTATGTGCGCGCGTCTATGCACATTCATGTCCCAATATGTGTTCTCGTTTCTTTATATATATATATATATATATATATATATATATATATATATATATTAGTGTTTGTGCATTTTGTAAAGAGTGTAGCTGCGTTAATTTGTGTGATTGGGTATTATTTTGTTGTTTACAAGAGAAATGTCAGCATTTTAACTTTGTTCCAACAAGTGGTTACATCTATATAGACAAAACTTCCAAGTAAAAATGAGTTAAGTGAAAAAAACTTTCATATTAATTCTGTTAATACTACTTCTGTCTTTGTTAATGAACACTACCACAAATCCTACTTGCCTTAAATGCCTCCTTAACAACCCACTGAAAAAAAAACAGCAATTTGTCTTCAGAATCACTATTTCAAATTAACTGCAGATGACCCTTGATTGGGCCAACATCACCATAGGTAGGTAGGGAGGAGATGTGATAGGCAATAATAAACTACAGAACAACTCAAAATTGATCCCTGCATTTAAGTATTGCATTAATATTTAAGCTTACCTTTTTAAAAGTTCAATGCCACCACTTAATTTAAAGACAATTTAATGTACGTAAATTTTTACTTTCTGTACAAACAATTATTTTTTATTCTGTGGGTGGCTTTTGCAATTTTGATTATTCACAAATTTATTTCAAAGTTATAAAAATTGTTATAAAAAAAAAAAAAAAAAAAAAAAAAAAAAAAAAAAAAAATCAACAGATACAATCACAGTAATGAAAATTTGGGAATACAAAATTTCAGGATTGTGGGTCCAAATCCAGCCTGGAATATTTTTAATTTGTTCATCGGATCAGCCTGATTCCAAAATATATATGATATGTTAGCCTATGGCCTCTAGGAGTAAAGTTGAAAAAGAGTGAGACAGTGACATTCATATTTATTATATAGATGTTTGTGTGTGACAGGAATTTGTAAAAACTGGGAATCAAAAGCTAAAGACAGAACACTGTGTTGAGGTAAAAATCAACAAGGTGGTAGGTGAATAGGAAATGAGATGCATCCAACATTGTTGTAACCCAGGGAAGTTTACTGAATAGAATAATCACAGTAAGGTTGGTAATGAACGATAATACTTAGGACATGAACACATAAGATTCGCCAGTGGCACGTAGAAGTAATCGCCAACTGCCAGAAGTGAGTCAAGTGAATTCCACGATGAATCTCCAACTGAAGACCAATATACAGTATTTACTATCGTAAATATGCAAATGGGAACATTTACATTATAGTCCGTAAGTACGCTACAACAAAGATGTACGACAGAAACGAGCAGTGAGGAAAGGGATATGATGTGCCTTTAACAAGTTACAAGGCTCCATTCCCATATAATCTTTATAATCACCCTGTCTTTCAAATGCTGGGTTTATTTTCATATAGGACATCAACCCAAAATTCATTACCCTTTTGAAAACAATGACATGCAGCTGAAATGTGGTAAGACTGTCAAAATCTCAGATAATCTAAAACATCACATGAAAATCTATCAGGCTTCCAGCGTCCAGACAGCAATTGTTACCCATAAGAAGTTGGTAAGTAACTTTACCTGTTCCACATGTCAACATATATGCAAAGCTCTCAGGACTATAGACATGCCAGGCCTGTACTAGCCAAATATAGATACCCTGTATCCTTGACAACACTTCTAACCACTGAATAATAAATGATCAAAACTCAGTGAGTTGATATCTGGTTATCTAAAACAAACAAGATTTACCTAGCTTATTTATACTTTCATTTAAATGATTAAATTTTAATAATAGTCATTCAGTCATAGGAAAGGTAGGGATTGTTTATTTTTGTGTAGCATTTTTCATCAAATTGATGAAACACAGGAGACCAGATTTTAATTCTTCACTGCCTACTAATTTTACCACTACTCCATAACTACCACACTATGAGTTTGGCATTTTTGCACTTTCTATAATGCTATGCACAGAAAAAGCAATTTCTATGATTCTCTACTCAACCACAATCCTGCTTTCTGCAATTCCAGCAACTTGTGGTCAAACCCAAAAAACAATAGTTCATAAATTTTACTTAATTAACCCAAAGCCTAATTAGGGATGATGGCAATTCAGATATGCCCGGGAGAAGCTGTAATGTATTTAACTTAAAAGAAAATGGTCAAATTAAGTAAAAAAACATATCAGACACTGAGGTTGTCAAGATTTATTGCTAGAATAAATCTATTTGTCACGTAAGTTTTATTATTGTCTATTGTTGCTAATCCCTTATCTAATCTACAGAATAAACTTCATCATTGCTATGTATTTACAAAAAATTGAGTTTCGTATGATCTGTAGATTCAGGAATCTGCCAAATGTTTTGGAACATTACTTTTAGGCGTGGGCATTACTGTATAAAAAAAATGATATTAGATTATCAGTGGGATAAAGACTGAAGTAAACATTACTGACAGGCATTGTTATGCCTAAAAGTGATTGGACAAAAATAGAGAACTTATATACTCCTAAGTAGTGACCCAAAGTACTTCCAGATTATTCACCCCCACCCCTCAAGTTCTTCATCAAAATTTCTTTATACATAATATGTAATCTTTTATATCATGAGCAACACACAAAATCTTTTATTCAAGTTTAACATATATAAAAGAAAAAAAAAAAAAAAAAAAAGTTAAATCAATTCACTCCAAAAATTTAATTTATCCCATAGAAGTGGCCAGATTTCAAATAAATATTAAGCATTTTCACTTTTCTAAAAAAGAAAGTTTTACCAAATTCTTATCCACCAACCAGATTTATCAATTCTTAATACAAAAAATAGATTCAGAAAAGTCTAGAACAATCTTTCCACCAGACCTGTGATCATAACAATCATCAATCACTAATAGTTTACACTGTAATACTAATTAGAATAATAGACATTTTTTGGTTTATTTTGCTACATTTGTTAGCCTTTTCTTTGCCTGGAAATTCAAAAATAAATTCAAAACAAGAAACTCTTGTTACAAACTGATAATTAAATGCCCAAAAATATTTTTGAATGCCATATATATATATATATATATATATATATATATAATTTCCAAGAGGACAGAATCCAAGTAGAGCTCAATGTCCAGGACAGAGCAAGAATATAAAAGGCTCAAACACTAATATTCCATGGTTATAATTTATTACATTGGAATCGTAATCATGATCCAATTCATCAGACCTACAAATTCAAAAAGAAATCAGAAAATATAACTACAAACACAGAGAATCCAGAAGACTTTACATGGCAGTGCTTAAAGAGTGTCTGCCTGCCAAAGAATGGATTCTAAAATAAATTCCTGTATTTTGTCATCTGGTTAGATTTTGGGAAGTTGATTGGACCAAGAACTTTTCAACTGTGTGTGTGTGTGTGTGTGTGTGTGTGTGTGTGTGTGTGTGTGTGTGTGTGTGTGTGTGTGTATTGAGAATTAAGTAAACATGCAAAGGTATACATGAAACAACCGGCAGCAAATTATGAAGACCGACCGTCAGTCACTAGAGATTTCAATTCCAGTGTGGATTTGCGCCTTTTAAGAGGGTTCAGAAGAGATTAGGATCACAAACTGACAGACTGAAAATGTAGGAATATTAAATCTTTTTGCAAACCACAATTCTATGATGGACTTTTTGAGCCAGATAATCATGAAAGTGGAGAATGACATTCTGAAATATGCTGCAAAGCATGTATAGGGAGAAAAAAGAAAAAAAAACTGGAAGGAGAGGAGTAGAGAAACATGGCTTTAAAAGTCAAGAAAGTAAGGATTTGAAAAATTTATTTTATAAGGACAGAACATTATTCCATATATCTCCTGCTCCATTACGGACTTCGTCACATGCAATTTGGTATTCAGTGATTTAAGGATCCGGTACAACAACACTCACAATATATCAGACAACAACTATGAAAATAAAATGCATCAGCAAGATATTACATAAACCATTCAAAGTTCTCACATTCAAATCATTAAGTTTTATTTTTACTTTGCCAAAAAAGAAAAAACATCTTCAGCATAAGTTAAGGATTTTAACCCAAATAATGAGCAGATACTGATTTAATAATGAGCAAAGATCAATATTCATATCAACCTTTTTAGAAAAAAATAAAAAAGATTAAAAAAAAAATTAAAAAGGGAGTGACTTCAGTGAAAGACAAAGGAGGCTGGATACAATCAACCTGACCCAATAACTAAATCAAAGGCCTTTAGAAACCAAGGTGTCATTATTTTGCAGAAATCTTGAGAGTATATGTCCATTTTTATAGATTATATATATATATATATATATATATATATATATATGTGTGTGTGTAGTTGTTGGATATTTTTAACTGACGGATAATCACTCCTTGCAAGAATCTTATGTTTGTATCTCCCAGAAAAAAATAAAAATAAATCCTACCAGACAAAATGATAAACCTGAGGAAGGACAAACAACTAGTCAGGCAAAAATCGAAGATGAGACAGAGAAAAGTCTAAATCTATAGAATTATCATCACATCACAATATCGCATCCTTCAAAACAAGAATCAATATTGATGTGGTAGAAGAGAAAGAAAAAAGCCAATCTGATGACTTACCAGGATCTGAAGTGTAAACAATATTGAAGAGTTTAAACAGTGCAACTTGGGCTGCTGCTGCCTTGGCCAATTTCTTACTACGGCCAGCACCCTGGACACTATCATCATTGATTTTTACAGACATCACAAAATTTCTGTCATGAGGAGGGCCTGATTCAGACACCAGTTCATAAACCAAAGGTTCGGGCAGCAGTTCATTGAGGTACATAACAGGATTTTTGGTTGTAATTGTTGGCTTTGGTTCCTTGTTTTCATCAGCATTCTCAAGCTTAATCTTAGGATCCTCAGAAGCATTACCTAAAAGGATAAGACAACAGAAACACTAAGTCCTTTCATTAACTAGCAAGAAAGAAAACAACATGTAACAATATATAAAATAGATTAATACATTCACACAAATACAAAATGTGCCAAGTATTTGAGAACACATCTTTAGCTGGCCATAAATGGGAGATGACTGAATGCAAATGTTAGACATCATGTACTAAATTTTAACATTCATTTCTCTTTTAGTTGTATCAAGAGCATTAACATGGCAGCTTCCAAAACACAGGAAATTGGAAAGGTATGCCATGCTTATAGCACCAGTTGCCAACAAAAGCAACTCTTGCTATAGCAAGCTTCTTGAAAGTGGCCATGTCCTTCATGTTCACAGTCAGGAATGAGATAAAGGTCTCTGATGGTGACATTTCATCTTTAGCTAAGAGAAAGAAATATTCTAAGGGTTAGCTTTTCGTTAGGATGGCAGAGAGTCTTGCAGGCCCAGGTCATTGCCCATGATGCCAGCAATTGTATGAAGGCTATTGCTGAGTGGCTAAAGTAGCAGAGTCCACTATCAGACATGTGGTGCACACAGATATCAGATAAAAGTATGGGAGAGGGGGGGGGCATGTGATCTGATCGAATCACTTGCTGAACAAGCTCAAGCATACTGTGGAACCTGGCATAAGAACTTCAACCAAGACCAGATGCTGAAGAGAAAGAATTGAAAGTGGCTTTACACAGGCACTCCACCAAGAAGTACTCATGGTTGTGCACACAAACTTCATATTTGTCTCAAATGGTCCTATGGTTCATGAGCAACAAGGCCATCTCCTACAATCCAAATTCTTCCCACAGAGCCTTCAAATCAATGTAACCGGTCACATTGAGGCATTGGACAGGCCCTAGATTTAGGGGATATCTCAGAACAGCAAAATGTTCAGGACAGCTTCCACCCCAATGATCCACATAACCAAAGAGCAGCTGGCCAAAGATTTTCACAATGTCACACTCAGCATGTGGCCTTCTAGCTAATGATCTCTCACTGAAAGCTGCCATCATACATGTAGTAGCCAAGTTTAACAAGGATAACCTTATTAAGACAGTTGCTTCTGAAGTTATATCAAAACAATCCTTGAGTTTGAAGTCTCTTATTGGATAATTTTTTTTATTTCTCCTCCATAGACAAGTTTTGAAAATATACTAACCCCCATTGAATATCTTTAGCAAAATTTGTTCTCAATTGCCTGGCACACCCTGTATAGTTCTCTGCAAAATCCATTCAGATAATGTCACTGATTGTCGAAGCTCTTTTTTGCTAGTTTAGATAAGCTATGACTTATATAAAGATGGTGACAAAGGTCAGATACCTTTTCACTCAATGCATCAATTCATGTCCTGCCAATCAAATAATTTGGGATGATCAATTGCCACCCATTGTTTGTAAGTTATTCTTTCTTCAAAAATCATTCTCATCAAATATATTCAATTTCCGAGTTGAGATTTGGAATATTTTGTAGACACTCAAAAGACAGTTGTAATTGTCAACATCACAGACACACAGCTCTATTTATAATTGGATGGGGAGGGGCTAGAATAACTGAACACAAAGTAAATAGGAACCACTTGGAACGGCATTGCACCATTTGGGGCATAACTCACAGAATATTCTGAAACCAATCAAAATATCTGAATGAAGCTTTCTAAAATTCTAGATACAATTCTTACAGCTATTTTAATTTTATTTCTACTCTTTCTCTACTGTTATAATGTTCTTATAAGTAATGCTTCAGCAACTTGCTGTGATACCTGTATTACTTAGTCTCCAGACCATCTCCAAACAGCTTCTTTTCCTGACCTGTGACCTGGTGTTCTTTAGTTATGGAATAGTTCATATAGTCACCCTATACGATTTACTCTACAACATACCCACTTTTGAGATCAATACTTGTTATTTCTTATTATTGTATTTTTTTTTTTTTTTTTTTTTTTTTTATTAGTATCAGTATCTCCCCCTCCACCTTCTGGAGAATTTGCCAACATACTTGATTTTGTAGTGTTTCCATGTCAGACCCACTTCCAATTTTTCAGTATGCTTTCTTTTCTTGGAACTTGTCCTTGTAGGTTCCATGACTTCTTGTAGTGCTGGCACATCAAAAATATCATATAGCATTTTTATCAGTTCTTCCAAGTCTTTCATCGATGAACCTTTTTTTTGCAGCCAATTATGGTGCTTTTTATGTTCAAATCTTTCCCATTTTACCATGCAAATCAATTCCTCGATTCTTGCTGATATGCCATCTTTCAACATTTCTTTGACACCGTTTTTTTTTTTGTCAAACCTTTTGACAGTTATCATTCTAGGTCCACTCCTTTTGTAAATAGATCGTTCAGTGACACTCAAAATATGCATATTATGTAAATATATTTGATAGTAATTAGCCAGACCTAAAAAGCTTGTAACATAATCACATTTGTTGGTGGAGGCATATTTTTAATTGCACTTGCCCTCAATGGATCTGGTTGAAGACTATTTTTATCAATAATTTGGCCAAGGTATTTTTCAGCAAAAACAATTTGCATTTTTCTTCACTTGAGCTTGAATCTGTACTCTTAGTTTTTCAAAAATTGTTTCACCATCCCCAACATGTTCTTTAGGTACACTTGATTAAAATGTCCCACTATGAAATCGCAATCCACAAGCATGGTATCCATAGCTTGTTGAAAAATAGTTATTCTGAAAATTCATTTTGAATCTGAATTTGTAAATACGCCACAGAGAAATCCAGCTTTGAAAATATTCTTCCACTGTTTAACTTTAAAAAAAAAAAATTTCCTCTGGACTTGCTAATGTTTCAAAACAACTGTTTAATTCTGTTAGGAAATCTGTGCAAACAATTTTTTTTTTTCTCTTTCTTTACATACACCACTGGTGTACCTCATTTTGAATGTAATTTTTTCTATTACACCAATTCTTTCAAATCTATCAAACTCTTTATTGACTTGTTCCAATGCTGTGAATGTTATGTGCCGTTTCAGTTTAAATACTGGCTTTGAACCTTTTTTTTTTTTAACTTGAAAATCCACCTTGAATTTTGAACACCGACCCAGTTCATTTGAAAAACATTTTTTCAATTCTTCATATTTCAACATCTTTTTAATTGTTCCATCCCTACTTTCTAAATTGGTCACTTGTTCACTTACATTTTTACAATAAATGTTTATCAGCAAATCCCAAGTTCAGATAGTTCCATCCAGTCAGTACCGAATAAATTCATAGCATTTTTAGTACATAAGCTTTAGTTTTTACATGCTTATTACAGAATGAGACAATTCATTTCTTACAAAAAAAAAAAAAAAAAAAAATGGTACCAGAAACTAAAATCTTAACTTAGGGAGTCCTTTTTAATAATGGACTTCCAATTTTCATCCATGCACTTTCACTGATTGAAATCTTACTACCAGTGTCCAGTAATATTTTCAAATTCACAAACTTCCTTGTTTTTTTGTGACAATTCTTGCCATTGCAATACTGTGTACTAATTTCTTCCTGTGAAATTTTAGTTCTTGGTTTGGTTTCAGTGTGACTTCATGCCCTTGTTTACCACACTTGTAACATTATGCATTTTTAAATGGGTAGTGTTTTTCAAAACTTAATTTGCCACATCTGAAACAAGTATTTATTCTACTTATTGTACATTTGCCCTTTGCTTGTACCAATACACATCTTATCAGAATTTCTACAGCAATATGTTTCAAACGTAGAACTGTCTGGGAATCGTCCACTATTTCTTGCAGTGCAATATTACTGCTTTGTTTAACTTTCATTAAAATTTGTGCTCATATTTCAACATCTTTTTAATTGTTAAACCTTGAAGGAAAATTAACCATATACATATCCGGAGTCATTTCCTTTATTGTAAACTTTTCATATTCTTTGTTGACAATACCAGCATACGTGACAAAATTTTCATCCTCTTTTTTGGTTAGATTCATACACCCCCAAGCAAGCATTAAACAGAGAGCTCTTGTCACTAAAGATTTTTATCAGAATGCGTACCATGTCTTCAAACCCAATTTCGGTATTTTTATTTTTTTTTAGTAATATGTAGCTGCAGTATTTTTCATACTCTATCAGAGCTATTTTTCTCAACAACAATCCAGTTTTTCTTCACCTTCCCAACCACTGCATTCCTGAGTGAATATTTGTTCATATCTATGAAAATACACAGAAAAAGTCAATCCCTAATCAGGATTGTATACAAATTTTGATATGGTGTTTTGGACAGCATCTGGCATAAGAGACATTGAAAAAAAAAAATTATAGAATTATATCCAATAACTTGTCGTTTTTGTTGTTCTGGCAACTGTTGATTTTATTATTGCCATTTCTGAATTTCAACTATAGAAAACAAAATTTGCTCCATATTTGCAAGAATTTTTTTCCCTACACCCAACAGAAAAAATTTTTTTATTTTACACAATTTTTTTTTTTTTTTTTTAACTAACATGGTTAAAACACTTGTCACTAATATCCTTGTTCCCAAACCAACAAGTACTTTTTTCCCCTGTACTTGTTCCCTCCACATGAGTTTCCAAACTCCTAACTCCGGTTAAAACTCGTATGAGTTCCTGAATCCTCATTACTGTTATAAATCATAAAAGTTCCAAATCCACATGACAATGGTTATAAATCGCCGAGTTTAGAATCCCTCATCGCCACTGTTATAATGTGCTTCATAACATTTATATTATAAATAATGCTTCAGCAACCTGCCATGATGCCTGTATTACTTAGTCTTCAGGCAGCTTCTTTTCCTTACTTCTAACCTGGAGCTCTTTATTTATAGTTATGGACTAGTTCAGATAGTCACCAGAAGTGTACTGTTTAATCCACAACACCACTATAAGCAGAAAATCATTTATCACCTTCTTCCTGGATAAAACTAGGTAAACTTATCCAATTCCTATATATGTATTGTTTGTTTGTGTGTATTTTTTTTTTTTTTTTTATGTACTTAAACAAGAATTATTATTCATTTCTTGGGTTCAGCCAAAATTTAGTTTATAAATTTCAAGTTTTCTTAACTCGGTGCATTACAATTGAACTTTTCACATTTTCTGCATTGGTCCAATTTTCAGAAGTACATCAAAGTTATATAATAATTATTTTTTCTTCATGTTGTTGAGAATTCATTAACAAGCTCATGAAAAACTGTGATAGACTCATCTTTGTCTATAAATTGAATATAATAAAATTAAAAAAAAAAAAAATAAATAAAAACTGAAGTCTTCATTCAGAGCACAAGCAGATGTAACTAAACCAGTGAGTTTTGCACCTTCCTCAATTTTTTCTCCCACACCAACATTTTCAAGTGAGAAGGCAATTTTGCAGACAGTACCATCATTCAAGATATAATGGTCTTGATCAGTATTCTTCACCTATATTGGTATCATTTTCTGGACGGAAATCTTAAGACAATTTGTGCATGAAATCTATCCTGTGTTATATTCAGTCCATCACCAATATCACTTTCAACCTTATGAAGACAGCTTAATCTTTGTCTTTATTTATAAAACTCGAATGAAACAAAATAGATTTTCTATAAGAATTCATAGCATGAATTTTTTTTTCTGCGATTGTAATGTAACTTATGTTACTGTCAACAAATCGAATATTTTTAAAAGTAAAATCATGTACGTTAGCATGTCCAGTATTTCTACAATTAGTTTTGTTTCAATAGAAACAATTTCATACAGCATTTATAAAGCTGATTCATATTTTGAGGTCATGGCAGCTGCTACTAGAATCAGAGAGTTAACCCAGAAATTTTACACTTCAGTTAACAGCAGCGATTCAGGACAGCTTGTGAGTTGCACCTCAATAAGTTTCCATCTACCACATCAAAGTTAACCAACAAATATTCTTTTTATCTCGAAGACAAGTGTCATTTTCAGTACCATTTTCCAAATGAGATTTTCACACCTTTGTTAATTGCTCTACTGGCTACACCTGAAATATACCAAGATCCCTACTGATTAATTACAATATCTTAAATGTTAAGTATTAAACAAGGATGCAGACAAAAATAAAGGTGAATATTTAAGCTAAATAAGCTGACAATAGCAATCCCCATTTTTTAAATAACACCAGTGTTTTACTCATTCTATTTCTTATTAATGAACAGAAACTGATTATTTTGGTCCATTCCAAGCCAATTCCAACAAGACAAGAGCCTTGAACATTAATATGATACTGACTATATATTATTTAAATTCAATGTAACATGAAACTTAATTATAATTTATTCTATTGATACTCAAAGTTGACAAAAAAGTCATGTAAATTCAAGTAAATGTCAGTTTGCGATAACTTCTGAACTATTTGTTCATTGCAACTAAAAATTTAGATTTATTTGCATCAAGAAAAGGTGTCACCTAATTTCAGCAAAGCTCAGTGTACAGGTGATCATTACACAAGCTGATATGAAATTCATTATATATATATATATATATATATATATATGAGAGAGAGAAGGAATGCTGAAAACTTCCTGATCTGATCCAAAATGAATTATAATTTTTTTTAAATTTTAAGTTTTTTTTTTGTTTTGTTAAATGTGTCATTTGGTCAAGTAATGAATTTTCTTTGCACATCATTGTGTATGCATGTATAAATGTTTTTGTTAACCATCAGTTGTCCATGTTATGTTTGGGTCTTGTCCAGAAAGATTTGCCACAAGGGTTGCCCTCATTCATTCATACACTGCTCAAATGCATTTGCAGTAGTGCTTCCAACAAAAGTCTCCATTAGCGAATGACACCGATACCTGGATTGGTTTTAAAGTTTGCAACATCTATTAACATTAAGTGTTCTTCATAACATCAATTTTTACCAATTAACCCTGGCCATATGACTTAAGAACCTCAACAGGAGAATTGCAATGATGTTAAATTTATCAGTTGAACCATAAACATTGTTTCCAATTGCCTGGTGTGCCAAATTATTATTATTTTTTTTTTAATAAAAAAAATAAAAAAAAAATAAAAATAAAAAAGTATTTTCAAAATGTATCTACATGCTTAAATAAGACAGAAAAAATTGCTCTCAGCCACAAAAACTGTTTCTGAAGTGATTGCTTTTCTAAATTTCACCTACATGAAAGAGAATCTATCATGTCTAAAACGGTAACCTTTAAAGCCTTGGTATTGTCAGTCTATCTGAACATTATCTAATCTAATAAAAACCACGGATTTCAAGAATCCTGTTAGGTGATAAAATCTTGCGGAACACTTATATTTTACTTTGATAGATCCTCTTGCTTTAGGGCTTGATCACAATGTCCAGCACTTCAGTATAGCTGGTAGCATTGCTCTCAAGGCCTTGTGGGAAGAAGCAGGAATGGCATGACAAGGACCTTGTAGCTCATGCACCTCAGAGTTTTACACAGAGCCACCTTTCATTAACTTTCTGGTCATGGTTGGAGCTTAAGAAAGAAAAAAAAAAACCCTCAGGATGCTTGAGTCTCTTCAGCAAATGCATCAGATCACATGGTTGTCCTGGAGATAAAATGGTCTCTTCATCACAAGATTTTATCCAATATCCTTGCACATCACACATCCAATATCAAACTTACTTTAGGTGCTCAGCAATAGTCCTTATAAACTTACTGGGGTTACAGATGATGTCCTGGACCTAATTCACAAACTGACATTCTTACAAAATATAACCCTGATGTTTTTTTTCTCCTTACAATATATGAAATGTTACCACCAGAGGCTTTCCATCTCATTCCTGGCCTTGAACACAAAGAACCTAGGCACTTGTTAGCAACTAGTGCTGCATGCAGTATTCCCTTTCATTTCCAATGGTAGATTAGAATATGCTATGTTAGTGTTCTCTAAATATCTGAGAAATGAATGTTAAAATTTAGCACATGACAAATCACATTACATTTGGTCATCTTCCATTTACGGTTCACGGAAGGTGTGTTCTCTCAAATACTTGGCACACCTTGTTTTATTGACCAAGGTGTAAGTGAAAAGGTTTTCAATGTAAATTAGCCAATCCACTCTCCTTCCATCTGTTTGTAGTATATAATGATAATCAATAAATACTTGTTATGTCATATCATTTACACATGATCAAACTAGAATTCATTTTCTATCAGTTTTGCTTGCAACTATTTGTATTCAACTTATACAGGTCATGAGAAATATTTTAGTGATGGGGCAGTTTTACAAGAAATTTAAATTATTGTACCATCATTATCCCATCTTCAATACAGAACATCATTTCTTTGTGAATTCTCAATTCAAAAGCCAATGTTATGAAATAAGGAGGTTTCTAAAGAGAAGCTATTAATGTGAGCAAAGATTAAAAGTGAACAAATTCCTCAACCTGGGAAAACTTTACATGAACCAAAGAGTATATTAAAAGGTTGGACAATTTTAATGTCAGCAAAAGTGTCCTCCATGAAAAATTTGATATACTGTGTCATTATGCCGATACGAACGTAATTTCTGGAACTCCACCTCTCCATTTCATTCTTGATAGAGCCGCTTTAGTAATGAGCTTTTATGGTGTGAGTACTCATAATAACAGAGTTGACTTGATTAAACAAAGGTTATTGTCAATATCAACCCTGCAATATATACATTTGGCATTGATATTGAACTGCTTTAAAGCAGTCCTGCACTATTTAAAAAATGAAAGTGAAGTGCCACAAAATCCTAACAGATAATTAGCCACAAGTTGCACAATTACTGAGAATACATGAAATAGAAACAGATATAGAGAGAAGGGGATGGAAAGAAAATTGTCTTTTTTTTTTCTTTTTTTTAAAAGGATTAATTTGATACAAAGACAGTGAAATATTGGTTGAATAAAGTCAGGCTTCCACAAAGCTGAATTTTTTATATGCAATCAGTCAGTGAATGATGAAAAGGCTATTTTTGAAAACCACTTGTTGACCACACATTGTGTACAGGCTTGCTTTAAAGATCGGGGAAAAAAAAGTCAATATAAACCATTTCTACTAAAGAATTTTAAGTTGGCTCTGGATTTAAAAGTCAGTCTTGGGTAACATGTAACTATATATGAGAGTGCAGAAAAGCTTTTAACACTTCCAAAATTTTGACCACATGGCCAAATACATTTTTTTAATCTAATTGACTGGGCAGAGAACTTTCCAAGACCCCCTTAATCTGTGAAATTTATCCACCACAGGCAAAAGAAATGTACATACAGACTACATATTCGCAGAGAAAGATTTTATAAATGATTTTATTAGAATACAGAGAATTTAAGATAGAACTGCCAACTTTCATTTTAGACACTGATTGTTTTTTTTATTCTGTATCTTGGATCTTTGCAACCAATTTATCAGAAAATGCTGTTGAAAACAGATGTGCACCCTGCATAAACATTTGTTCTTATTCTAAGAAATGAGGCAAGTGAATGTTGCCATACCCAAAATCTTCTGAACAAACTTTGAAAATGCAGTGTATATATTTTATCTTCAAGTGCCCAAAATCAAGTTTATGACCTCAGACATGTCATTAATACTTAAAAACAAATCATTCAAGAAATTTTTTTTTCATACTTATTTCTGGAAAGTGAACTTAAAACTGGTTTCATAAATATTTGAATTTTTTTTTTTTTTTTTTTTTTTATATATGTATTTTATCTAATTCTTTAGGTCTCTAAAACTTAGTTATTACCCTTTCCCTATTTTGAAATTAGTATTTCTTGATTTCTATACGTATCCCTGAAGTATATATAATGATTAAACTTTTTTCGTATCCAATGTTCCACTTGTGGAACATTTTAAAACTTTTTTTTTTTTTGATACCAGACAAGCATTAGTTTTATTTTATTGATAATATACATGGAAAAGACTAAAACAATAGGTTCCCACAGATCTTGTTAAAATACAATCAATCCTCGACAAATTCCAAGCCATCTTTCCTAATTATGTATCTCGGAAATTTCAACTTTCTGATTCTAAGTGTCCTTTTTTTTGGTTTCCATTTTCCTTAAAACCGCTTTGTTGTTTATACACTCCATCATCCATGATATTCTCAACATTCTTCTATAGAACCACATTTGTCGCCTCAAGTCTTCTCTTCATCAGTGCAAGGATTAGCCATCATTCAACTGCCATAGAGCAGGATTGATATTTTGCATAGCTGTTTAACACTTTCCTTTATTTCTAATGAAATTCTTGTTAATATTTTAACTTTTGGAAAGTATATTTTGTCATTCTAATGCACTATCAGATTTCAGTATTAGATTTTCTCTCGTCTTAACTGCCCAAAAACATATCCATCAACTGGGATTGGCAGTGATTTTTTTTAACTGATATCACAGTTGGCCATAATATTGTCTAGCATGCTGAAAATGTCTAAACTCTTAATATCTGCAGATTTCAATATCCAAACTATTTGCATAGTTTAGTTAAGAAATCTGCCTTTTTCAAACATTTTATCAACACGTACAATTTAGAAATTGTTGGTCAACTACATTAATGCAATAATGGGCCTCTTGATATGAACTGTAGTTTTAGTTTTCTAAATATGACAAAGTTTTCTTTAAAAAAATCTAATGTTTTTCTTTAAGTTTTTTTTGCTTAGCAGAAGTGGCATATCAGAATTAACCACTTTAAGGTATTCTTGCATTTAGTATTTCCTATTTTTGCTGAGAAAGTCACTTTCTTAAAAGAATACAATTTTACCATCACCAAATCAAAATGTCTTGTTGCTTTTTTGGTTGCAATGCTATTTTTATATATAAAACACATACCGTTCAAATACATGCAGTGTCTATAAAGCAGCAATTTAATGAAATTTGTCTACCTGGTCTCTGGAAATTTGTCTACCTGGTCTCTGGAAATTTGTCTACCTGGTCTCTGGAAATTTGTCTACCTGGTCTCTGGAAATTTGTCTACCTGGTCTCTGGAAATTTGTCTACCTGGTCTCTGGAAATTTGTCTACCTGGTCTCTGGAAATTTGTCTACCTGGTCTCTGGAAATTTGTCTACCTGGTCTCTGGAAATTTGTCTACCTGGTCTCTGGAAATTTGTCTACCTGGTCTCTGGAAATTTGTCTACCTGGTCTCTGGAAATTTGTCTACCTGGTCTCTGGAAATTTGTCTACCTGGTCTCTGGAAATTTGTCTACCTGGTCTCTGGAAATTTGTCTACCTGGTCTCTGGAAATTTGTCTACCTGGTCTCTGGAAATTTGTCTACCTGGTCTCTGGAAATTTGTCTACCTGGTCTCTGGAAATTTGTCTACCTGGTCTCTGGAAATTTGTCTACCTGGTCTCTGGAAATTTGTCTACCTGGTCTCTGGAAATTTGTCTACCTGGTCTCTGGAAATTTGTCTACCTGGTCTCTGGAAATTTGTCTACCTGGTCTCTGGAAATTTGTCTACCTGGTCTCTGGAAATTTGTCTTTTTTTTTTACTTATGAAAGAGTACAATTTTACCATCACCAAATCAAAATGGCTTGTTGCTTTTTTGGTTGCAATGCTATTTTTATATATAAAACACATACTGTTCACATTTAGATCTATTAGGAGTTGCATAATTTTCAATTCAGTTTTCCAAGAAGTCTATTTCTCTTCAAATCTTGAATTTTTTTGTAATCATGTCATCTTGATTTGACTATATCCTGCTACCAATGTTTTCTTCACTGGCATAAGTTCCATAGGCAAGAGGAAGAGTCCATTCAGAGAAAACAGAGTCATTAGAGGGTTCCACAACACAACTGTTTAGTAAAAATGATTAACTAATTGAATTTAAAGCCAAAACATTTTGGATTTGTGTGTTGGGAGGAGGGTGTTGAGTGAATATTGCATTAATATTTTTAAGAATGATTTCTCCAGATACAAATCCTACCCTAACCCATAACTGAAGGGAAGAGATAAATTCATGCCTTTACCCAAGAGTATTTATGCACAAGTGAACAAACCAAATTGGAATTCAAACTGTTCTCCAATTTTTCCATAATATCACCCACACATCTATTTAGTAGAAAGTTCACAGAGTGGCATAGATTGATCAAGCAATTCCAGAAAGATCCACATTTTAGAGTTGAAAGGAGAGTTATCTCAGCAAGTACATTTAGAGAGATGTCTTTGTAGCCTTTTAATCTGAAAGGTTCAATAATACAATTTTAACTATTCTCATATTCTTACTGATCACAGCTCTCAATTTTTTAGTTTTGACACTTGCTATATAAAAAAGAATTACAAAGAGATGAGAGAGTTTTTTTTTTTTTTTTTAGTCATGACAACTTGATATTTCCTTTCATTATACTGGCAATGTAAACAGTTTCAATACAGTCAAGCAATACCAGTCGCAGCAGACAAAGCTGACTTACCTACCCTTTTTATTTTACTAAGCTGTCAACATATAGGACAACAATCTTCCAAATCGTTCAAAAGAAAATTATAAAATCCCTTGAGATTCTATCAGGGTGGTTGGCAATGGCTGCATCAGAAACACTAATGGGACAAGAGTTTTATAACTTTAATATTTAATCCTTTATGTCAAATGAAACTATGTAACCAATGTTGAGGTCCTGAAAAAAGTTAAGGCTGAATATATACAGAACGAAACATCTCTCCATCAATCCATCCAAGGGCATGTTTATTATCCAGTCACCACAGCTGAGGGTGAAGATAGAAGAGAAAAACCTGAAGTATCAGGTACCAAAAATTAGTAATAGACCAAGCAACTAAAAGATCTAGCATCACACTATTGGCACTGACTGAGAAAAGCAATCTGACAACATCCACTACTTGATAATACTTCTTACCTTAGAAGTGATACAAAAGGTCTCTTGACAACCAACCCATATTATCTTTAAAACAACCTACTGTTCTAATTTATTTAAACTAAATCTACAAAACCAGTTACAGATCCTGCAGCAGCAGGAAACTACCAACTATGAATTTAATATTTTTTAATTTTAAAGAACTACACATATCCTCTGCATTTTGAGACAGTTTCATCCAACTTTTATGAAAATTAATATTCATACAGGTTCCTCTCTGCTAAATAAAACAGTGTAAAGCAATTACTCAATTTATATAGGATTTTTTTTTAATTCCTAAAAAAACTAAAAATAACCTGTCCCACTGTTGAAGATTGTTATATGCCATGAGATGTGTAGAAGGCATGAAATATGACAGTATGCTCGACCTCACATTAATCCATCATAGAATTTCTTTACTTTTGCTGATGGTGGGTGAGCTAACAATGCCAGAATGGTGATATAGTGAGAATTGTTCATGAATGTTTGATATAAATAAAACCAGGTGGTGTTCAAAAAAAAATTGAGTGTTTCAGTAAAATTCTATGAAACTAATTTTAACAGGTCACCAAATCAAGGCCAAAAGAGAAGCCCTTGTCATTAGTAAACAAGGGCTTTTCAAATAATGGCTGTCACTGTTTCAGCAAACCCATGGCATAAAAATGAAAAATAAAAATAAAAAAATCTGTACCTAGATAGATAACTAGATAAAAATAAAAAATAGTTGTGAGTTGTTATTATTAGTATACTTTGCACAATTTCAAAGAACCTTTCAAAAACAGAATGAAAAACAAACCCAATAACAGCAGTGCTAGAGTACAAAATAATAAATAAATACTATGGAAACTAAAGTAAAAACAAACATAATGGCTCTATTCTCTTAGTAAAACTTGCCTTAATTCTTGGTATTATGGCTACATCACATTGAAACACTGGTTCCAGTATGATCACTGAAGTTAAGCAACATCAAGCCTGGATGGATGACCGCTTTGGAATACTAGGTGCTGTATGCTTTGATATGAGAGTGGTGTAATGGATAATGACTCAGAATTGTTAATCGGAGGACAGAGTTCCAATTCCAGTTGGGTTTGTTATATTCACTTTCACACAAATACTCTTGGGGAAAGAGGTATGAATCCACTTCTCCCCCTAGCTATGGGGGAATTAGTAAGACTTGTATCACCAAACCATTATTATCTCCAAAAATGAAAATTAAAATAGTGTACAAAAAATATTTAGATTTCAGCATCATAGACATTTTGCAAAAACCTAGAATAAAAATTTTTTTTTTTTTTTTTTAGAAATAATACTTTATTAATGCAGATTCATTTAGTTATGGAAAAGTTTTGTTTTTTAGCAAGTTGAAGATTTCATTTTGTCATTCCTCCCCACTTACATTATGATTGTTTAGCATTTAATGCTAATAAAAGGAAGAGTTGTTTTCAAATGAAGCATGTTTATTGTTAATGCAGTAAAATAAACAAAAAGCAGATGGCGAAATGGAATATACTGCAAAACAAAGTTCCATGTCTGCACATGGGGGATTTGTATGTTCACGATTCATCTTCAGTAACAACTGAGCAATTTTCACACACCCCTACCTCCATGTCAAAAAAAAAAAAAAAAAAAAAAACCAACACTGGTTACTCATGAATTCAAATCTTAGCTAGTATTGTTGCAACACAGAAAATTTTTAATTATTTTGATTAGTGATAGAACTAGATTATACAGTGGGCTTGTGAGCAAACATTTGGCATTTTCTGAACATTTCCAAAGTGATATGTGCTACACATTTTAGAAACGGTCTAACTGTCCTAACTCCAGTTTTTGACATGCTAGAGTCAAATTTTAATCAAAAAAAGTCACACATGTTTAATCTTCCGCTTTTAAGTGATCAGTTCTGGATAGTTTCATTTTTGTGAGAAAAGTCACTGAAACCTTGTTGAAATTCATGTCCCAAGTGACAGGGAGGCTTACCAACTTGACACTCTTTCAAAAATTACCTATATGGAGTCAATTTAGGGAACCTGCAACAAAACAAAATTCTGTCAAATTAGCCCAGTTTGCCAAATTTTGCCTGCATTTTTGTTTCTGACTCATCTTCAATAACAAACAGAGAGAAGAAAAGAAAAAAAAAAAAAATTTTTTTTTTTCTTCTCTCTTTTTTAGTGAAAGTTCCCAAATATTAGAACAATTTAAATCTTTAAAATATAAGAAAATTGTTCTCAGGAGGTATTTACATTACCGACGCTTAACACCATAAGCTGGGTAACAAATATCAGATTTTGACACATTTATCAGAAAACCATGATCTAGACCTCTATTCCTATGTTTTAGGAGTACTGGATCCATTTCGGGCATTGAAAATCCCAAAAAGACAAATGGGTCAAATGCAAAAATTTTATCTTTTTGGTGATTTTGGGGGTCTTCACTGTAGACCAGAATTTCTAAATCTAAAGTCATTTTTCTTTTTCTTTTTCTTTTTTTAATTAAAATGTGAAAGTTTTGTTTTAATGTCCATCTTGAGTACAATTAATAATACAATTCCACAACTTAGCTGAAAATCATTCAGGAGGCTCAAAATCTACAAATGTCTGCTTAACTATTGTGCAAGCAAACTGGATGCAGGTAAACTTATGAATGGCTTCATTGCATTTCTACTACAAATGATTAAAGTAAAAAGAAAAAAGAAAAAAAATTAATACAAAGACTTCTTTTCTCTCAGCAAGAATCAAAGTTGAAACATCAACCATTACTGAATAAGAATCTGTACAAATTATACAAAACACCAAAAGCAAGAGCAGTTAAATAAAAAAATAAAAATAACTCCAACTCTGAAAGCAAAAGGTTTCCATTAAATGCAATGGCTTCACAAAACCTAATGTAAAGGTTTTAGAGCTTTAAAAAATATATCATAAAAGAATTTTAAAAATTAAAAAGGAAGATCTTTTTAATTAGCACAAATATTGGATTATTCAAGTTTAGAATTAAATTAGTTAAAAGTAAATTTAGTAAAGAGAAATAACAGACAAATATACTGTCAAATCCACTCAAGTCAGATGTGCTTCAGTACATGAAAAACTGATTATAGTTTACATACAAAGAGTGCTGATAGAAACAGACAATCCACACCCCCATGCATACAAGAGATTTTTTTTTTTTGAACGGTGTATAAGGACTATATCCCAAGAAGAAATCTTTCATGCATACAAGTAAAATATAATAAAAAGTTGAATCTATGCCTTGTCAATCATAGTCAAAGAGACCTGTATTAAAGAAGAGTTACTGCCTAATACACAATTATCTAAGTTGAAAATTTGTGTTCAATTAAGAATTATAACCGTCACATCAAATGTTTTATTTGTCTACCAACATGTAATATCTTGCCCAAATTTAGGATTCTCACTTAAATGGAGAACTCATCTGCATACTTCAGTTACAAGAAGTAAAGTTTTTAAAATAACTATTTCTTTATACATTTCCAATCTTGTCTTCTGTGATCTTTATAAATAATAGCCTTTTTATTGACTTTTAGAATTAAAGAAAATACTTAGTTATTCAAAATTAAGTTCTGCCCTGAAAGGTAACAGTTATAGCACAACTCGAAAGTAAAAGAGAAATAAGCAACATTTTAATTTTAAATATTTCATATTGTTCATAAAATGAAAAATTAACAGAAAATAGATTAACCCTATAGCATTCAATCCACCTCATGTATACTCTGCCGTAATATATGACAACATTATTGCAAATAACGCAGGAAGTCACACAAAACAGCGAGACACTAAGGGCCTGGTTCGAGCATATTGAATGCTAAAAGGTTAAATAAACTCAAAGATAAACTAAAGCCACCCCCGCCCCCCAAAAACAAAAACACAGAACTAAGTCTATGACCATTCAAATATTCGACTAAGCTTAACCGACAGGTTATAAGATAAATGGTTGCCAAAATGCTCAAATCTATCAAAGACCCATATATTGGAGTAGAGAAAAGGAAATCAACTGAATATCATTGTTAGTGTGTTATAGCCTGTTTATACAGGTTTTGTTTTTAAGTAAATGCTGTTTTTAATTAAACAGTATTAATTACATTTACTGGCCTGAATGTTCGAGAAATTTTCACAGAAAATGTGTTTTCTAACAGGAATCAAACCTGTATTTGATACAGAAACTGTCACTTGGCCTGACATGCTGTTAACCATTCAGCCACAAATAACTTCCAGTTAGCAAAGTTAAAATTACTGCTTGTAAACACACATATTCAATCTTTCTCAATATCATTTCTGCTCTGATGACAGTTTCCATATGGGATGCAGGTTCAATTCTTGTTGGAAAATGTATATTTTCTACAGAATTTCTCAAACATTCAGGTCAGTAAATGTAATTAATACTGTTTACTTAAAAACAGAGCATTTACTTAAATAAGATGTATCCATAAAAATAATGTATAAACAGAAAATATATTAAAATATTTGTCGGAGTTAATCCACTTCATATATTTCTTTTAATTATTGTTGACATACCTGGTTCCTTGTGGCGCATAAGGACTTTTATAAGGTTTCTATAATCAAACTGTTCCATAGGTAAAGTAACAAACCTTTAGACAGCCACATTCCCTAACTTCCATCTATCCAGATTTGGAAATTTAAGGTTTTCCTTCTAGAGTTGTAGCTGACCAAGACTGAGGAGTCCAGTCTGGACTATTTAACCAATAGCTAGGGAGAAAAATGTATTAATATCTTTCCTAAGAGTATTGTAGGAGTGAATGTAACAAACTCAACTGGAACTAGAATTCTGCTCACCAATTTCTTGCTAATCATTGCACCACCCACACATCCAAACACTAACATTCTTTAATTTCTGATTGACAATCATCTTTTATTGCATTGACCAACTGCTCGTTTCCTAAAAACAAGCCTTCTCCCACCCACAAGAAATATTTAGTTTTTCAGAGCAGAAAATAACTGAAGGTTGAATAGGAGTAGCAGCAATGACAGTGGACAACAGTCAATGCCAGAACCTTGTTTACATCAACTAGGATCAAATAGCACAGTTGGCACTAAAATACAAGACTGCCTAGATCAGCAGCTACAAAGTACTTTATGTTCTACTTCCAAAAACAGTTTTTAGCAGAGAAAACTACATTTTCTTTTTAAAGGAAGAGTGTTAGACAAGAGTAAAAACTTTGCCAATATCTAACAGGTTCAAATTTAGGCAGCTCTAAATACTGATTAATTTTGTTCCCTCACACACTACTGCCAGAATTTAGTGTAGTTATACAAGTTATATAACTATTACAGTGAATCATTATTTTGATATAAATAAATCCAGCCAAATGACATAGCAGGCTATATAAATGCTGAGTTTATACAGATTTTTTTTCTTTTAGAGCAATGAGGAATTTTTTTTGAATGTGCCAAAGTAGCCTTGTACTCGACAAGAAAAATTTCTGTTCCTTTGCAATGTCAATAAGTCTTGGACACCCAATGCTTTGTCAGCAGTTGATCACCCCCCCCTCTGGGCCATTGCCAACAGATAGTCACAATTGAACATGGGTAATCAACTGTGTTGTGTTTTTTTTGGGGGGTGGGGGTTAATATTCTCACCTGGCCTTCTGGCCATAACAATTTATCACTCAAATCTTGTCCAGAACTGAAACAACTCTGTATTCAAGACAGGTTATGCGGCAGTAGCTGCCATTCTTACCAGATGTGTTAATCAGTGCACAACATCTACCAAGTACTTGAGAATACATTTTCAGCAAGCCATAAATGGAAAAATGATGTACAGTCAGGTTATATAGCAATCACCAAATTTTAACATTCTCATATCCACTTCAAACATATAAAGAACTTTGTAAATCTAATCTGACAAAGGAAATGAAAAGAATGCTTTGTTCATTGCAATAGCTGCTAACCGGTGACAGAGAGAGTCAGCTTCTTGAAAGTAGTTAAATTCCCATATTCAAAATGCCAGCAACTGGAATTGCCTTTGGTGGGGACATAGCATCCTTAGCAAGGTCTAAGCAAACTAAGTTGTCAGTAAGCGGCTTATGGTAAGACATTCAACTATCAGATGTGAGGTAACTCTTATGTGATAAGAGGTCAGATTATGTCCAACAACACCAAGAATATGCATGTGAATTGATTGAATCACTTATCCCCAAGGAGATCAGCATATTCTGGTTCGCTGATAAGAACTTTAACCAGAAGGTGAATGGAATGTGACAGTGGAAATCCCATGCAGGTACCTAATGATTCACACTAATTTCTGGGTGTTATGAGCAATAAGGGCCATGTAATGCCACCCCACTTCTTCCTACAGGGATTCAAAACCAATGCTACTGCCTACATCAAGGTGTTGGACACAGGAGACAAGCCACTGATCAAGGGTATGGCCCAGGGCAGACCATACCCGTTCCAGCAGAACTGCTCCCTCTCACATGCACCACATAACTAGTGTGATTAGCAGATAATTTTCATGATGTTACTCCAACATATGTTTAACACAATAGATAGTGTAGCTGTGAGAGATATGGGATATAGATAAGATTTAACACAGATCACTGAATGAATGCCCGAGAGATCAGTGCCTCTAATTTTCATGTTGGCTACTGATCTCTGTAAAGAATTCATATTTCTGGTATATCCATACTACTGTTACTAGAGGAAAAACTAAATCAGCTGATGTGACAATAGCAGTCCAACAATCATTTAGTAAGCAGTGTTAAATCTTAACTATATCCATACCTATCACAGTTACACTACTTGTTTACCTATATACAAATATATGGATGTCCATTTCTACAAATGTACTGCCTAATTTTTTGGCCATTTCAGTTTATGGTGTTATAAAAACTAAACTACTCCTGACTGACAAGGATGGTAATCACCTAACTAAAAGGGAACATTGCATCAAGCCACATTCCAATTCAATGTTGGTGCCACTCAATCCATCAGTAAATGCCTTATAAAATGTCCACTGCATTCAATGGGTTTTTGTAATAATCAACTAGCAAAGGTTAGCACCACAACATCAGTTACTGCTCCAGCTTTCAGGCCAGAAAACAACACTGTGGAAAACTGCTTCTGTGTTCATGGGGCATCAGACAAATTATATTTTCAGTCAAGTTTCAGCATTAAAAAATATATGCTATGATATCCCCCCCGCCAATGGTGATGATAGATTAAACTTGCTGGAACAAACTGTCATCAAGTGTGGATCAGGCAAAATTGGCCCAGCAATATTTGGCTAGCTTCCAATTACTCTTTTTTGCTTACATATATCAATGGGATTTACAAACATTTAAATCCCTTAAGTCAATCCAACTATTGAATTTTATTAAAGCTATCTCAACCAGCAGTTTATCTTTTTCTCACAAAATTGCTTTGAGATTTTATTTAAACTTGCAGTTCTTAATTTGAGACAAATTCTTTTAAACGAATAAAATATATATATATATATATATATAAAAACAAAACAGAGCCCAAAGTTTAAAATGCTCACCAAATTGAGTGTGGAGTAATGCATCATCCTTAACCCCCAACCATCTGACTGCCAGATTAACACAAAGTAAATTATACTTATAGTCTCATCTCAATAATCTAACAATTACTTGCATGCCAAGATCAATTCATACTTCATAATTTTTTTTGTTGGATGAAGAGGTAGCCTTTTTATTGATGGAAAAGATTAAGAGGAAAGGAGAAAAAAAAAAAATAAAAATAAAAAATATTTTTTAAAGTTTCACAGATTAAATAAAATTCCCAGAATAGAATTTTGTTCAAATTTACCAATTCTCTTATTGCAAATCTTCTCAGATTAGTCAGAGAAATGCATGATTTTTTTTTTTTTTTTTTTTGCTGATGTCATAATTTTATTAAAAAACCAAACACGGAATTCTCTTAAAGTTTTGCAAAAAATTAAAGAAATAATTTACATGTCAAGAAGTGACTCACAGTTGTAAATGCTTATTTTTAGTTTAAAAATAAAAGCCTCCTTTAATATGAAATCTTCAATATCTGATTTCCACATCCTAAGAATTTTCTTAAGCAGAATTAAATGGTTTTAGAAGAGAAACAAGATGCAAAATGTTAAAGGAAGCAACAATCAATATGTGAAAGTGAAGATGGGAAAATGGGACAGTGAAGGCATCTTTTTTCACTACAAAGAAAGGGAGGAGGTATTTGATTGCAGAAAAAGCATGTACCAACACCTTTCAAAAATAGAAAAAAAATTGGCATTCATTATAAAAAAAAATTAAACTACACTAACATGTGTTTTCGTGCAAGTATAAGAGGATTTTTATACTTTCTTTTCAGAACATCACAATTAACTGGTTTATACTGTAACTTTAGTTAAAACCAACCCAAAAATATCTGAGCATATTTTAGAGCAAAAAGTCTAGAGAACAAATTGCACAAAAAAAATCAGAGGCAACATCAGTTACGATTTTAGCTATTTAAACTAAGTTTTTATGACAATTATAATGTAGAAACACTTCACGTGCTAGTGAGGGTTACATAAATACACAAAAGGTGTTTATAAACAACATACTAACTTTAGAGATAGAACATAAATTATAAATGCTTACCACATGTATCTAGTCAAGAGATTTTTTTATAAGGTGTGGACATTTTGGTGTAAGTTGTATCAATTTAAAGGGGTATATTCTTTAAACAAAAGGAAACATTTTATGGTCCCTATATTACATATACATAATTCATAAAAATATTACCAAATGAAAGCTTAGGTTGGAGAGAGGACTTGATCAAGTCAAGGGTTTAAAAAGTATTTGAAATAAAATCCTCTTTTCTTGAAACTATACAAGAGTTTTTAGAATCATTTGTAATCCTTGCTTAGTTTCCTGCAAGCACTAGTGCTGGACTAAGTTACACTTAGGAAATGTGTATAAAACGCCAGAAATAAGAGTTCATAAATATTCAGTCATCAAGGAAGTTCCATGTATTGAAATAATAATAAGTGAAGCTATTCTCATAAACCATGACTAAAGCTAGTTCAATTCTCAATTAGGACCCTAACTTGTAGTTTAGGAAATATCTTGATTCATGGCTGAGATTAGTGTTTGCGGCTAAGTGAAGATTTCCAATGCAGACTATTTTTTTGTTTTCTTATTCCCAAAATAGAGGCACCCTCACCATTTGGAAATAGAGTACAACAGTTTTCCGACTCTTATTTGGAGATATACAAATTTCATTCTGTGAGTTAATACCAACTTGTGCCCATTGACAATCTCTTCCTAAGTTACAGCATAATTACTTTTAATGTTTTCAACTTTTATGTTGAATATAGCCTTTTCTTATTAAATAATCATACAGTCTAAGGTTCAGTGCAAAATTCACTGAAGTTTGCGCAGATCAACAGAAACTGGAAGAGAACTAAAGAGACCACCAGCAGAAATGTGATAAAAGATCATGACATTCACTCAAATGTAGTCAGAAATTCTATATACCAGAGGATTAAAAAAAGAAAAATCTTCAAGGATACAAATTTCTTCTATTGTCTTAAAGAATCATTAACATTTCAAATTTTTAGACAATTGAATATTTTCCTGGTAGTACCATATAATTTTGACCAATCAATTCTTCAGCCTTCCCCCTGAAGAGGGAGGAGGAAAAAAAATTAAAAAAAATAAAAATAAAATTGAAAAAAAAAAAAAAAAAAAAAAAAAAGTGACATAATTGGTTATTACAATGCCAACTCGACCAGTCTATTTCAGCAAAAGTAAAAAGGGCAGACAAAAAAATAAATAAATACAAATAATACTGCCACCCATGTATCCAGGTGTTGCTGAAATGGACTGATCTAATTGGTACATTAGCAACCATTTTCTGAAAAACATTTTATTTCTCCTTCCAGGTTATATACCCGATGAATACCAAAGAAAAAAAATGCTAAAATGGTAGAGTAAGAACATCAAGAACAAGAATCAATTCAATTGTTCAAAGCATAGAAGAGATTCCCTATTAAAGACATTTTCACCTGTATCTTGCTTTTCTGACAATTATTACTTTTGTTCTTATATTTTGAACAGTTGTTCAGAAGTAGATATTGATTGTGGCAAGTAATTCTCAACTTTGCTGAAAAGCTTGGCCTTGGAATTTATTATCAATAAATAGCAGAAATTACCCCTCCCCAATCAAAATTAAATCAATAACAAATTGGGGGGGGGGGGGGCACACAAACAGCGTAACAGTTACTGACATGGAAAGTGAAAGTAGTGAGCTAAATTCAAGTTATGTCCTAGTCTTTTTCAGTCACTTTATAGACATGAATATTTCTTCTCCCAACTATAGGTTAAATAGAAAGATAGACTAGGCTCCCATGCCTTGGGATGTAGTCAGCTGAGAAGGATAACTTCAAATTCAAAACCAGAGAAGGAAAACAGGAAACTATTCTATTATAATTTCAAAGAAAGCATAGCAATTCAGAGAGTAAGGAAATCTATGGAGAGCCATGATCACTTGTGCCGAAAAGAAAAATGGCATTAAAAATGGACTGGGAGGTAAGCAAGTAATTGTGAAAAACATTTTAGAGAGAGTATGCATTATATAAACAATTCATAGGTAGTAAAGCGTGCCCCACAGAGGACTAGGCAGAAATGAGAAATGGCTAAACAGAAGCCAACTTATAGTGATAGAGCAAGAATGTCAAGAACTCAAACTCACAAGAAAATACAAGTTCAAAAGTTAGTGAATAATAAATATTAAATTATTATAGAGTAATGGTTAGAAAAACTCAGGAACCATTACCATGGTTAGAAGTTTGAGCCTCACTACATACCCCACAAGGAAATGTTGGAAACCAATTAAGAAATATTTGCAAGAATATTTTCCCAAAACTTATTAAGAGTGTATTTTAGAGAAAGAAAACCTCTACAAGACAAATCGGTTGATTTGATCAATATATTTGCCCCAACCACTACTTTCATTTAGCATTCTTCAATTACAATTTTTTTTTTTTTTTTATATTGTGCCCAAACTTTTGGGATTACTTTTCTTTAATTTTATAAAGACTTCTGAAATTAAAACAGAACATTACATGTAACACAGATGATGCCATTTTTGACTGAGTTCTGTGATACTTTTAGAAGTGATTATCTTTAAGCTATTCAACACTTTCCCAGTCTAAATAGAAATATTTAACTGATCCTTTTTCTCTTGCTACTAAAAGAGTAGTAGGCAGCACAAACTCAATAAGAAATTGCAAGTGAATAACAAAAAAGTATTCAAATTTCTGACATCCAAGAGCTTCAGATCAGAGATCTCAAGAGGACCTTTTAACTTCTGGCCAACAACAAAAATTCCCAGGTGTATAAAACATTGCTCAAAGGAGAATGGTAACTCCCAACACTGTTCACATCTTTCATTCTTTACATCTGAAGATCATGTAATGTCTTCTTCAAAACATCAGTTACGTTCACTGGCAAACCAAAAATAGAACAAAGTAAACTAGTCATATGCCTGAAAACCAATCCGATTTCGCCACCTTAAGCAACTAATAGGTTTTACATAAGGCTGCCATCTCTATGTAAGTAATCTATCACTTATGCTAGCTAGCTACACAATTCTTTAGAAGGATGACAAAAACTAAAAACACAAATAACTCACTTCATTTTAAACAAAGAGAGAAGGATTAAAAATACCCATCAATTTAAGGAGTTTTTTTCCCCTTTAACTGAAAGATAAAAATAAAAACTACTACATAAAAATGAAAATTGGTATTTTTCTTGTTATTAGGAAAGATGATTTTAACCAATAGACAACTCACATTTGAGGTAATTAGGAATAAATAACTAAACAACTGTTCAGTCTCTTCACCATATTAGTTCTGTACTTAACCATTTTAAATGTTAGCGTGACAATATGTGGAACAGGTCAAAGGTTGGATTTAAAAATTAATCAACATACCCGCCAATTTGGATAATTTATATAGGCATGTCAATACATCTACGTTGGTAATAGCAGAACATTTGCTAAACCACCATCAGTGTAACTTGTCCTATAATCAAAATATTCTCTATACAGAGGCAGGCTCATTCAGATTTCCATCTAAAAGGTCTTCAAGAACATAAATATATAGATATATATTGTAAGTCCTTCCAGCCATCCATCCTTATACAGCAGGCTTTAATGCTATCAGCCTTTGATATAACATCCTGTCTTTGGTGCTTCCTATTTTATTCACTGTCCACATTTTTTAGTCCTTGATCAGAGGAATGAAAATCAGTTAAAATTTCTTCTCTCCTTTTTTTGTTTAACTATCAGTCTTTGTTATGGTTTCTTTCTTGTTTGATTTTAATCTTTTATTGCAATTATTAAACAGCTTTTAATAAAAAATTTAACTCCTTAGCACCGTATCATGTACAGGTGAGACCTTTAAAAAGATCACTGCATTATATTGCATAGATTAACACCATGCATATTTACTTAGCATTATCTAACACAAGTAGATTTGACCAAGTATAGAACAAATTCACAAACAATCACTTGCAAGATTAATATAGTTAATAGCCATCCAAAGAGCAGGCACCAAGATGAATATTTTCTCAGCTGATCATTTTGATAGAAAGTAACAATAATGAAGTATCAATTGATTAAACTTATGAACCATGCTTAATTTAAATTGGTATTAACAAACCAATCAACTTCAATACACAGTTTAGAAGGATAACAAAATGATAATTTCTATTTGAATTTCTTGGATGAAGAGTTAACTACACTCAATCTTGGTAACCTACAGGGAATTTTAAACTGAAACATTTATTTAATCTTAAGGTGGTAAATTATTCTCATTCCACTATTTTATATTTAGGAATATCTTGTTCTTATTTAGTACTGCTCAGTTATTGTTCACCCTGTTTGCAGAGTCTAAGTCCTGTGCTGACAGAACAAGCAATAACCAAGAAGTGTAAACACTATAACAAAATACCAGTTGATTATCTTTTAATCAGCCAATTTCCCTTTAGTAAAATGCAGAATTATCAGGTATTGTCCAACACATCAAAAGGTAACAAAATAGTTTACAAAACCTACACTTAATATAGGAATCAAATTGACATTAAAATTTAATCATGGAAAATCTTATTGCAATAAGCTTTGTAATTTGTAGAGAAATTGGATTTTTGATGAACATCCTCATTTTGTCAAAGGAAAACCTTGTAGTCTAACAATATCCAAGATCTGTCTCTAACAGAAGTCATTTTGAAAACTAGAACACTTCCTTCATGCATTTTGGTAACCATTCAGAGGGAACGTTACTGCATATGTATTAACAGATACACTCCCATGGGATTACTCGGTCAACAATGAAAAGCCACCGAATGAACTTATGCAATGCATTACTGCCACATTCACAATGACAAAGTCAATGCACACATCATGTCTGGTGAAGGGATTTGGAGCAAAACGTGACATCGACCAGATCTGCCAATTCCACTGCAAAGCTATATATGTATTAAAATGCCATGGGCAAGATTGAGAAGAGGGCAAAAAGACAACCCTGACAAAGTACTCTGCAGATGGTTTTGAAACGTGGCTGGTATGCTGGTGTGCATGCTCCTGAGGGAGACGAAGGTACTATTGCTTGAGATGGGTTGTTTTGCTTGTTTATATTAAAATGGCTGGATTATTCCAGAAGCGACATTGCTCTAGTAAGCAGGACATGAAATTCTCTGCCCAAATTTGCTGAAACCAGAGAATTTCCTAGGGAATAAGTTCTTTTCATTTTTACTGGTGGGCAATGCTGTGATGTAAATGCTAATGAATGACTACAAACAAATTCAAAGTATTCCGTAACTAATTGAGAAATCAAGTCCGAGAGAGAAAAAAAACAAAAAAAAAAACTGAATTCATAAAAATTTATTGAAATTAGCCTGAAGTACAAGGGGAGGGGGATATATGCTTTTTTTATATATATATATATATATATATATATATATAGACACAGAGGGGGGATGCTGAAAAGCACTTGGCTCAATACAATAGTATTATTTTCTAATAATAAAGAATGCTATGCTTAAAACATTTCTCAAAATCTGACAAGCATCAAAATGTTTTGAGATCCTTTGTGAGGCCAAGACCTTTTCAGTAACATCCCTTTGTATGTATAATAATTCTTCTGGCAAAAGCTAAATTAATTTTGAGCCTATGAGAACACCCCCCTCACAGATCAATAGAATCTGACTAATAATAATAATAAAAAAAAAAAAGAAAAAAGAAAGAGAAAAAGAGAGATATGCAGAATTCAATATCAAATTTCACTCCCAGAACTAAACCATATGGTCACTTTCATTCATCACAACACTCTTGCATCATTCACAATAAGAGGGCTATTACAAGTTCTGCAATGAACTAAATGTAACCTTGATGCTTGCCATGCCTGTAAAGTCAATATTCTGCATAAGTTTCTTTTTTTTTAGCAGAAGAGATATCAAACAAATGATCAACTATGAATTATTGATAGATTTGTAGTTTCTGATCACACATCAAGCATACTCCAGAGATTTTGTCATCTACAAACTCCTTGTGCATTCTTTCAGCATTTGCTCATATATATATAACCATTAATAGTGAATGAAAGCTTCAACATGTTTAACAAATCCTACTTGTGATATATCAGGTTGCATAGACAATGACAAAATGTTCTCTGTAAATAACCTGACTAGAGAAGTGAACTTTTAGTCATTAAATGACTTAAAAAGTACACGGCTGTCCACAATACCAACGTCACCGATTTTAAATTTATGCCAAGTAGAGGAAGTTCATTTTACCTGCTTGTCAAACTTAATTTATAAAATTAAATGACAAGGACAAAATTTAATTCATCTCAGTCAAGCAAAAAAAGAAGAAAAAAAAGTGCCACTTCTAAATCTTTTTAGTAATCAAATTGTTTTTCTATCTATATTTATGGGGGAGAGAGCTGGGAAGGGCACAAGTTCCCACATTACCTTGGCTATAACCCTCTCCCACATCAAAAGAAACTAGTTTTATTTAAGCCAGAAATTTTCTTTGAATACAAAATACAGACAAAGCTATCAAAATGACCCAGTGGTTAAAGTAACATACTAAGAGACAAGGCTACATGCTTAAGTTCATTATACAACCATTAAAATATTTACAAATGAAATTCTTTACCAAGTCGTTATAAATAATATTTAGAAAGACAAAAATGACAAGATTCTGGTCTAAATTTCTATGACAATTGGTAAAGGCATCACTAATTAAAATGAACTTCAATAAGTTTTTCTTATGTCTGCCTGGACTGCAAGTTCAAAACTAGTTCCTGTTTTAGTCTTTTGTTCAGCATTCACATTTATTTTTTAATAGCATATCCTTTTCAGGAATTAGGTAATCATGAGTCTGCAGATTTCTTATCTATGAATTGCCATGTACATATTATGTCATAGGATGATATACCTCATTATGGAGCAATGGCTATCATATATTACAGACTATTACAACTACTATAAGTATAATGTTCACCTGTGCCTCTTTGCCAAATTTAGTAGATATCAGCATTACAAAATTGTTACTGTTACTTCCCTATTTAACTAATCTTAGTTGTAATAGGCATTTTTCTTTTTCATTATCTTGAAAATTACAAGCTCAATTCTGGATCACCAAAGTAGTGAGTCACAATTTTTATTCCCACTACACACGTTTATATGTCTATTAAAGTGTGTATTAAGTCTTAGAAAAAAAAAAAAAAAAAAAAAAAAAAAAAAGGAAGCCTAAGTGCAATAAAATGAAATGGGTCTGTACATACACATCTCACTTGCTCATACAATGACTTGAACCAATTCTCCAGTTCAAATAGCAAAGCTTGCAAACACCAGTTACCGTAGGCTTGGACATACAGGTAGTAAAATGGCTTGGAATTGTTAATCAGAGAGCAGAGTTCCAATTCCATTTGGGTTTGTTATATTCCCTTACACTGGGAAAAGAGAATTAATCCACCTCTTCTTCCCCAGCTATGGGTTAATTAATAAGACTTGTATCACTAAAAAAATAAATAAAAAATCATACAAAATATTTAGAATTCAGCATTAAATAACCCATAGAGGTTGATATGCTACTAAACAAAACCAGCAATCAAATAGTCATTCATTTTTATTGTTATTGACAACACTCCCTGACATTTTCTTAATAAAAATCCAATGGCTGAAGAATTGATGAGAAAATCTGTAGTGAGAATTACACACAACACAAAAATGTTTACAGCTTAACATTGAGGAAATTACTGTAATATTGAAACAAGCAGAAATTATGCAATTACTGACTTGAGACAAAGAGCAATTTAAAAACTCCTTTGAATTACTGCCTAATGTTTCTTACAATTTATATAAAATAAAATAATAGCAAATTAATATACTGTATTGTCAGTTTCCAATCACCAAAACATCTTTTAGATAGTAACACTGATTTTAGCTAAGATAAGCCCTATTTAACCCATACCTGGGGTGAGAAGATGGATTCCTACTTTTCCCAAGTGTATTTGCACACAGTGAATGTATCAAACCCAGCTCTCCAATTTCCCATTTCAAGCTGCTACAAATCATGCCACATGCACATCCGCACTATGCCTAAATTAACCCTGTTCAACCTACTCCATAAATATCTACATTCAACCTGCCCAATGTATACTCTACTAATATGACTATTGCAATTTATGCAGGAAGTCACACAAACAGTAAGACTTTGAGAGCAAATATTTACAGGGGCCAGTTTGAAAGTGTTGAATGCTAAGCTTTAAAGAAAAATATGTATTGTGAAAAATAAGTTTAGTGTTTCTCTTAATCATAATGGTTATAAATAAAAAATTTTTTTTTAAAAAGTTTAAAAAATCTTATATAAGATCCAGTGTCATAGAAGTTATATCAAAATGATCAAAACAAAGGCAATCAGTTTCATGCACTACAGGGAATTTTTATTATTTTTTTTTTACTCCTCATTTTACATCTCTATTTCTATCCGCACTTATTTTTATCTAATAAATATTTTAGATGAATTACAGCATTCCAGAGCCACAAATTCTCTTATAGACAAGGAACCAAAACTGTAGCGATAAATGCATATAACAAGAACAGCCTGAAAGGCATCACATTACCTTAGTTAAATTTATACAACCATACCCAAATATTGTGCACATTAGGAAGCTTAAGATTATATAAGCATGCTTTTATGTATCGGATTGGCACTTCAGTTCAACAGCTGTAATCTCACCAAAAGATTTGGTTAACAAGCATATGTGAGGGCAAGCATACAAGTAACTTTGTCCCAAACTAAGGATAAACTAAAATATTGTTTATTCCTTGACAATTCTTTAAAGTTCCAAAGTACTCTATCATTAACTAAGGAGAGGATTATAACTTAATCCTATCAAGCATTTTATCTTAGACAAATACCCAAAGTTTATAAGACATTTGATAAATTTCAAGACAGACTACTGGGATCAGAGTGTAAGAACTGCACTTGTCTCCCACAAAAAAAAGCAAGCACACACACACACACACACAACGGTATGTGATGTACCCAACTATTGTTTCTTGCTCTTAAACCAAACACACAAATAAAGTGATGGCTAATCCAAAAGGTGAATTCCCACACAAACTCCATGATTGATTTTAAATTATTTTTCCCTTGATTTCTATATAGTCTGAAGTATTCAAAGTATCTTGACAAGATGAAGCCAGCCAAATTTGCTGACTCAAGAGAAAAGAGTTTTTCTATACAATCACAGAACATGAAGAGAAAAAAAAAAAGTCAAAATACAAATAAAAACAAATTCAAAGTTTTGACATTAGCTTTATTTGATAAGAGATTACCACTTACAAGTGAATGAATCAATATTTTTAAGTCTTCAAAGTTTATATATATAACACAATCTAAGGTGACCAAATGTTCAAACTAATATAAAAACAAGAATTTTAAATGCTTGTAGTGTGTCAATGTTCCTGCACCAGATATAATAGCTCAAGAAACATCTATAGTACACCACCTCACTGAATCTATATTGCGATATTTCCTGCTGTATCACATGCAGTTTTGTACCAAAATAAAATACTCTGCATATTTTTTCATATTGAAGGCACAATTTTGTAAAAATGCAACTTGTTCAACTTTTTAGATATGCAGCAAAGGTTATATATTCCAGTATATTATACAACTATGTCTCAAATAGACTTATTCTTTCAGCAAGGAATGCAGTAATTCCCAACAATTCCCATTTCCCTTATTTTCAAGGCCTGATAAACACACACACTATAATTTTAAGATATTGAGGACTATCTAAGATAGTGTGTATGTAAAAATCAGGATGGACTGAAAGATTGTAGTCACTTGGTGTTGACAGTGTCCACACTTCATATAGTGTATAGAATATGCATATCTTAATATTAAAGAGTTCAACACGGGGGGGGGGGCTGGAGATAAACTTTAAAATTAATCCAGACACAAATATAGCTTTGTATAAATGAGATTCTTTTTCTCTGGCTTATCAACCCTTTGCAGGTTATTTAAAGCCAGAAAATATTTTTAGAGTGTAAGAATTTTTTTGAGGTAATAATGGTTTTAATGATATAAGTCTTACTAATTAACCTATAGTTGGAGTGGGGAGAAGATACCTTTCCCAAGGGTATTTGCACGTAAGTGAATATAAGGAACTCAATGGAAATTGGAACTGCTCTCCAATTAACAAATCTAAGCCATTATCCATTACACCATATGAATATACAAGCTTACATGTGGTATTTCCAAGAGGTCACTCACCTAGGTACTGCCCTAGGCCTGACATTGCTGAATTTTGGTTTTCATACAGGAACCAGTGGTTCAACTGGGTCTGGATGTAAGCCTTTTATACATATGAGAGAACTTCTTAATCATAATGTTTTTATCTATTGTTCCATTTTCGGTGCTTTCCATTAATAAAGAGTCTTAACCTTATCCAATAACATTGAAACGGTTGTTTCTTTCCCACCTACACAAATAGACATTTAGACAGATTCTTTTGTGAGATGATCAACAGAATTCATCAAAATATAGTGAAACATTTAAACCGATTCCAACCAAGATTATTACCTGGAGTTGGAGTAAAGAAGTTTTTTTTCTCTTTCTTTTAAATCATTGTACACATTTATGTTTCGTCTTCAACTGAGTTCGAAAGAGCAAGGAGCAATAACTGATTAGCTTTTTTTTTTTATTATATATATTTTTCAATTCACCACTTTCCAGCAAGTAATTTTCTTTTATCTTTGCCCCTATCCTGTTTTAATGTTTTTATATATTACATGAATATATACTTTTTAAAACATGTTTTTAGAGTCATAATAAAATTGTGCCCACCACAGGTTAAACATTAAAAATAGTCTATATTACAAAATAAATCAAACTGCTTGTATATAAGAGAAAACCAATAATCAACATTCCTGCAGTTAACTAAGGAAATCAGTGGAGTCCTGCATGTAAGACTTACCATTACTTACCAATTAGAATTAAGAGGTTTCAGCTGTTAGGAAATGTAAGAAAGTAGAGTTTAGGAGTCTGGGGAGGGGTTATGACTGTAGTGATTCAAGAGGTCACAACACACTGACAGCAGCAGATTTGACTGTATATCAACACCAGAGACAGAAACAAAAAGCACTTTCCAAACAACAACAAAAAAAAAAATTCATTTTAATTCCAGACATAATTGTACTTATGATTGTATGAAGACCACAAAGAGGTTCATAGTTCAATAATAGCAATTACAAGTAAAACTACCTTTAAAGTATTAATCAAGCAATAGAAGAAAATGATGTCTAAAATCTATACAAAGTACACACTTAATATTCCTTTATAAAGAAAGGACAAAAAAATCTATTACTTTCAAAATAAGTTAAATGAAACAGCTTTTGAGATGAGACACTGCCACTTACAAAAAGCCACACTTTTTTTGCTAACAAGCAGTGTCAGCATTCTTTAACTCTTATCACCCTGTATGACTATTTGCTGTAGAAAGAGTTTATATTACCACTGAAGGTGACTTAGATCCCTGAACAAGGGTGTTTGAATTTCAGTTGTCAAATCCTGCTATGGCAACAGAAAACGAGTGAGTGAAATTAATGAGGATAATGTAATTGAGAAGCCTTGAAAAAGAATGCAGTAGAAAGGGAAGTAATATTAGTAACACACAGTGGTAAAAGGTTAAATAAAAATACATAATCAGTTTATTAGACTCAGGGTAACAATCTCACTGAGTAAGAACTTTTAAATATCTTTATTATAAACAACTATTGAAAATTACAATGCCATCTAACTTGGGAAATGGTTCACTGAATAGACTTTAAATATCCGCTTTACTGACAAAAAAGTAAACTAAAAGTAACCATTATAAAAATTTTCTTAATGCATAGTCAAAGAATTTTCTATCAGAATTATACATCTACTAGCCCAAATTCTATCAGTATGACTTTCATTAATTTCTAAGCATTGACCTTTTTTTTTTTTAAATTTCAATATATAAATTTTAAAAATTTGGGACAAATTTTAGAGTAAAGACTTCAAGAAAAAGAACAATCAAATTCTACTTCCCCCACTGATAAAAATATTGAGTTTGTTATTGCAGAACAGGTCAACGCTAAACAACATAGTGGTACAGTAATGGTAGACTCAGTGGACAGTAATAATAAAGGGAAAAAAAAACCACACACACACTATTGGTAATCAAATACCATCATGATTATTGTTCAGACCAGAACAATTGTAATTTTCTTCATTCTGCTCTGCCAAGGCTTATTAAAAAATAAATATTTCATATAGATGATCTATCATTGTTTCAGCAAATCACAACAGTGGAGAAAAAATATCTGGCCTTACAAGAGAGCTGAAAAAGATTATATATATTATATAAAGGAGGGGTGATTATAATCTATCAAGGACTTTGCTAAAGATTAGAAATTTAAAGAAAAATTAAATCCATCTAGACTAGAGTAATAAAATCATGTTAGAATCTAGAGATTTAGCATCCCTATTTTTAACAAGAGCCACAAAATACTACTGGTGGGGAAACTGATACAATATTGCAGATCACAAAATGCTCAGTAAATAGCTTTGTATGGCAGCTTTCATTCTTCTTTAAATGAAATAGCAAAGAGATCATCTTGGTAGGAAAGAATTAAAATCATCTTACCTGCATCCCCCATCAACGAAGTAAAAAGATAAAAGAAAATACTTTCAAAATAAATACAATCTGACAATCCACTGCAGATGTCCAAGTAATTCAGAGAGAAGAAAACTTTTTAACTAAACCTTTTATATAAACAAGCAGGTACTGAAATGTTCTCAAGCTAATCCACCTCTCCCCAAAAACTATTTCAATGACCAGACACCAGAAAACTGGTTTTGGGAAAAGGTTACTGCATCCAGTTTCATAAATTCCAGATAAAGTTATGTTAATAAAATGATAGTTGTATAGTAAAGAAATAGTCTATAATTGGCTTAAAACCCAAATTGAGATAAGCCAATAATTTTTTATTGGTTCCAACTTTTTTTCTTCTTTTAAATGCCAAATCCTTTCAGAGCAGGGAAAGTGTAGCTTTTGTTGTTTTAATTTACTTTTGACTGTCTTTGTTCAGCCATCCATTGACACAAACTCATTAAGTAGGTTATCCACTGTTTCCCCATTTTCTCTTGCCTTTAAAACTTACATTAAAAAAATAGCAAAATCCGAGAGAAAACAACTTTTAGTCACTGTCATCACATGTTCTTTGGCACAATAAAAAAAATAAAATAAAAAGTTTATTCTGCACATAAATGACTGCAATTTTCAAGTGAAACAAACTTGATATTAACTTTGGCAAGAAAATTTATAAGATTTTATGATTAACAATATTCAGGAAGAAGATTGGTAACAATGTGAGGCATGACAATTCCCAGAATGACAATATAAAAGCAAATTTTGTTTATCTCATCACTACTGACACTTTCAAATACTTCCCTTGTGAAGCCACACACTTTATGGGACAATGGTTCCATTTCTGGAAAAATTCTTGGAACCCCTTTTGCCAGAATACTTTTCAATAAGGTAATCAAATGTTACTAAAGGTCAGGGATGTTAGCAAATCTATTTCCTATAAGGGGATCTTCAATTTTGGAAATTGTCAAAACACACCGAGGGTAAAGTTTTTAATGGATTTCTTAGCTAGCAATTTGCAAATTCCTAACACTCTTTCCCTATTTATATCCAGTTCTTGTATCAGTCACACTTACTCTGATCTGAGAACACAAGGTTTGCACTGTCCACATTGGCATCTAGTTATGATTTTCATGCCCACTTTTTGCATCATTGCACACATTTTCTTCACCTCCCCTGAACCACCTGTGCTACTTAAGAGAGAAAAAAATGCTTATTATTCTACATACAAAACTTGGTTTTAATCTGCTATTTTAGTTTTTTCTTATTTCTACCAGCAGTAAAATATGAACACATACAACTTTCTCTACTGCTTGACAACAAATGACTCAACATTGCATCAACAGACATGCTCAAATAGAAATAGTTTAACAGACTTGTTGCCCCAGCAACAAGCTACAGCTATCCTAGGAATTAAATTGTCAAATCTCATGCAATAATGATCGAATTTATGAGAACAATGCCAATAAATTGGTTCCATGATAAACCTAAATGCTAATCTGTTTCCCCCCGCCCAAACACATTGTCTCCACAAAAAACAGTTCTCATTATACATAAAACATTAAACGAAAGTTACCTCACCCCTGCGCTGTAACCCCAGACTGACTGCATTTTAGTATAGGGATAAGCAATGAAACACCTTATTCTTAACTGATTTACCATACTTGTAGCACAGGTGTCAGCTTTTTTTTTTTTAAATATAAAGCAGGAAATTTACAAATAAGTGATTTAGCTTAAAATAAATCTGACAGAGCCACATTTACTAAAACATAAAACCAAAATTTCTGATCTAAACAATCAACTGATTGCAAAACATAAGTCATGATATCTTGGCATTTAATAAATCCTATGCGTAAAAAAAAAAAAAAAAAAAAAATACTATATGGCAATATTTTAGCACTAACTGCATTTAAACTTGGTAAGCAGGGTTTCAGCTTTTATTGCATTGGCTTTACGGTTACCACCCCTTCACCTAGGTGAAGTCATTTCCTAAAAGAAAACTGAAATATTTCCAATAATAGGGGGAGTCTAGAGAATTAAGTATCACATTCTGCAGATTTTTTTACATGAATTTTTTTTTAATCCAATCTGCATGTTTGTGCATTGGGAAAAAAAATTAAAAAATTTAAATAATTGTTAATGACAGTATAAGGTTATTAAATATCTAATAAACACATTGGTCATGGTTTTAATATATAAAACCAAGGAAAATAAGAAACATTATCAATGATCAAGAATTACTGCAAGTGTTACTGACAGAAGGGTATTATAATAAACTTGACAGCAATAAACACTTAACTTACAATACAACTAAGTTACACAGGATACTTGTTTACAAGTGTGAAAGACAAAATTCATTCCCATACTATCAGATTGCAGCTATGAGAAATTTGTATAATATGCTATTTTCTAGGAATGCCCAAATATTTTCACCAATAAATCAATGCATTAAAAACAGTTAAAATGTCTAATGCTATTTGATAGAGTGATGGGTATCAATTGGAACCAATTTCTGTCCATGTTTTCCACTGAAATTTAGACAAACTAGTCATTAGAGGATTTAGAATTTAAATTAATTCTAAATTTTCAAAATACTTAATTTAGACTCGTACACCTTTATTTATTTTACTTCTTTAAAGTGCAGGTTTCTTAAATAGTTTTAAAGGTTCTGAACACATTTTGCTGACTGGACCAACTGCAAGTAAGTTAAAAATTTAGAGATTCCATGAATGGTAAAGGAACAAACCAATTAATTAAACTTGAAAATATTTAATCCGGAATAGAAATAAAAGCTATTAACTAAAACTGAAAAAAAAAAAAAAAAAAATTCTAAATGTTAACATTTCTCAAATTAAAACTAACAACTCAAGTACTGTCAAAATGTTTAATTCATAACCATTTCAAATTAAAAATCTGATGAAACAGTCCTACTAAGAAACAATAATATAAGTAAGTACATTGGCATGTGATGCACCAGTTACAAGGAATGCCTACTTAATGAAACCAATTGCACAAGAAAAGAATCATGTAATTTTTTTTTTTTTTATATATATATATTCAAGCCCAATGAACATTACATGGTTCCTATGTATTATTGAATTTCCCATCACAAAGAATGTGATATATACACACACACACACACACATATATATATATATTTTAAAAAAAAAAAAAAAAATCACAATTGGTTCTTTCTGGTAAAAATACTTGTCAAACTAAGTCGCACACAAGCAGAACTGAACTATTCATGGCTTGCAAGCTAAACCCATTCTTCAGGGAAGTGCTCATCTGCTAAAAAAGCTTCCACAAGAAGAAGAAGAAGAGTAAGACATTTCCAAACAACACTACGGTTAGCATTTAACTAAGTGAACGAACCTTCTGCTATTTACAAATATTAAAAGTTTAAAAAAACTGTATCCACTTATGTACAAATATCAGCAATTACAAGTGTGCATGCATGCAATTAATCATTGGTATGATCAATCAAGAGAATTATGCATCTACCGACAACACATACAACGCAATCCTACCCCCCACCCACCCACACACAAAGTAGGAATGCATAAAGATTCAATGCAACACTTCACTAGCCCAATCAGTTACGTGGAGCCTAAAATAAAATAAGAAAAAAGATACCTTTAATGAAGAAGTAGGTACAACCCCTCCCCCACAAAGAAATTAATTTATACTCCCAAATTATATAGTGAATAGAATATGGAAATGGTTTCTGTTTAACTTCTCTAAACAATAAAGCCAAGTTGTTTCGTGTGAAATACAATAAAAAATTCATTGATTCTAATTTTGTTTTTAGTTTAAATGTCATTGAAATCACATCTATACTACATCCTGCTACAACAAAACTACCTAAATATGACCAACTCGAGGATTCACCTGATAAACCGATGCATTCCTCGCCGCCTTGTGATTTCCGCACCAATAAAATTGCTCGAAAAGTTATGAAATAAATAAATCTTATATTTAAAATTCAGGAAGTTTTTCTGCATTCCCCACCCTCAAATAGAAGGGGGAAAAATCGTGGAGGGGGGGTTAAAAATATATATTTTTAATTCAATTAAGCAGTCAAACATTTTATTTCAAATTCTTCATTTTGAAGATTCATTTTTGCAAAAAAAAAAAAAAAAAAAAAAATTTTTTTTTTTTTTAAATTAATCTTTGATTTCCACTAAATTTGGCAAAGTCAACGTTAACCGCCACCCCCTTCATTGTTTTAAAAACAATATGTAAAAATTTCAAAATAAAGTTACTGTTAGGGAAAAAAAAAAAAAATTAAAAAGGCAAAGAGAAAAGCAGAAAAATAAATTACCGTAGCAACCAAGTGAAAGTTGCTTTGTGAAAAAGCAGTGTTCGGGTCAGAAAAAAAAAGAAAGAAAGAAATAATATTGCTATCATCATAGCAAGACCCTTTCTCCCCCACCGTCATTTAAGATGCTAAGATGCAGCCAAGTTTTTCAGATAGCATTCAAAAATACAATATTACGGTAGTTTGTTTATTCATAGAGCAAAAATAGAGAAGAGAACTTTTAAAATAGCTGTTAGTGTTCTTTCTTTACTTTTACTTCCTGGTGCAATGTTTTCATTTTCAGATTCAAATTATTTCAATTAATAAGTATTTACCCTAACTGAAAAGTAAAAAACTATAACATCGCTGAAAACAATTAATCCCTCATGAAAAATATTTAATTCATGGTTATAACTTTATGAAGTTGTTCTGATGCGAACAAGGTGATACAAGATATTTTTATTTTAATATTAGGTTGGTGCAAAAATAATGTCGTTTTTTGACGTTCAACTTCATGTGAGAAAACGACATTATTTTTGCACCAACCTAATATTTGCAAGTGTCACAAAGTCATGTCGGAAGAAGTCATTTACAATGGAAACGATGATTAGGATTTTTCATAAAAACTGTCCCCCGCCGAAAAATCATTTTGCCCTTGAATTTAGAAGTTTCAAATTTTGTACTCTTTCCAGTACATTAGATTTCATTTCTTCTGTGCAGACAATAAAAAAGAGCTTTTAGGTTCTTCAAAACCAAATCTACCGAAAGAAAGGTTGATAAAATCCTATGAAACAAGGGAGGAAGAAGTTTAGTCTGGTTGCAAGAGAAAGCCTAGTTACAAAAAGACAAAGGGATTCGTAACCTATCCACGTGGTAAAGAAATAAAATCGTACTCCCCATCGGAGAGAAAAATAACAAAGGAAAGCCGTATGTCAACAAGAAAATCTTTATGCAGGAGACCAAAATACAAACAATAATGACATTAAATTAAATTGCTAATGTAATTCACAAGAAAAAAAAAAAATACGATGATACGTCCTCGTAAAAACAAAAAACATTTAAAACAAATTATGTTCAGTTGTCAAAATGAGAAAAATTCACAATATAAAAGTACAAATATTTTACATGAAAAAGCTCTAAAATACCAGTATGTTTTAAAAACATCTTTTCCGAATTAAAAAAAAAAAAGTGATAAAATTGTATATGTAGGAAAATTTTAACTTGAAAATGTATTTTTACAGAATAATGTGTCAATTTCCATTTAATAAATTTTCAAATAACGATAAAAAGAAAAAAGGAGTAAAAACTTGTCAGCACATGTGAGACATTTTTCCGGTTTACTTTAATTTTGAAAATTTATAACCGGATTCAACATTGTGTAGCCACAGTTAAAGATCGACAATGATTTAGATAAAAAAAAAGTTATTTCTAGGGTTAAATTTAAAAAGCCTTACTTCAATTCCAGACAAAAAAAAAAAACCTATGTAACGTTGGAAATTTACATTTTAGCGTAAAAACGTGAAGAAAAAAAATCTACTAAATTAAGAGAAAAATTATCAATGAAAATTCAAACTAAAAAGAGACAAAGTGTTTGTTTTTTTTTTTAGATGGATTCGTTAGAATTTTTTTTATAGTAAGATTTATTTTCTTCGTCTAAATTAATTTTACCTGACACAGGAAGAGATACAATCGCCATTTCTATTCTATTTGCACCGAGAAGGGGGGGGGGAGTACTTAAAAGAGGAAGTGTCTTCTCACGACAAAAATGATTGCAGAATAAACAAAAATAATTAAATAAATGTCAGTTACAAATATATGACAACAGATATATTAGTTTAGGAGGGGAAAAATTTTTTTTTTAAATTTATCAAAATAAAATAAACTCGACAGCACATGGCATGTCTGTTACTCTGGTTTACGGTGAGGAGGCGAGAAAAAAGTATATTTATTTTTTATGATTTTATTTTTAAAAAGATTTTTCTTTTAAGCACGTGTAAAAGAGGCGGTTCATATTGAGAGAAGCAATCAAAAGAACTTAATATTAAACCGATGCAGTCATAGTTGCAAAAAGTGAAACTAAACGGCAAATCGCTTAAGAAGAAAGCGTTCTATTTTTCAGAGTAAAAATTTTTAAAAACTGTCACATTCGATGATTTTGTGAAATCCGCAATCTGTTTTGCAAGTATTTTACGTAGGACAAACTCAAATTTGTTAATAGATGAGTTCCATTTAAGAGTTGGGGAGGCCTAATAAGTATTACACAAATAGAGAAAAAAAATCGTGATGAATAATACCTTAACTACTAAAATTATAGTTCAAAGGTAACGAGTTTCAGGCCATTATTAGCCAGTCTAATCACGTGCTTTGCATGTTTTAAGCAAATGTTGGAACAAAGAGACGAGACAAGACTAAATGGGGGAGAAAAAAATCATTAACAAAACAAAAGAACACAAGTACATTAAAGATGCTAACTGAACCACCCTAATTTAAATATTTAAGCGAAATATATCATAAAAAGAAAGAAAGAATCGGAGGGGGTGGGCTCTTAGAGAAGCCGGATCAGCGGAGATTTAAAATTTTTGCTGACGGGGGAGGGAGACGTGTAGCAATGTGAAAGAAAGCTCAGGTTTTAATATATTTAAAAATAAATAAATATCAATTTTAAGACTTCAGTCACTCATTAATAGGAAAAGAAATTAAGTTGAATAAAAATACTAGATTAACAGGAAAGAATAGAGTGAGCACACGTGGTGATGTCCATTGAAGTGGAGAGAATAATCGACGACGCCATCACTGAGTTTGGAGCCAACAGTGGCGGTCGGATATTAAAAAGGGGGGAACTAATTTATTTAAAAAGGCAAAACAAAAACAATAAAAAGCATTTTTAAAGTTTTGTACACAGAGATACACGAGATCAGACCGCCCCCACCCAAAATGACAGATAAACAGTACATTTTAAAGCACGTTCCTTAATACAAATTTCAAAGCCGGTCTTTATGAAATGCAGAAAAGCCTGAAACTCGTCACCTTCATAACATACAACTATAGTAGTCGTTTTTGTGTAGGATTTTCTTGCACCTTAAATAAAAATTAGTAATGCCTCATTTTCTCTTGCGACAAACGTTTTCCAATATCATTTGTTACTCAAATTAGAAATACGAAGAAAAAAAAAAAAGCTACCTCATACTGAAATCTAAAACTGCAAGTTTTTTTTCCTTTACTGCTTATAAAAATAAAAAGTCAAAAACATTATCAAAAATTTTATGTAAGAAAAATGATTATTTTAAATGACTTTGCAAAACAAAAGAATAATTATTTGATAATTGGATAAATCAAATTTTCATCAATAATCTTTTTTAATTGCTGGTGATTTTTTAAATTTTCAGTTTTTTTAAAAGAATTTGAAATATTCAGATGTAGTATACAATTTTAAATAAGATAGTGAAAGGAAAAAAACAGTGATTGCTTCGTTAAGAAAAGGTCAAATAAAAACAGGAACGGTTACAAGAAATAAAAAAAATAAACGAATCGCTTCAGTAATAAATACATAATGTCGATATTGTTTTTTTTAGTTGAATTAAAAAAAAAAAAAATTGTACCTACCCAAGGAAATATCCTTTACTTTTTTGGCTTGTAAGTCCCGCATTTTTTTTTTTTTCTTTCTTCTTGAGACAAAATTTGATTTTAAATGAAGTTGAATTCTTAAACTGAAGCAATAAAAATTATGATATAAACAACTCCAATATAAATTTATATTCTGGTTAATGAGATTTCTTTCTTTTCCTCTCTCTCTCTCTCTCTTTCTTTGCTTCTCCCTCTTTTCTGGAAATTAGCCTTTTCTGTGTTTAAGGAGATTCTTCGCTATGTTTGAGTTTTAAAAAGAGCTTCTTTAATCTGTAAGAGGAAAAATATAATCCAAAGATTGAAAAGAAAGAAAGATTTTGTTGAATTGACTCCAGGAAAGAAAGAAAAGATTACTAGTGAGTCAGTGACAGAAGTAATTCGAGGAAAAATAAAGAGAGAGAGAAAGAACTACTGGGTATTTTTCCCCATCTGCTGCAAACTTTAAAAAAAGCGGTAGAAGACGAAAGAAATAATAAAGAAAGAAGCAGCGGGAGGAGCAGAATAAGAAAAGAAAGAAAGAGGCTGATTGCCGCTACTCTTTCCTTCTTTCCTCTTCTGCTTCTTTCTTTAGTAGTTTTAATGATGAAGGACTAGGTCAGCCCACCTAAGCTACAACACCCGCTATTTTGCATACACAACCCCCCAAAATTTGCGCAATCAGAAGGCTTTGTTTTTTATCCTTCGCCCTTTCCTGACGCTAAAAATTTAAACAGAAGGTAATTACTCAATAAACAGATAATAAAGTGACGATATAGAAGAAATTATTTTTTTTTTACCTTGTTCAACTTCCATATTTTCAGCACTTGTAGCGGCCATGCGACTTATCCAGAAAGATGAACGAGATCACGCGAGATCTCGCCAAGGGGAAACAAGCCAAGTCTCGTTACAAAATAATCATGGCGTCGCTATCCCGTTTTGTCATGAATCTGAGGATATTTTTTTCAATTGTCGGAATCCTCAGTGGATTATCAGCCGTTTTTGTGTTTGGAATTAAGTTTAATAACTGGAATGCAGCTCTCTGGGGTCTCTTATCAGGTTTGTCAGTGATTCACTTTTTCATTTACAGCGATTTTCTTTCGTCGTCTGACGAGATGATGGTATGATTACAAGGCGTAAACAAATAATGACTTGTTTATTATTATTATTAATCGAGGAAGTAGTTTGATAAACAAAAATGTACCGAGAATATTTTTTCATTTCCATTTACAGGATATGTAGAGTAAATAATTTTCAACCTTTATAGTATTTTAAAAAATAAATTGCAGTATGAGTTTATTTGAGACGAAAGATGTATTGATTCATTTGGTGTTTGTGTACAAAAAAATTAGAAAAGAATGAATGAGATGGAAAAATATTTATTTTAATTGAAGCAAACAATATCCTTATAAAAATATATATGAACTGGTTGCTTTTTTATTTATTTATGTCAATTGTAATTTGGTGAAAATTACTACTGCATTAAATTTTAAAAATTCAATGAAAAACATTAAACAGCGTGGACAAAAATACGCATTTTTTATAATTTAAAAATGCAACCATTTCCAAGTTCGTGGGGGGGGGGGGTAGTACTTTTTTTTTAAGAACTGATTTTACATTCGATTAATAATAAAAATCTTGGGAGTACCATTGTGATGGAAACAAAAGTCCCTCATCGTCTGAGGAAACAATCGAATTCTTTAAGATTGGGAAAATTATTTTTGAGATCCTTTTATAACCCATGACGATATATTTTATTTTTACAGAGAAAAAATGTTATTCTTAATTTCTTAGAGAATTCATTCATTTTAAATTTTATTGACAAAGTGTACATAAAAAAACTAACGCCACTTAAGATGTGGAATATGCCTACATTATTAATTAAATGCTCCATATGTTTTTTTAAATTTACGCAGGTTTCTGGGAGTTTGTCGTGGATTTATTTCAAATTCAGTAATAATAATTATTTATAGATTCTTCTATATTATAAATAATTATTCTATATTATAGAATAATTATTTGAAAAGCATACTTTCAAATGAAATCCTAATAGAAAGAAGGTATTTTTGTGCTGATGATGTTCATAGTGTTATTATTTTTATGATGAAAACCTGTTGAGAACTGATGTCACTATTCTTGGTGTGTGATAATTAGGATTTCGATTCTTGTTTACATTTTGCTCTAATTGTGTTTTTGAACGTTACCTTCCCCATCCTATCATCAACAATTATCTGAATTTTTAAAAATAAATAACTTTTTTCTATTAATATTATTATTATTATTATTTTTTTTTTTTTTTTTTTTTTTTTTTTACAAAAAAAAAGTATATTTTTTCATAAGAAATAAGTAACTTTCACAGCAATAAAATTATTGTTTCAATAAATACTTTTAAATTTTACAATTAGCTTCACTTTTAGAACCGGTTCTTTCCACAATTTTCTTTAGCTCGTGTGGTTGAGTTTCGTTCATGTTAATTTGTTGGTATTTTAGGAGTGTGTTTTTAAACGTATGATAATTTTTCTTCTGTGTTTGTTCTCAGGTCATTTTCATCGGTCCAATATTAGGTCGGCATGGGTATTTTTCCCTACAATTTTTAAACGCCAAGATCAGTACCTACATTTTTTTTATTATTTTTTAAAATTACTTATAGAAAAACAAAAAAAAATGAATAAACAAATATCCTCTATATTCCTATTGAAGTAAAAAATATATATATCAGTTTAGGAAACGTGACGCTTAAATAAACTATAATCAATCCTGATAAAATTCTCAAAAAAAAAAGCTAACTAATTTTTACCTTAACGATGTTAAATATTAGAAATTAGTCGATTAACTTCTCGTTTGAGCGACTGAAGAGTTCTTGCTTGGATCAAACTGGTAGCCCATTCGAAATAGTTGAACCTTAGGACATACCTATGATGATCGATGTAATTTAGCTGAATCACGCCACTCAACTGTCTCAGAGCATGAATGAGAAGCTCATTAGTGCCAGTTAGATAGTAGCCATTCAGATACTTATATATATATATATATATATATATATATATATCCACTAAGTCCATTCTCTTTTTCCTCGAACATGTAGTGATAAATTATTATCTCACCTGTTGCGAGACACGAGCAACGTTTCTGCAAACAGTCCAGCTAGCCAGATTATTGATCCTTCTTGAGATATGGATTCCAAATGGAAGCCCCATACTCTAGCACTACCCATATTGATTTCAAGTTTTTGACTTTTTGATGGGTGAGAACTCTAAAGCAACATTTGATAATTCTGACTTTTTTGTTATTTGTTTTTGTTTTTTTTGACAATTTCACTCAGTTATGTTCCCTTGGCACCGCATCTTTTGAAATAATAATTCCAACTTTAAGATCTTTTTGTTCTTACACCTGATAAACTCTATTCAAAGAATAACTGTAATTCAGCTTGTTCCAGACCTTGCCACAAGCTCCAATCTGTTCCAATTTGATAAGTAGTCTTTGAGGCAAAAATAAGTCAAAGGCCTTCATAAAGTGTGTGTGTGTATAAAGTGGACATTGAAGTCAACACCCAGAGGCGACAGTCTGTTTCATGCTAAATGTAATCGTTAGGCCATTGCATTTAGCATGAAACAGACTGTAAAACCGTAAAACTATATTTTATCATTTATATAAGTAAAAATCCGTGGTAAGTAATCCAAGTGAATCTTAATAATATAAAATATTAAAACTGATCCACAAAAGAGAGCTCAATATATTTATTATAGAGCATATATGAATTACAAGTAGATAAAATTCAATACCCTATATGATATATGGCCATTTCACCTAGAACAGGCTTGTCAGCATCAAGGAGTTAGATTAAAAAAAAAAAGAATCATAATGTTTTTGTAAATAGGAAGAAAGAGAAGGGAAATTTACAACTAAGAGAAAAAGTATTTAAAATGGGAGGGGTAAGAGAAAGATAAAGAAAAAAAAAAGAAGAAGAAATTTGGGAGAGGGATAAAGTAAATGATTAAAGGAAAGAAATTAAGATGAAAAATTTCCAAATTTCAATATTTTTCAAATTTTTCATTTTAATTGACTCTGTCACAAAGAAGCTTTGCCAATCAAGCAAGGTCTGAACAGTGCATATTAAGCAAAATCCTTCTCATCATTCCTTGAAATTATCATATATGCTTAGTTTCATATCCAAACATAAAACTAAAGAAGTAATGGATCAAACCTTCTTCATAGGCAAGTCTAATGACAGTTTTCCTCTACCCGGGGGGACACAGGTTTGAATCCTGCTCAGAGAGTGCATATTTTTCTTTAACAAGATTTCTCAAATATTTAGGCCAGTAGACTAAAATAAACAGAGCATCTACTCAAATATGAGTATCCACTAAAAAATAACATTTAAAGTGATATATCTCTATCTATAAAAGGCAGAATGTGTTTGTGTGTGTGTGACGAATGCGTGGCCTCAATTTTCGACGGATTTCCACCAAAATTTACATGCACATGCTCCGAGTTAGCGAGAAGGCCAAGACCGACTTTGCATTTCCCAACTCCCATCGATAGTGGAGATAATCAATTTTTTCATGCTTCTACGGCAGTTTTCATATAGTTTGCGGCCATTTTCTACTGGCCAGAGTGAGAGCCTATAGCTGGCTGCCACGAATAGGCAGGAAGATTCTATTGGCTAGCGTGAGAGCCAACAGCTGACTGACACGAATGTTAACTAGCATGCAAAAAAATCGATAGCTGCATTCGTCACAAGTGGGAAAAATTTAAATCTGTATGGCACTTTACTCCAATTGGATCATTCGCTTGCTTAAACTCGACGTTGATTCTGATTCCGCAGAACTGGGTTGGGTGTGAAAAAGTATTTGTTGTTAACATTCTTTTTTCATTCAGTTTTTCCAGTTACGAGTCCTTTTTTAAAGCTGATTGTTTTGTGTTCATTTTGTTTAGTTCTTTTTTCGTAAAAGATTTAATGTTTCGTATAGAGCTTAGAAAAAATTCACAGTGTGAGATAGGCAAGAAGTAAGGCATGTAGCAACATCAGCACAGCAAAGGGCACTCCTTTAAAGGCAAGGAAGGGCAAAAATATTTTAAGTCAAGTGTTAGCGATTGCTGTATGAGTCGTACGGCTTTTGAATCAAGCACGGGCAACACCGAGCCATGCTGCTAGTATATATATATATATATATATATATATATATATATATATATATATATATATATGTGTATACTTAAACAGCAATTGTTCCTTCAGACAAGGAAATTAGGGAATTTAAACATTTTTTGACTATTCTCTACTCCAAATTATTAATTACCCTTTGCAAAAACACCAGTTATATAGGTAACTATACTCGTGTCGAAAAACCTTCAAATTCTTGATTTAACAATAGCCAAATCAATCACGAAGGGAAAAAAGGTTTTAAAAAAGAAAGAGCCAGGAACATGAAAGTCTGTCGAAAATAATCGCACAGATACAGGTTAAAGGCCCAAAGAAAAAACCCCGATACAAGTAAACAACTAACTAAAGAGCTCAATACAAACATAGAGCAAACCTAGTCAAACCTAATGAGCCAGACAAACCCACTCTCAGGGTGAGACCTTGACGGGTTTGTCTGGCTCATTAGGTTTGACTAATATATATATATATATATATATATATATATATATATATATATATAACTTACACACAGTAGACCTGTTGTTGTATATGTTTTTAATCTATTTCATTGTTACTTGAATATGAATTCCTCTCTAATTTATTTTTATTTTTTTTTTGTCAAAATGGTTTTTGAAAAATAATGAAACAACAATTTTATTTTAACCTTAAAACTTGAAAAATGAATATTACAAGGCATTCGCTGAAGTCGGTTTGTTTGAGATTGATGTATTATTATTTCTGCATTTTGATATTTATATCAAAACACTAAAATAAGAATGTATCTATATATATTTTTTTTTTAATTTAATCATTTCACCCCAAGCAAGGCAATAAAACCACTCATGCAAAGAGGTACTGAGTGTTCAAGAATATGCGGAAAAAAGCACTATTAAGGAGAGAGAACAATAAAAACAAAAATTAAGATGGCAGAAGATAACAATTGACTTTGCATTTAAATTTTTGAAGATCATTTTTGACTGGGAAGCAAGAAGTAGGAAGATAATTCCACAAGTGAAGTGCAAGAGAAGAAACTGTTAGCATAGAATTTACAGTTACATCTAGTTGCCATTTCAACTGTAAAATGAGCAGACCTTGCCACTAATCTAGTACTGCACTTCAATTCAAATTTACATTTAAAATTTTCCCTTCATATATTTCAACTGAAAAAGTAACATTTGCTTATATGGTAACCACAACATTGCTGTAGTCACACATGAAGTCCTTTCAGACAGCTTTTATTTATTTTTCTTTCACTTCTTTTTAATACTTAAAATTCTAAATCCTCTTACTAAAAGATAGTCAAAGCATTTGCCAATTAGAACCTATATTAAAATGATTGGTTGTATAATGTATTTGAATTTCAGAGAGTTTATTTAAATTTGAACTAAAGGCCTCATCTTTGGTATTGTTATGTTTTAGTCAGTGTGCTCTCCAGCCTTCCTCAGGTGTCAGTCAATCCAGGTAATCTTTAAATAATTTCAAACTGAACTCTTTATTTAATCTATGAGAGTAGATTGTTGTTCAGCTATCCATGTCTAAGGATATTTCTTCCAACTATATATATGAACCCTGACCTAGGAATGTTATTATGCCACCAAATTCACAAACCCATACTTTGATCCACTAGTTTATTATCTTGTGAAAGAAGGGCAAAATGTTATGATGATAATCACAATGATGAGGTCTTTAGTCTGTAAACATTTATATAGGCTAGTTTACACATACCTGTCAAAAATGGTAACATGTCTTGTTAAGTCCTTACTGTTAGGTTTTCAGGAGTCCTTAAATAAATTGCTAATTCAAGGGAGATAACTCACATACAGCAAAAAGACATGCTACAGATGAAAAAAATGTAACATATAGAAAAACATAAAACCAAAATAATAATAAAAAATAACATCCTGATTCTTGATTATGCTAAATATGCCAAACACCTTTAATATTCCTTCTGATAACAAATTAAGTAGCTCAGGTCTTGCTCCAAACTTTTATTCTCTTTTCATTCTTAAAGGAAAACCATAAAATTACTTAATTTTTGACCATCAACTGTAGCGATGATAGTGATAACAGAATGTCTTTACATTGTTTGAATTTCAGCCTTTTTCTATTGTCAGGTGGTATTTACTGTTATGCTAAAAAAAATGACTTTTAGTCATCAGTCTATTGAGTTTGTTATTCACAAGATGCCTTGTGCATGTGACAAAACTGTTTGTCATTCATAATAATTAGATTTTGTGATTTTTACAAAATTTAGTGTTCTTTACTAAAGGTCATGTCATAGTGCATATTTTGCCCAGAACCTCTCTCAAATCTTGTCATCCCACTGGGAGCAAAGATTATTTGCTTTCATTTGGGTTTCCAGTAGTTTGTTGCTGTAGCCAGCTTTAAAATGAAAAAAAAAAAATGTAAGAAAAATGTAGTTTAAGAGCATGATTAATTTGGTTTGAAATATACCTCAATAAAGATCAAGGTATATTTTTTTCTTTATTAAGGTCTTATTACAATTATTATACAACTTCACAGATATTCAGATTCATCATTTCCCACCCTGTTAACAAGGTTGTAGAAAATGCAAGAAAGTCGCAAGTGCATTTTAATTTTTGAATTCATATTAAAACCGTTTTAATGAAACAAGAACCATATTGGAATTAGGAAATCTGGTACAAAAATGACAAACAAAATAACCTTGAAAGCAGTAACTATTTTATTGTTTAGAAATGAAGTGACTATGGTTATTCTAACTTATTTTGTCATAAATATACTTTTTTATGATTACAAAAGTACCTAGAAAGAATATGACTTGTAAAAATGCATAGTTTAGCAGTAAGGTTAGTGTTAACATTTTGTACACTTTGTTTACAGTATCTAAAAATATCACATTGAATTTAATTATGACATTAACTTTAGATAACAATGTTCTTAAATAAATTTTCATTAATTTTGTAGTATAAAGTATCCTGTTTGCTCCTATTTTGTTTTTAACAATAAACTAAACAAAATTTGATATACTTTTTTAAAATACCTTTCAGAAAGAAAAATCCAAATTACTCATAAAAAATTAAATTTTATCATCAATCTATTTGTTATGAATAGCAATATCAAACAAAAATATTGACTTTATATAACAAATAATAGCATTTTTAAATAAATTTCCCAATGCTAAAACAGAATTGAAGAAAAGATCTTCAGAAGAAAAGATCTTCAGAAGAAAAGTCTTAAAAATTAAACCTAAAATATTATTAAAATTAACTTTCTTGGGAGAGACTGTAATTTTTCTAATAAGAAAGAAAAATAGGATTAATAAATTGATTTCTTTAAGTCAAGTAAAATTAAAATGTTGTATTTCAGTATAAGAACCATGGTAAAAATTAAACATATTTTTTTCATTTGTTAGAAACAGAAATACAAATTACTCAATAATAAAGTTGATCATTAATGTGTTTGTTTTTATGAATAAAAATTGCATAAAAAAGATTAAATTAACTTTAAGTGAAAAATGTTAAAACTTCCAAGTAATAAGACCAAGACTAAATTACATTTTTTAACAAATTTCACATATTTTACAATAAAAACATAATATAGCTAGTCCAAAGAAAATAAATCTAATTTTTTTCAAAATTTAAAAAGCAAAAATTTCTTACACCAATTATAGCAGAACAACATTTGCAATAGGTCTAGGCAAGAGATGCACTATGACATGGCCTTTATTTAAGAATGACATTTTTTTCAAAAGAAACCTTTCACAATCATGCATTTTATGACTGTTTTCTTGTGGTGGGGGAGCTGCTTTTTACTTTGATCTAAACTCATGTTGTTAGGATAAAATTGTATGAAAGCGATACAATTTACTGACAATCAATTATTTTCTGCATTGGTTCAAATCCATAAGTGATTAAAGTTTCTCTAAGAAACCTGTTTGCCGGTTATCAATATTTAATTTGACTAAACAGTGAAATATCAACTAAACTTCCTTACTATATAAATATGGATTATTTTCTTTTCTTTCAAAATCTGATTTGAAAGGGAATTATCTGGAGATCTGATATTCCTGGGGACAATATATTCTAGTATGTAGGTATGTCTTCACTTTAGACCACTGAACAACTAGTTGTTGTTTAAATGGATATATTGAAACTCTGATCCCACCAACAGAATTTGGTATTCAATGGCTAAGCCATTGCTAAAGTAATACACTGGAAAATCAATAACCCTACAAATAAATTGAAATGCCAAAAAACTCTAAATACTGGATGTTTTCGCCTTTCTCCACCTGTAGAAACGGACTCCACTAGATAACACAAGTAAAAATGTAGTGTAGCAGCTATGAAGACATGGAATTGATTTAACATCATTCAGTCATCGAATGATTGTTGAGGCCAGAAAGATAAGTATACTCTATTGTTGAGGTGGCAACTGCGACAAGTTTTTCTCCACACAAATAGCAAGGGTATACCAGGAATGAGAGAATTCCTGATAGATATCAGCAGCAAATGGAAACTGCAAGTGCCCATAGGTATTGCAAGGACAAGACAGTCCACAACTGACATGGATGGTAACTACACAAGGGGAATATTGCATCAAACCAACCACCCTCCCACCCAGTTCATTGCTGGTGATACTCAAGATACTGTACAGACAGCATACACTGTATTACATGGCATTTTGTAGTGATCGGCCAACAAGGGTACCATTATTGACACCACAGTATTGGTTATTTTGTCACACCCAGGCCAGAGAACATCATCATTGAACTGTGGCACACTGACACTATATTGCCTTGTCAGACAAGTTCTATTTCCAGCTGTTTTGAGTAAAGGTCAAGTTCATGTGTGAAGAAGACTACACAGGTTGATGGTGTAGGATGTTTCCTTTTGGGTTTCCTAAAAACCACCAGTGAAACATGAGTCCTTTTTGACATATGTGATATATAGAGATCTGGTTGCAAACCTCTGTAAATTCCCAATAGTGAAACACAACTTTGTTATGAACAGTATTGGAATCTGCCTAGATAGATACAATTCCAGCACCTTGTAGACTCTGTACCACATAAAGTAGATACCATTATTCTGGCAAAAGGAGGAGTAACACATGATGAGGTAGCTGTTTCAGTTGTTTTTGACACTCCAGTCTATGATTCTTTATGGTTACCCAACAAAACACAAAATGACAATAATAATCAAAAAATACATGTAATGTTTATGCCCCCATATTTAATTGAAAATGTATAAATTTTAATTTTTTTTTTATATTAATCAAAATTTTATCTTAAAAAAAAAAAAACTTTTAGAAAGCTACTGCATATATTTTGACTCTTTCCTGCTTATACCTAAACTTCTTGAAAGTGTTTATTTATACAATCACATTGTAATTATTAATTTTAATACTCTGGCATTGATTGAACCCAGTGTATCAATTACAGGATTTTAACAATTTACTGAATTTAAATTTACTTTAAAAATTAGGAGATCTGTTGATTCTGCTTTGTTTCAACCTTACCATATCCTCAGGCAATTTTTTTCAATTGACCTCCTAACAATTATTTTTTTAAAAAAAAGAAATAATGAGCACTTTATTATTTTAAAAAAAATAAATAAATGCACAATGTTGGGTGTTATAGAAAGGAAGAAGAAAGGGGAGGAGAAGAAAAGCAAGAGCATTATAAATGTATCATGGGGGGTGTAATTAAAATGTACATATATTTTTTTATACAGCCTCATATGAATGTAAGAGGAATTCTTTTGTATATATGCAACAGCTCATGATTTCAGATCTGAAAAGGTTCTTTGGATCCTGAAATGTCATTATTGCTAATTTTTCTTATTAGCAGAGATTGCAAATGCTATTTTGGTTGTAAGGATTTGCCTTTCTTTAAAATTTTCCAGTTTGCATTCAGATCTCTGCTGTTATTTTTTTTTTCTTTTAAATTCCACACATGGTTAGTTAGTTTGGTAGAGCAACTAAGACTTACTAGCTTGAATGTCAACCTATGATTGTACTATCTTCATTTGAAAGTCTCCTCAGTACATCCTATGTACATTTTATTCTGGCTATTAACATCTATTACTTCTGCTTTATAGATTATTTCTTCAGTTTTACAAGCTTCATTTAATGGACATCTATTTTTATTTCTACAGTTGCATAAATTACTAGTGTTGACTATATTTTGCTGCACATTAGTTTTGAAATTTCTGGCATTTTGTCTATTATTGTTTCTAAATTCTGTAGCTTAATTTAACTGTGTTTTTATTAAATCTTATGTAATTCTGAATTTTTTGGGAAGTGTTTAGTAAGTAAATTGAAAAATAACTTTCCTATATATATATATATATATATATATATATATATATATATATATATATATATTCTGCTTACATTGGTTTCAACCTTTCGGTATCTTTAGGCAATTTCAGTCAATTGATTTCCTAATGTTTTTTTTTTTTATGAGCACTATATTATTTAATAGTGCATGACAGATGTGGTAAAGCACCTGTATTGGGAATATAGGGGGGGGGGGGGGGTAAATGAAATATACATACTTTTTCATTCCACTTCATATGAACTCAAAAGGGACATTTTTAGTATGTATACAATGGGTCATAATTTCTGATCTCTCATTCAAAAGTTTTGTTTTATTTTTGGTCTGGAAATGTTATTTGTTAACTATTTTTGTTAACAAACGTTGCAGATATTACTATGTTTGTAAGGTTTTTTTGTTTTTTTTTTAATTTTCCAGTTTATAATTGGATCTTTTTTTATTTTTTGTCTTTAATTTCCACACATGGTTGGCTAGTCTAGTAGAATTCCTAAAACTTTCTAGCTTAAAAGATAACTTGTGATTGTACCACCTCTTTTTCAGTATACCCTATGTATATTTTTTCTGGCCATTTGTATCTATTACTTCTGTTTTGTAAATTATTGCTTCAGTTTTGCACACTTAATGGACATCTACTGTTATTTCTACAGTTATATATATCAATGTTAACAATGTTTTGATCCACATTATTTTTTAAATTTCTGGTGATTTGTCTTTTTATTGTGGTTTCTAAATTACTAGTACAGCTGTAACTTAATTTAACTGTGTTTTTATTAAATATTTTATGTAATTTGGAATTTTGGGGGAAGTGTTTATTAAGTAATTTAAAAAATATTTTTCCTATTTTACACTTGTCCTCTAAGTTAAAAGTGGGGGTTAAACCAAATAATATTTTTTTCTTTTCCTCAAATTGTTCTTCATTTGTTGTTTTATTTGAGGTTTAAATTCCAGTTTGGTTTTATGTCTATCTTCTTTTAAAGTCCTTTCATATTCTTTCCTTTTTATCTTCAAAAATTATTTTACAAGTGGAATTTCTAGATAACCTGGACTCTATTACTTTGAGGATGTGCTTTATTATACTCGCGGGGTGGTTGGATTTAACATTCAGGTATTTTAATTTTGTGTTGGGTTTCATGTATGGGGAGACACTGCCAGTTTGTAGATATAATTAATTTGACAATTTTCTTATTCATATTGACTTTTATTTCAAAGTCGAGGCTTTTGAAGAGTTTGAAAAGCACTTTTCTTATATTGTTATTTGTTCTTCTGCTGTATGGCACTCTAATCAGCCTGTCATTCCTATCCAGGCCGTGGTTGTTTATATGTACAATTTTATTGATTTTATATAAAATATGTAGGCTTATTAATTCTGAAACCTCAGCACCATCAAACAAAACTTATGGTACATTAAAACAGTCCTTTTTTTTTTTATCATGTAATCCAAGCTTCTCCATTGTGGAATAAAATTGATTTATGGCAATGTAAAATTATGTTCATTTGTTCAGGTATTCTATTTATGAAACCTTTGGTGAAGTACAAATCCTCAAGCAGACCTTTTTTATATGTAGATAGATAAAGGTTTTTTTCATGTTGTATTTTAAAAATACATATTTATCTTTATTTTTAATTTTGTGGAACCAAGAAATGCGCTTAATTGTGTCCTTCCATTGATTGACTTGTGTAACGATCCTTAAGGAGTCACATTTTTATCAGTATTTCTTGTCTTATTTTACCCAGTTCAGTTTTAGTTGGGTTTATTTGTCTAAAAGAAGGATTATTGGGGAATTTGTCTTTATGGTTGTTTATGGTTAGAAATGCTTGCTTACCCTGTCACTTATACCCAGTGATATTTGGCTGTGATATTTTTTGCCTCCGTGTTTATACTTTCAATGTACAAGTTTGGTGCTTTTATGTAAGTTTTTATATATATTATGTATATGAAAAGAAAAAAGAAAATTGTTAATTCTTCATTTATATAAGGTATTTGTAGATTCTTTATTATATGATATTACATTCGAACATATGTAAAACCGCTACATAAATTCATTCGTGTTTCGCTGCATATCATCACATCTCATCAGGTGGTGGTTGCCTGATGAGATGTGTTGATATGCACAAACTCATATCCATTCAACTAAATAATATATATATATATATATATATATATATATATATATATATATATATCTCAAACATTGCCTACATCACTACATTATGAAACTCACCATTTGTCTCTACCTACCCTGATGATGGCTTAAAATAGTCAAAAGCTTGGACCATATTTCTTCCAGAATGAACTTTGGATAATTTCTGATGGCATTTCCTCCTTGTTCTAGAAGTATAATCCGTAATTTTGAAAAGTCGATCAATAAAATTGGCACAAAATGTCTGCTGTCTTTAATAGCATTTGCTTTAAAGAACATTTACTGCCTAAATACTGTGTGTGTGTGTGTGTGTGTGTGTGTGTGTATTAGTGTGTGTACTAGTTTACTCATGTCATCAAAAAAATGATTTCAATATTTAAATGTCTAAAATTTGATTGTACATTACAATAGAAAAATTAATTTTTACTAATAAATGGATATTAATCTGGAAGATCAAAATAATTCATGACATTTTATTTGTCAAATTTAAAATAACATAAAATTTTATTTCTATGCCAGTAGACAAATTCAATACACAGAGATGGACAACTTGGCCCCCTCTATGTAGTGGACTCATCCAGTGATATAGAAAAGTATTACACGCACACACACTCAGTTAATGTCTTCATTTATGTGTATTTTATCATGACTGATCAGATAAAACGAGAAAAATAGTCATCCCCATTATCAAATAAGCTCTATAACCTGTCCCTTTTCCCTTTCATTTTACATTTATTTGTCTGAATTCATCAATCTATCATTTTATTCTATTCTAATAGATGTTCCTCTATGAAATCAATTCTTTGTCAGAACCATAGCCTATGAGACTGGGACCCAGGATAAGACATTAATTTCTTCTTTGTTTTGTAATTGGCAAATGGCAATAAGATGAATACTATTAAAGCCATAGCCACAAGAGATTCAGTGAAATATATTTTTAAGACATTCCCCAGATTTTAAAACTTTTTTTTTCCCCATCCACTTGGGTTTCCAGTTTTCATTTTGAATTTCTTCAACCTTTTCACTTGGCAAATGAATCTTAAATTACCAGAATCAGCAATTGCCTGCAAGAAACAAAATGTACAAGTTGACTTATAATCCATTTCCTTTAAGGAGAGAAGTTAGAGAGGGAAGAATGCTGAAACAAACAGGAATATAGGACATTTACTTTCTGTAAAAATGTAGTAATAACTTTAGAAAATTATAAATGAAAAGTAACTGAGCCTTTTTACATTACTTAAAGCTATATACGCTTTAAATAATATAAGAAGCTTTGAGGAGATGCTGAAAAGATCTCTTCAGCACAGCTCTTCTAAAAATAATGTTCTAGAAATTGCTCAGACCATGAATTTTTCAGCACATCAGCATGGATAGGTTCTATGCATTTCTCTTATTTTTTTTCCCTTGTTTGTTTTTCACTAACTATTTTATGCCTGAAAATATTAGCTGAAACATTCACCCTGAATGGACATGTTCCTCTGAGATAACTCTACTTATTCTATTAGCTTTCTGCTGTCCACAATTAATAAAACTTTTATCAGAACACATGTCAAAGAGGATTAAAAAAAGAAAATGAAAGGTAAAAAACCTCACCAACTGAAATTAAAGAGGAAGCCAAATCAAAATTTTTAGCTCTTCCTCTAATATAAAAATCTTTCTCTCCTTTTACTAGCATGTATATATATATTTTATGGATACCCATTTTTGCATAGGCAGCCTGGTATGCACAAAATAATATTTGAATTCGCAGGAAATAATTTTGGATAAAAAGAATCCATTGATCACACACACACTTATTTTAAATGTTATTTTTAGTGGATGCCCATATTTAAGTAGATGCTCTGTTTATTTATTTATTAAAAAGTATATTTATTTTTGTCTACTAGCCTGTATATTTAAGAAATCCTAAAGAAAAAAATTGCACCCTCTGGCAAGATTTGAAACTGCATCTCCCTTTTCAGGAGAAAACATCGAGAGAGAACATTTTTTTAATAAGTTTTCTTGAATTTTCAGGCTGGTAGATGAAAATAAATAGTCTGCTTTTAAAAAATAAAATAAATGAAGTGTTTACTCAAATGTGGGTATCCACTAAAAATAACATTTAAAGTGATGAAAATATGTCACATTAATAAAGAAATAAATCCCTTATTTTTTATATATACACACACACACATATATATATTTATGTGTGTGTGTGTGTGTGTGTGTGTACCATGGATTATTTATTTATTAATTCAACATATATACACTGCATATACTTGTGTATAAGCCTACTTCATGTATCATGCGACCATGCAATCTTTTTGTGAAAAACCTGGGGTTTCTTGGGGTTTTTTTTTCTTCACTTCAGTAATAATGTAAACACATGCAAACGAAGATGAACGTAAATTGGAGGAAGGAAAAAAAAAAAGAAAATTGTTAATTCTTCATTTATATAAGTTATTTGTAGATTTTAAGTAGCATATATAGTGAATGAGGTTCTACTGTTCATGTAGCAACACAAAGAAAGAAGGAACCTAGGTTACAGGTGGCAGGCTAAAGGAGCTTACTTGTACTGTTAAGGTTAACCAAAGATATTTTGATAATGTAGGCCTATCAGGTAGGTTACACTCACTGAAAATGCATGAATTTGAACCTCTTAAAAAAAATTTAAAAAATAACCGGTATATAGTGCAACCACCTATTTTTGTCTAAAAAATGATCATAAAACCTTGCATTGTACTTGAGTATGTTGGTGGTAACTTTTTTTTTTTTTTTTTTTTTGCATGAGTCCATTATGGTCATATTTTCCACAAGTATATTACAGACAGAGGTTGTTAGGTCATGTGTGTGTTTAAATGGGCCCTAATGGAGCTATGATCTGAGAGATGCAAAGAAATGCTTATCAAGAAGACATACATTGCATCTCTTGTACATAGGTCCATTATGACCCATTTAAACACACACACAGACCTACCAACCTCTGTCTGTTACATACTTTTGTGAAATATGACCATTATTTATTTATTTATTTATTTTTATATAAATATATAAATATATATATATATATATATATATATATATACTGTATTCTCTCCTGTCATTTTCAGCATATGAGGGTCAAGCATCTCAGTTCTTAGAACCAACAGACAGACTACTCGGACATATCATTATTTGGTCATACTGGTGAAAGCTTTTGCAGACAATGCTTTTTGGAAGAACCAAATATAGAGACCTGGTGCACAGTATGCCACAAGGTCCCCCAAATGACCCTTCGCAGGCTTTGAATTCAAAGTTGTCCTTCTAGACCATTTCCGCCCAAGGCTATAGGACACTTCGTCCTGTTATTTACCCATCACTGGGGGAGAAGTTTCTTGCCTTTCCCAAGGGTATTAGTACATAAGTGAATGTAATGAGCCCAACCGGAATTTGAACTTGGCTCTCAGATTCCTCAATCCGAGTCGTTATTCATTACTCTACTGTGCCTTTGAGAGCCATGGTTATTCATCTCCTAAAGAGACATGGCACATAGAAGAAAAATATGGTAAGGTTTTAAAAGGAAAAAAATGAAATTTGAAAAAAAAAATTCTTTGTCACAAGAGGCTTATATCATTCCTATAATGGGCACTTTTATGTGGTGTAATGGTTAGAAAGCTTGTCTTGCTAGATCAATTATGACTCAGTAATGAGTTTAATCTTCATTGAGTGCTTCTTACTTTTGGCGTTGTGCCACACCTAACCTACACTTAGAAAATCCCTATATCATTCCTACAATTGCTATTATTATCTACAATTATTTCAATTTGAATGTGCTTAAATTTTAAAATGTTTTTATTTTTCATCTTTTATACTTCCCTCAAAATTTTTTTTCCGATGGGTCAAGAAGACAAGGATTATTTTACTCAAAGCATGAAATTGCTTTTCAAAAATGAATATTTCATAAGTCATCAGGATTTTTTTTATTTCCAGTTAGATGCTCAGTGGAATGGAAGATACATGAATTTATACAAAAACTGGCTGGAATTCATGTTCACTGACTTGTAAAATCCACCATCATAAGAACCTGGTGTTTTCTTTCTCTGTTTTGAACTCTAACACATCATTTCAATAGCTTTGATGAGTTAGGCAGTTTGTGCTATGCTGATTGTACTGAATTTCACTGATGAAGATTTTAAAATAGAGTAGATGTTTCCTAAGCTTAGCTTTGTCTGACATAAAGCTAGAATAATGGTTCACCAAATGAGGTCTGATTCAGCAACAATGGCCTGCAAGATATTAATCTAGTGTCTAAATTCTATTTAACGTCTATTTCTGCAGCATGACTTTCTACAATGAAAGATGGTGCCGACTCCTCACGGGTTGCTTTGCTGTCTTCTCCTCATGAAAATAAATGGTTACCTTCTATAGGTTAATGAATCTTGCTTGTCTGGGTTAATGCTGCTATACAATCAGTAATATCTTTCTTGGATGACTTCAGTCTCTCTTTGGTTGCCATATCTTTAACTGGGAGTTCATTCTCTGAGGCTATCATGTTTCAAATTAAATTTTCACTAAATTTCAAATCTAGTTTATTGTAATAGGAGTTTGCCTCTTGCTAAGCAGTTCTTCAATGTTTTCATTAAATTTATCATTGGCACTTTTGGGCTGTTGAACTCATTACTGTATAAGATTTTCAAGTGATTAAAACCCTTCTAGTCAGAAATATGACCCTCCCTTGTCCTGCCAATAAAATACCCTGTAAGTTGAATAAGGAAAAAAAAGGAAATATTAAATGGAAAGTCAATGAAGTTGTAATAAAGTGTAGGTAAAATAAAAATAAAAAATAATTTTACTGACTTAAATGAGAATAACAGGGTCTAAATGAAAGCAAGTCATACTAACAAATGTTGAAAACATGATGACTAATTTGATACTGTTTTTGATAGATTAATGCAGTGATCCAATATAGTTGAAATTACACAATCTGACATTATATCGAGATTAGCAATGGAACCAGATTACATGTGGTGAGATTTATTAATCAAATTGTAGTAGGTTTAGCTTAATGGTTAGAACAGGGGTGGTCTCTGAAATATCTGTTGGTTAGTCTTGTAACTCCCTCACCACTTTCCTCCCCTCCCCCCAAATAGATGGAACACTAATTATCAGTATTTATTTATAAGAAATTACATGTTAGATTTATTTATCCATGTAGAATCAAAGCACCTATGAGTTTAGCTGAGTAGTTGCAAGGGACGACTGAGGAACAAGAGGGTTGAGTTTCCATGGAAAATGCCAGAAGAGTTGGATTATCAATGCTCTTCCTCACAGTTGTTCTAATACCTGTTCAACTTTCACTCTGATTTCTTGTCATTTTTTTTTTTTTTTTTTTTTCAGAAATTTCATATTTTTAAAAAAAAAAGAACATAGCTTTCTTCCTTCCTTTGAATTTGAACTTGAGCTCAAGACACCAGACCCTCATATGATGCAATTTGTTACAAGTTTTAATTAATGCTGCAAGTTAGACACAAACAAAGAGATTTCAGCTGTCATTCACTAGAAAGGCATAACAAAAGCCAGTTGTTGTTATCAAGATGTTTGCAGCTGTCACTCAAGGGAGGTAAATGTGTTTTGCTCTTGCTAATACTCTGCTTGAGGGCTTTAAGTAAAACATGATGGTGGTGGGGACAGGTTTCCAGATGTTTAAACACTTTGCTCCTCCTACATCCCAATGACAAAAACCATTTGATACTGCAACAATGAAATATTTGTGTTCTACAGAACTCACTGATGAAACTTGTTTTACTGTTATTTTTTTTATTGTGGTTACCTCCATGTTCAGAGCAAAGGGCTTTGTGAAACAATGAGGTTGACACCGTTACTTTAGTTTGCTCATCTTTACAAGTTTGCTATGTTTCTGCTCATCTTTACAAGTTTGCAGCAGTTAACAAAAGGTCAAATTTGTTTGCTAATTTTTATATATATATATATATATATATATATATATATATATATATATATATATATATATATATAATGTTATTTTCATGTTTACTCTGTAACCATAAGACAACAAGGTTTACCTCCATGTAACATTTATACATGTCAGTATGCCAGGAAGTTTTATTCAAATGTTAATTTGTTATGTACCAAGCAGAAAGAAATTGGATTGTGCACTAGAAGTTTAATTTTGCACAGGATTGTGAAGGAGATTAAATGTTTATCTAGATTTAACTGAAAAGCGTTTATTTTGTTCATAATCGAGTCATAACTCAGTAGATCAATGACTGAAGTGTATATTGTAAGGTCTCCAGTTAGATTTTCTGCAACTGGGCAGAGTGAATAGTATGGTAAAAAAAGAAATGTGTTTAATCTCTCTACAAAAGATATCTACCTTTGTTTATTATGCATAACTTAGAGAAAAGTCTTTTTTTTATTTCTTCATAGAATATACCTTGACCAAGGGCTGAAGAATGAATATATGTAATGTGCTAACAATAGCAAGTATATGAAGAGGAATTATGAAAATGAAATGAAAAATACTTTGCTTATATGCTTAAAACATGACATGTATTATGAACGTATATTACCACAGGCAACAAACTTAGAAATTACAAAGATCACTTGAAAAGAATCTGAAAAATGCACAATGATCAATGGAAAGAGTAAAGCAAAGGTTAGCTCTAAGATATAGAAAAAGGTCAAGCTGGGTCAAGGAACAGGTTAAGATAAAAGATATTGAAGTGACTAAATATGGTGGTGGACAATACACGTAGCAAGAAGAATAGACAACAGGTGGATTAAGTTTTCTTGATTCTGTAACAAAAAAAAAATGACTGAAAATAGAAAGATGAGATAGAGGAGTTTGAAGGTAAGATATGATAGAGAATAACGCAGTTATGGTCATCATGGAAGGAATTGGAAAAGGCCTTTGTTCTGTGGTTAACTAGCATTGACTAATATACCTTTGTTTTGTTTTTTTTAGTTCTAGAATAAAAAAGAACTGTATTTAAAAAAAAAAAAAATCAATTTGATACTAAGAAAATATAGAACTAAACAAACGGATGTAATTAAAAACAAAAGATGATCACAAGATACTATGTACATCTGATGAAGGATGGAAATGAGACTGTTAAATGTTATGTTCAGACAATAAAAAAAATTGAAAATGCTCACCTGTATAGTTCATTGAATAAATTCTTTCTCTTTCAAACTGTTTATTGCAGCGTCCCTCTCTATTTTATTCCAGAAAAGAAAGAATTGAGAGGCAAAAAAAGAATGGTTGCATGATCCCCCCCCCCCCCCGATCTAACTACTCATACTCTTTTCCTTCCTACTACTACTGCTTTTGCTCTAAAGTATGGTGAAAATTTTCTGCCCAACCAAGAAATCCTTTTTAAAAAAAAAAAAGGATCTGATGTTTGGTCTGGTCATTTGACTAGATTTTAAGTCGGTATAGACAAAAGTTTTTCAGCACCCCATCAGAATAAGAAATAAATGCACCAAGAGGAAATAAGTCAGACATTCATATTAAATGACTTCTTTTTTTTATTTTTTATTTTTTTTCTTAACATGCATCAGCCCAACAAATTTATTCAACAGACTTTTGCCCTGAAATGTGTTTTTCTTAAATTTGTGTGACAGTTTGAAATTTAAAACTTTAATTCAAACAAAGTAATTTTTTTCTGGAATTTGAAACTACCATGCTGCAAATGTTTTTAGCTTATCTGTTGCATTTTAGACATAAAGAGCCAACAAAATGCTTTCTTGAAGGTTAAGTTGTCAGACTGTTACTGCTTTTACCAGAAACTAATATATGTCTTTATTTATATTTTTTTCTTTGCTATCTGTAAGACCACAGAAACTTTTTATTACTTTATTATATTTTACTCGAGTTACTAGTGAATGTTTAAATTTTAAAATGAGTATTTTAATGTAAATTGACTTGCATTACAACTGTTATCTGAACAAAATAGCAGTTTCAACTTGCAAAATAAGTCTTGTCAAATTGATAAATCCTTGCAATAATAGTGAAAATTTATTTGTTATAAGCCATTCATTTTATGCTGTCTTTTATACACTGTCAGATTTTATTATGCAAATGAGGGTTTTTATAATTGAATTGATATTAACGAATCTTGGTAAAATTTTCAGGATATATTTACATTTTTATAATCAGTGTATCCTGTGAGTTTCAGCTGATAATATCTATCCTTATTATTAATAGTAACTTGTTTGGAGAGTATCAGATTTTTTAATGCAAAGTGTATCTATAAATATATATAAATTTGCATTTATAGCTAAATCTCCAAAATATAGGAACATATTTGGTTAATTCAATATCCCATACACCTGAATCAATTTGTAGTATAATTGGTAGAAATGCCCGACAAACAGAATTGACCAAGTTTTCAATAAACAATAACAAGAGAAAGATAAGAACAGGGCAAAAATTAATACAAAACACACACACACACACACACACACACTGGTGTGTGCAAGACAAAAGTAGGCAAAGCAACAGTAATAAGGAAAAAAGTTCACAAAATAAGAATGGTGTCAACTCACAAAAGGGATACAGACAAGTGATTGCAGTGTTCTGACTTCAAGACAAGAAAGAACAGAAATATGACATATGTGACAAAGAGGTGGCTTATCTTATTGGCTAGGAAGAAAAGCTAGCATGCATCTGTATTTAGGGAGGGAGATGTTCATTCCTGATTAGATTAGAACCAATAAAATTATTGTTTTATTAGATGTTAATCTAGATTCCATGATTTTCTATAACTTTTTCAACCATTGATATATTTTTTTTTTTAAATCCTTTCTACTATTTCAACTTTAATGTTACTTGCAACAGTTTTATTGCTTCCCAGAGATCTTCTTTGCTTTCATTCTCATATACATCTCTTTTAATGATGGACTACAAATCTTCTATGATATTATTAGTATTTGGAGAGACTAGAGACCATTTCATTAATTTTTGTACCCTTGAAACTTTTTTTTGCAAAGTGTGCACTAGTTAGCTTTGCAGACAGTGAAGAATGCAATTTTCTTTTTCCAACATTGGATTTTCACTCATTTATGCATAAAGCTAGCCTGAACTTGGTTTTTCCATGTAATTTGACTCACAGGTGTTAAGGTTAGTTTACTTCTTATTTTAGAGGCAAATGACTGTGTCAAAAGTTGAAAACATTTTTAACTGAAATTCTATTGATAGTTAAAAAAGAATTTCCAGGGTAGAAGTCAAACATAGCAGATTTGAGCTTTAGGCTGCCCTCCAATGACCAAGCAAAAAAAAGTTTTTAAAATCTTTGGTACCTTGACTTTATGAATTTCAATGCTATAATACATTGGCAGCTAGGTCTCATCATTTTACAGTTGAAATAGCTAAATGTAATTGTAAGTTTTATGCTAACAATATCTTCTCTTGCACTTCTCGCATGTGAAACTCTCTTCTGGCTTGCTTTCCAGCTAACTTAATCTTCAAAAATTTAAATGATAATTATTATCTTTTATCTTAATTCCTTTTCAGTTATTGTTCTCTCTTCTTAATAAACTTTCCTTTTCTCATATTCTTTCACACTTAATAATCTGTTGCATCTTAAGGCTTTATTGCCTTGCTTGGGGTGAAATGATTAAAAAAATAGTATTTCTCGTGTTGTGACTAAATTGTCCATGTTTGTTTACCATTTTTAAATTCTCTTACATTTTTAATTCAGTTTATGATAAACAGAAAACATAGCACATAAATCTTAGTTTAATTGTTTATTCAAGTTTTCTAAACCAAAATTGACAGAAAAAATATAAATTTTCTTGTTTATTTATCAAAGCAAAGTTATTTCTTAAATAATTGTGATGATATTTGTTGTTGCTGCAGTAAAATGGAAGAAAGTTTTGTTAAAACCTCAGAAAGTGTTATGTACTGAGAGACATTGAAATGAGAAAGGTTAATACCAAAAACCCATTGGAAGAATTGATAATTTAATTCACACATAAACAACTTGAATTGTATGTCGCGCGGTTTGAACAATGGGAAAGTGACCCAGACTTGGTGGGGAGGAGGCAATGTTGATTAACACACAACTACAAATGCAGGCTGGAAAGTGAAAAAATAGATTTTGTAAACAACTAAGTTTTCCTGGACTGAAAATGGTCAAGGTAGCAGGTGCAGATAAGACATCAAGGAAGATGGTGGAACTACCCACGCTCCCTGAAGAGGTCGGTGAGAGAGGATAATAAAAGAGAGGGAATTCCCCAAAGTTATGACATAATCTGAAGGGGATTCACCTAAATGCTCCTACCTTACCATACCCCTATGTCAGTTTGGGTGAATGTCCATAAATACAAATGCACGAAGCAAATTAGTAGAAGAGAAAAGAGAGGCAGAAGAAACCAGAGACAGGAGAGAGGCCCACGTGATTATCTGTTGACGAAAGCCTCCAACTTCAGCTTTGTATCAAACTTTACCAAAGCAGCAAACTAAACTTTGCCAAGTCAACAATGATAGTATCAGTTCCAATTTAGATGCGGGTTAGGCTGATAATTAATTGAATGCAAACTCTGACATTATTGTACAGAGGACTGACATAAAAACAGTATTTACTTTTGTTCAATTTATTCGAGTGTTATTTTTTTTCCCCTGTATGTCATCACCCTGCTTAGGCCAGCACAACGCAAAGATACCTGTGACAATTTGGTCTTAGCTGCCTTATGATCAACTTTAAATCACAATGTGGGATAGGGCAGGCCTGAGATCGAAGCAATCTTCATTGATCAGCCACGGTGTTGGAAGTCTTGGATGACCAAGGAAGATGTTGCTCAATTACGTAATAATATTTTTCACATTTAGATATGAATAATATAAATATCTAAATTTAAGCTCATCAACTTTCATTTCAGTTTCATTCGCCAATTTAAAATGAAGCACTTAAGTTTTGTTTTTTGTTTGAGTGTTCCATTTCTTAAAAACCCTCCACTGTTGGTGAGAAATAAGAAATTAGTTGCTTTTCGAATAAATATAATGGAATTACAATTAAAAATTTCTTATTGTCTCCACATCATGTCAAAAAGCCTAACTAGTTGTCTGAAATTAATATTCAGTGGGTTGATATTAATTTCAAGCCCCCTGCACAACATTCACAGCATATATACGAGCAAAGTCAGCTGGAGGGATGTCAACATGGACCATTGTGAATCATTTGTAGCAAGACTGGGGATGCAGACCTCTAGCCAGACTTCACATATGCCACAACACCATCATTACCTGGTTTCATGGTGTAGGGTATCATAAATTACAACACTTGCTAACATTTTGGTATTTGTAGAGGGAAAATCAAAACAGTTCCATGTACATCTGGAACATTGTCAAGATGTTTGACATGATCAGATCTTTCTCCATATTGAACATGTCTAGGTGATGATGGGATAACACCTGCCTTATTCAGTTGGCCCACCTGCAACTCTTGCTTTGTGTGAACAAGATCAAGAGGCAGGAAATAATATATCACAAAATGCTTATTTGCCATCTGTGAGTGTACAAACCTATGTGTTAATACCTAAAGGGGATATACAGTGTATTAATATGTAGTTTGAGTACTGTAAATAGGCCCTTATTTTGGAACCTGTGCTTGCATGCACGCACACGCACATTTTATAGTGTCTTGAAGTCCTCTAAAGTCACATGAGCGTGAAACTGGTTATGACTAGGGCCATCCTTTCATAGGAATTAATGTTGTCAAGCATTTTTTCTCTGTCTAGGTAATCTAAGTGTTGAGCACTTTACTGAGTAAGTAGGTGTGTGCCTTTTAGATCTTTTTTCTTTTGCTGTCCTTTTGAGATTTTATCATGTTTACGGGTATTTAGGTCTTTTAGCAAGTTGTCCATTGGGTCCACCAATAGTTTGGGTTTTTGTTACATATATATATGTATGTATGTATGTCTGATTGAATAAATTACAGGCATTATGTCTGCTAATTTTTAACAAAATCCATTCATACTCATGAATAACCTTCCATGTATTGATGTTAAAAGGATGAGAGAAATGTGCTATAGCTGTTTAAATTTCTTTTATTTTTATTTCCCAAGTACTTTCAAACTTCTTCCAAGATCATCTTCAGGGGTGCAAGTAGTACAAAACTATATGTTGTTCATTAGTATAAGTATTTATACAAAGATGTGTGGCGTTATCCATTACCGTAATTTTTTTCATTATGCTTTTAAGTGCAAAACAGTTGACAATGTGCTGAGCATTCATTAAAATGGGAAAAAATTATCCATTATGGAATTTTTTTTCATGTTACAATATCATGGTCATGCATGCATTAAAACATAAAAAAACTGTTCGTTTACAGGCATTTCAGAACATTACTGCAGTATTAATAATTGATTCTGTTCAGTGCTGGCTTTAATTTATTCAGATATGCCTAAAAAGGAATTTGCTGCCTAAATATACAAATATATATATATATATATATATAATGACAAGTAATAAAAGGACACTACAAAAATACTGCTCAATGTAAAATTGTTAAAAATATACACAGCATCTATACAAGAATATAATATATAAAAAAGATACTTATATTTTCACTCTTTTGCAAGTCGTGAAAGTCTGTATAATATAACTATCTTTATATATACATGTGAAAAATTAAAAAATATAAAATGGCGGTACTCTACCCCTCTCATCCTGTACTGTAATTGAGCTATATTGCCTGTCTAATCTTAAATAAATTGAAATTAATATTCAGGTTTTGCATTTTTATTTTCTGTGTGTGTAAATTTTGCCTGATATTGCTAATAGCCAGAAGTTATAGATCAAGAAGAGTGAGTAATTGAATCCAGATCTGTTCTCTTGGATGTAAACTAAAAGAATTTTTTTTTAATTCTTTGTCTATGATCTTTTGTCAAATGAAGGAAAGAACTGCTGCTGTTCCAATTGTATATAAATATGCAAACACACACACATGGGTGCTGAAAGGTTCTCATGCCACCCCACTTGCTCAAGTCTGTCCAAATTAATAAACAAGGTTTTTTTTTTCCTTTTTGTCAGACAAAAACCTATAAGTGCCTACTTTCTCTCTGTTATTTGGAAAATAAAACATTCCTATAACTCTAGATACATACATAAAAAAATTCATTAATTCAGTTAAAAGTAAAGATAAAATTATCATTGATAATGGCTAAAAAATTATACCTGATAGCACTTGGACATACAGAACATTCAGACAATTCTACACAATTTATATCCAGAAAAGAAGAAAATTATAAGAACACAAGAAAAATTAAATAAAAACCTTAACTGCAGTACCTTGTCAGTCATTTTAATGAAACATATCAAAAAATGGGATTGCTGCACAAATATATATATATATATATATATATATATATATATATAGGAGGCATGGTAGAGTAGTGGATAGCAACTAGGATTGTGGAATCGAAGAGATGAGTTTGAATTCCAGTCAAATACATTACATTCGCTTACATGCTAATAACTTTGGGAAAGGTATTAATCCTCCTCTTCTCCCTCCAGCTATGGGTAAATAGCAGGACAGACTAGGTTCTATAGCCTTGGATAGCAACTAGTCTAGGAGAAGGATAACTCTGAATTCAAAACCTACGGAGGGTTGTTTGGGGACCTTGTGGCATACTGTGCACCAGGTCTCTGTATTCAGGCTTCAAAAAGGTTCTGCACAAAGCCTTGACCACTATTATCAAATCATATGTGCTGGTGTCTAGGCTGTCCGTTCCTAGGAACTGAGCTGCTTGACTCTAATACATCAAATACAACAGGAGGATCCACCATATATATATATATATATATATATATATATATATATATATATGCCTATCCGCGTACTCAATTCTGGAAAATCCTTGTTGACAACACAATTATACTTAAACATGAAAACAATAAACAAAAATTAAAAATCCTTGAAGCTATATACATAGAACAGTTGAAACCTAACCTGAACAAAATAAACTATGAAATCTCCACAAATATTCTTAAATACTTTTAATTTATAACAGAGGCCATTGGTTTATACCAACGGCTTCCCATACTTAATACTTCTCATTTTTCACTCTCACATGCTCATGTGTGACGTCATAAGCTGCGACACGATTTTTGCTTCCTTGTCTTGTATATACAAGTTTGTCGTTACTTTGAGCTTATTCAAGCAGCAAGGGCGGACTATCATTGTAGTTTAGTCTGTGTGTTGTTTGATTTATTGAAACTGTCATCTTTGATAATGGCTTATGTAAGCCGAAAGCTTAGATTGGATTTAAACATGTATCAATATGGTGTTTTCCTTTTGTCTTTCAACGATAATGTGATTAAGCTTATTAGACAACATGAAAGGAACTTACTTAAAATAGACAAAACCTGTCTATATTATTTAATGAAACATGCACTAATGAAAAATTGCTGCCGAAATATACACAATTTAAATATAAATATAAATATAAATATATATATATATATATATTTATTAATACATGTTTCATTAAATAATATAGACAAGTGTTGTCTATTTTATGTAAATTCTTTTCATATCATCTGATGAGCTTAATAACATTATCATTAAACGAAGAAAGAAAATCACAATATTGATACATATTTTTTTTAATCCTATCTATATTATTTAATGAAACATGTATTAATTAAAAAATGCTGCCTAATACACACTATATATATATATATATATATATATATATAATGCATATGTGAATTAGGATCACATATAAATTCAACAAAACAGTCAAGAAACTGTTAAAAAATCAAAACAAATCCTAGACTAAACTAATTGGACAACACCCTACAACACCCACACTATACAGCTTACCCAAAACACACAAACCTAATGTACTCATCAGACCCATTGTGTCTACCATTGACAGTGCCCTTCACAAACAAGCTAAAGCAATTGCAAAACTCTGCCACTATGCACATCAACCCGAAACACATTAAGCACTCTGGTGACCTAATCCAGAGGATAAGAAACGTAAACATGGAAAACAAGGTTATGGCAGGGGTTAGATGTCAAATCACTATACACAAAGGTATATGTTACCAAATGCCTCAACATATTAAGAAATCACCTAAAGAAATTTTTTAAAAACTTCCTCTACCAATCCATAAAAATTATCCAACTGTGCAAACTAATCACTAACCATTGTTTCTTCTCTTTCTATAAAGAATACTACAAGCAAGAATTTAGTTTGCTGATAGGACTAAACTAATAGGACAACACTGATTGCTGATAGGACTAAACTAATAGGACAACACTGATTGCTGATAGGACTAAACACTAAAAATTTAGTTTGCTGATAGGACCCCTAATAAGCAGTGTTTTTGCTTGCTTGTTCTTAGAATCTTTAAAGTCAAGCCCATTTAAACAAATCTTACCTAAAAATTCAGATATATTGATGACGTTTTTCTAATATATCTTCACAATGAAAATCTACCGAACATCATAAAGAGACTTCATAACATAGAACCTGCTATGGAATTTACACATGAACATGAAATAGACAAATTTCTATCTATTAATATGAAACAATAACAAATTAGATTTTAGATTTTACCACAAACAAAGATGATTTAATCAATTTCTGTTCCCACCACAGCCAAAAAATAAAATCAGGACTAATCATAGTTTTTTACCTCAGAGCCCTTTGAATATGCAGCCCAGATGACCTAGATGAAGAAGATATACATTGATAAAAACATTTAGACTTCTTGACTAACCAAATAATTTCATCCTCAATGCTAGAAAACAAGTCTACAAGTCTAAAAAAATGTAGACACCACCACTGACAACATAGGTACTTCAATAATACCAACAAAATTTAAAAACAAACCAATAATCCCCAACACTAAAATCTTTACCACCACATTCAAGAGAGTCTGAGATATAGTTAGGAAGAAAAATAGATCCGACACTTCATCAGATGCCAGAATTTGACATAAAATTGCCTGCAATGTAGGAAGAACTATATTGGTGAAACATCTAGAAATCTAAAAGCTCGCATCTATGGCCTACATTGGAACACCCCTTTAAAGTCACTCATAACACAGAGAAACAAAACAGGCCATAACTTCGATTTTATAAATGATAGAAAATAATTAGAAAAAACATAATTCATTTTGTATGAAATACTGGGAGAGAGTTCTGATAAATATTTCACCATCTATAAACACGCATCAAACACAACTTTTATAAAATCCATACTTAAAGAATCTAAGATATCTCTACCTACAACTACAACTGGTGTAACTTAAATTCTTTCACCCTGACACAAAACAACCCCAAATCAACATGCGAACAACTACTAAATATAGATCAAAATGCCTACAAGATGCACACACATGCAAAAACAAATACACATTATTATCCAAATCCCACATAGACAAACTATTAGGTCATCCCATAAGTTCTGTCCAAATTTTAACTTTTTGTTAAAATGAACGAAATTTAAAAAGTATTTTATAATGTCTAATGGAGCTGAGCATTATTTTTATGTTTAGATGCATTTAAACTGATCAAATTTTATTTCAGAGAACAATAAAATTAAATTTTGTTTGATTAAAACCCTGCTAACATGGAAGTACCCAAGAATCATTTGAGGCACATAATGCTTTATGAGTTCAAGAAAGGAAACTCAGCAGCCGAAGCGGCTAGAAACATTTACTCAGTTTATGGAGAGGAATGTGTGAATGAAAGAACTTGCAGAAGATGGTTTGCAAAATTCAGAGGTGGAGATTTCACTCTTGAAGATGAAGATCGAACCAGACGTCCAGTTGAATTTGATGAAAAGCTTCTTGAAGCAGCCCTTGAAGAAAATCCTGCTTTGGCAGTGGTTCTCAGTTCAAACCATACAACTGTTCATAGTCATCTTCAACAACTTGGAAAAGTTCCTAAACTTGGAAAATGGGTGCCTCATGAATTGTCTGAAAACAATCTCAAATCACGAGTTGACATCTGCTCTTCTCTCCATTCTCGCCAACTTGTTTCACTTTTTTTGGATAGACTTGTGACTGGCGACAAAAAATGGATCTTTTATCGAAACGTTAAGCATCGTAGACAGTGGCTTGGTAAAGGGGAAGGACCCCAGCCACAGCCAATCAGGGAACTTCATGGGCAAAAGGTTCTTCTTTCAATCTGGTGGGATTGCCAAGGAATAATCCACTTTGAATTCTTACCACCTAATGCAACAATTAATGCTCAAATATAGTCAGCAATTAGAGCATTTGAACCAAACTTTAAGGAAAAAAAGACCTGCTCTAGTGAATCGAAAATGGGTGATGTTTCATCAGGACAATGCACGACCACACACAGCAAAAATCACGTCACAAAAGATCGAAGAACTTGGTTGGGAGAAAATTCCTCGCCCACCTTATTCTCCCAACCTTTCTCCTTCAGACTACCATTTATTTTGTAGCTTACAGAATCATTTGGAAGAAACAGCTTTTGTAAGACAGGAAGAGGTTAAAACTGATATTTGGGAGTTCTTCGAATCAAAGCCAAAAGAATTTTACAGTAATGGAATTAGTAAGCTTGTTAATAGATGGAAGGAAGTCATAGATAATCAGGGAAAATACATTGTTTATTGAATCTATAATTAAATGTAACATTTGGTCACTTGTTTCAAAATTCAAAATTCGGACAGAACTTATGGGATGACCTGATAAAATTCTGATACAAATACATACATGAATTATACACACAAATGCTGCTTCACAAGACAGATTCATGTGTTGTCTGCTTAACCAATGAGAAAACAACACAAAAATAAAAGCGAAATATGTTAAATTTACAAATGTTTCCTATTTATTCCTTATCCTATCATATATATGTCCATGCGTGTATGACTTAACCAAATTCATGATTTAATATCTTCCATTGTTATTATGACATGCGGAATTTATTACTCTGTGAAGATAGCTTACATTACATAACAATGTTATATCTCATTACTAAATAATGGAATCTGGTTGCTAACGCATTGCTTTTTTTTTTTTTTTTTTTGCTTTTTTTCTGTCAATTTCTTTTCATAGTTTTACTTTTAACAATTTAAAAAGCAGAAGTCTTTGGTTATGATTGTCACTTCTTGGCAAAATACTAATGGAAGCCACCTTAAATTGCTTATTGAATCACTTGAATAGAATCTCAGGTGGTAATATAACCTGTGACAATAGACTTGATAGTATTATAATAATTCATACATATACAGAAAGAAATATGTACACACACACACACATCAGATATATATATATATATATATATATATATATATATATATATATATATATATATGTAGAAATGAGCTAAATAAAGAGATATGATTAACCATATATATGAGCAATTACATACACATACAGGCAAATAAATAACTATTTAATTAATGGTGTTGACAAAACAGTGCTCAATGTAGTTAAACAGAACTATAAAGTATATATTAATAATTACATATATACCTATGTTAACATTATGAGACAGTTTCATGATTTTCTCATTCATTAGGTATAAAATGTTATGAACTGTTCAATACGGTTGTTGTTTTTTTTTTTTTTAATTCTGGGTCTCATAGGAGCAACGCTACATTGTATGTGGTTCAAATAATAAATAAATATAATATAGTATTGGGGTATAAATTCAAAATATAGTGTTGATGGTTAGATAGTGAGAAATAAACTAAAGTATTAGTAAGTTTAATAGGGATATTGATTTGTTAATGTATATTGAGTCAATGGATAAGATTATTGTAATACGAACGAAAAAGCATTTATTTTTTATTATTGTTTATAAAAAGCATTTATTTTTTATTATTGTTTATATTTTTTACTTTTCTTTACCTCATATTCTTTTTTGTCACCCACGTTTTTTATTTGGTAACTAATAGCTTTTTTAGTTCATATTGCAATAATCTTATATTTTGACGCAATATACATTAACAGATCAATATCCTTATTAAACTTACTAATACCTTAGTTTATTTTTCGATATCTACCTCTCAATCTATATTTTGAATTTATACTATATTATATTTATAATAATCTTGAACTTTAAATCTACATACAATGTAGCATTGCTCCCATGAAACCCAGAATTTAAAAAAAACAACCGTATTGAAAGTTCATAACTTTTTGTACCTAATGAATGGGTAAACCCTGAAACTCTGAGACATGCTGTAAATGTAGGTATATGTGTAATTATTAATATATAATTTTTAATCAAATTTGCCCAAATTAAGGCAGTAAGGCCACAAGTGGGTTACTGGGTGTGAAAGAACTAAAAAACAGGAAGCATTAAAGAGTGAGAACAATAGAAAATAACCAGGAAGACAGTAGATAATGATTGACATTGCATTTAAATTTAAAATTTTTGAAGATCAAAGTTGGCCAGAAAGCATGAAGCCGGAAGAGAGTTCCACAGGTGACAAGTGCGAGAAAAACTTTTAGCATAGAAATTACTGTTGTATCTAGCCAATGTAAATTGATGAGATCTTGTTGCTAATCTAGTACTGTGCTTAAATTCATAAACTCTAGATAACAAAACAAAGAGCTCATCCAAACAATAACCATGAAAGTATTTATTGAAAAAGGCACAAGGAAGCAGCTACTTTATACAGTGGGAATGTTCTTGAAGCCAAGATGTCAGGACCAATAATATTGCTGAATCTTCTTTGGATTTTATCAAAAATCTCTAAATAAATAGCAGGATCATCGGATCATATGTGGCAGCAATATTTTAAACCTGGGCAAATTGTAGACTTATAGATATGTAAAATAGATTCTGAAGAGAAAAATTATATAGCACGACACAGTGAACCAACTTTTTAGTAGCTGACCTGGCTATATATATATATATATATATATATATATATATATATATATATATATATATATGTGTGTGTGTGTTTGTTTTTTGGTCATACTTTTCTACTTCACAAATTTTGATTTTTCTGTTGAAGCATAAATGATAATTATTCAATGGTGAATAGGATGTTATTGGTTTAGCTTAATATTCAGGAAGTATTGAATATAAACAAGATATAAGAAATGTACAATACTTAATTTAATATGGCAAGCACACACACCAAAAGTAAATAGACACCACCAAATTTGGAAACCAAGGATAATAATCAATCTAGATTTTGGGAGAACATTATCTAATGACTGTATCCATTAATACTTAGTCGACACACCCTTGGTGTTCTTGGGCATCTATACTCTATCAGGTATAGAAGTGACAAGCTCTGCAATCTTTGACAAGGGAAATCCTGCAAAGTTGAATCCAGCCTTGATAGAATACTCTGGCAACGTTAATGCTGCAAAATATATTTCGATCCTTCAAGAAGGACTTCTCATCTTCTCCAGTCATCAGATGGCCAAGGACAACACATATTTCATGGAAGACTGTGCTCCGTGCCATGTTGCAAAATGACCCAAGCATAGCTGGAGCAAAATGGAGTTTGAGTTCTACCGTGGGCAAGTCATTTACCAGATATGAATACTATTGAACATGACTGGGCTTTATTAGACAGATCATTGTGTAAGAAACAGATGAAAACTGTTTTGACGTTTTCTTTCTCTTCCACAACCATAATTCCTCTCTTCCCCACAAACTCTTGTTGAAATATACATTTGGCATCTTTAAAAGCAGTTTGAATATACAGTAACAGCTAATTAACTACTTAACAGTATGGCTAGTTTAAATTGAGTGGATCACACCTTGTTTTATCAAATTATAAATAAATTATGAATATCTAGGATGGTATTTGTCACCAAATATTTAAATATGGGAAGTTTATTTTTTTTAATCATTTCACTCCAAGCATGGTGGGAATGCCACTAGTACGCAGGGACTGAAAGCGAGAGAAAAGACTGAGTATAGAGAGGATTGAGGAAAGGACAAAAGATGAATAGGATTCAAGAAGATAGAAGATGGCAATTGATGTTGCATTTAAATTTTTGAAGATTGTAGTTACCAGGGAAGCAAGTAAACAGAAGGAAGTTCCACAGGCAAGAAAGGAAACTGTTAGAAAACAAGCGGCAGTTGCATTTAATTTTTTCGACAGTAAACGGGTGGAATTTAGATGCCAGTCTAGTATCATGCTTAAATTCATGTAGTCAGGGTACCAGGGGGGGGGGGGAAGCTTGTCAGAGCAGTTGCCATGAAAATATTTGTAGAAAAGACAGAGGGAAGCCATGCCACATCAGTGAGAAAGTGACTGAAGTTGAGATGACATGTCAGGATCGATTACATTAAGAAATCCTTCTTTGGATTTCGTCAAGAACCTCGAGATGAATAGCAGGAGCACCAGACCAGATATGGCAGCAGTATTCAATGCACTGGCAAATGGTAGATTTGTAAATGTGCAAGATGGACTCTGGCACGCCACTGACCCAGGTATACTTGCAGTAGAGTTTTGTAGAAGAAGACTGTCATTTTTACTTGGTTTAAAAAACCTCTTATTTGAAATGGCAAGATTGCAAATACACCCAGCACAATAGACAATAAAGCACTAAGTAGGCAGGTGTTGATAACAATTGTTTGCAGAAGGTATTTGGTATATTGTCCGTATTTGTTTTTCTCTTCATTCTTAATGAAAGACAATTTTTTGTTTTTTAATTTTTATAGTTTATTAATATATAGAAATGTAATAAAGTCATATGAAACAGAAAAGTCTGATAGATTAATTAACATCTGAAAATGTATTACCAGGTATGTCTAGTCCAAACTTTTCCCAAAATTATTTGAAAATAAGTTTTGAAATGGAAATTAGGAGTAGGAAAACACAAGAGCTAAATGTCTGGTTAATTTCTATTCTTTAATATCATGTAAAATGAAATATTTTAGTGAAATATATAGTACAACATTAAAAAAAAAAATTTAACATAGGGATGGCAGTACTATGGGGTTGTGTTATACTACTGCTGCTCTGTTATAATATGGTGCACTAAATGTAATATAGTATTTTTTTTTTTTTTTTTTTTTTCATTTCTTTAGATTTTACTCCCTTCTAATTTTGCCCTTGATTCAACTAACCTGGGTGAGGAATAAGCTTTATACATCTCTGTCAATTATTAACTGATGTGCTGTGGGAGGATCATAGGTGGCCATTTTTTAAATGTCATTAATTAAACTAATTTCAAAAGAAGTCCAAAACATAATAAGTGTGCATATCAAAATTAAAATGCCTTTAAATCATTGTTATAATAGTTGTACAGGGTGTGATGGATAAATTATCATCTAAATTACCCAAAAATGAAAATAACACTGACATCTCATTTTAACAGATATATTTACCAAAATTACACAAAAATATCTTGAAAATACTAAAGAGTAAATTTATTCAATAAAATCACTATTGGCTTCAACCACAGCCTCCAGACAACTTCAGAATCTTTTGCAAGTCTTCCAAACGGTTTCATTGTTTAAGTTGGTGAATGCTGCCATAACCCTTGCCTTCAGTTCATCTTTGGTGTTACAAGAAGTTTTGTTGGTCTCTCTCTCTCTCAACTGCACCCCATACACAATAATCAAGGGGGCTGCAGTCTGAGGAGTTAGGAGGCTGTGTGTAAGAGGTGATGTGGTTGCAGAAATTGTCTGACAGCCATGACTGGGTACTCCTGTTTGTGTGGCATGGTGCAGAATCCTGTTGCCAGATATAGGGTCTTCCAGCAGCCAACCTCTTGACCCAGGGCAACACTAACTCCTCAAGGCACTTGATATAGGCTTTCAAGTTGAGTCTGAGGCCCTCATCAACAAATTTACAAGTCTTTTCTTATCACAACGATCAAAGTAAGTCTTCCACGCTGCTGTACCTTCATGATCACCATTAGACTCCTCCAACTCTTTCTGAATCCTCTGCACTGTCCTTAGATTAACACCCAAATACTCTGAAATGTTTGTATTGGAGCTTCCAGCACAAATGTCAAGCAGTACAACATGCCGTTTCCAAATTTCTGGCAGAGTGAATTGCATCATGTTACTCTTTTTCTCACAGATGCTGTCCAACTAACCCTATTATACTGTGCAGTTGACAAAATAAAAAACAAACAACATGTATGCACAAAATTAAATATATAATATGGCAACAATTTACCCATTGTACCCAGTATATCACTCTGAAGAAGGTCAGAGTGTACAACGACCAAAACGTGAATATGGCAATATGAGGACACCAGTCCGAATGATGTAAATAGTATAAATAGTTACAATACCTCATCTCAAAAATATAGACTAAAAAAGTCTTTAGCTACTGCCATTTTTACTCAGCTTAAAAAGCCTCTTATTTAAAACAACAAGATTGCATATACACTCAGTTAGCCCAATAGATAATAAAAAGCAAAGTAGGCAGAGTAGGCAAATGTTTACAAAAAGGTATTTGAGATGTTGGCAATATTTTTTTCTCTCTTCATTCTTGATGAAAGACAAATTATGAAAATAAAAAATATTATTAATATTTACAAATATAATAAAGTCATATCAAACAGAAAAGTATATGATAGATTAATTAACACCTGAAAATGCATTACCAAGTATGTCGTGTTCACACCTTTCCCCCAAACATTGCAGAAATTAAGAGAAGAAAGACACAATGGCTAAACATCCAGTTCATTTGTATTCATTAATATTGTGAAAAATGAAATATTTTAGCAAAATATATGTACAACATTGACATTTTAATGAATAATATGATACAACTTAAATATATTTTTAAAGTAGGGATGGCTGCACTACAGGGTCATATTATACTCAAAGATGTAAATTATTCCCTCTTTTTAACTTCAAAAACACAGGGTTGCATTATACTCTAGACATATGTAAGAAAATATGGTAGATTTGCCAGAATTAGGTTAAATGCAGCACATGCTTGGCATGAAGGAATTATGTCTGGATTTTCTTTTCATTATGGTTTTTAAATTTTATAAGCTTAAAATATTAAAAAAATTCTTTATATATATGAATTTTTTTTCTTTTTATTGTGAGTAAACTGTTGCTAAGCTGAGAGAAATTGGATTTGAGATTTTAATGAAAAAAAGATAAAAGGCTTAAATAAAATGAAGAAAAAAATAATTTGTTATTTTCAAGAAGAGATAATTAAAGAAAAAATGTTAAGAAAACCTAATAAGTTTTTTTTATTTTTTATTTTTTTTATTAAATGTACAAGCTACTTGATATCTTAGGTAATTTTAATACATGCATATACCAAGTTCCTGAAAATGAGTGTATACTTTAAATAGTCTAAACCAAAAAGCATTCAGCTGAAGTTGATCTCTTCAGTCAAAGAACCCACCAATACATGTGCTTTACCTTTGACTAATCAATCATGATAGCTGATTATTTAAATGGAATGTTGCCATATATTATCAATGACCACTGCCTTTTTGCTTTTGCTAATGGCTATATAGTGTTACACCAAAACTCTGCTTCTTATGCAACTGACGAATAAATGCCAGGCATGAAAATATTCAAGGACAAAGCTCAACATCATAACAACTATGAAATCAGCATTGATTCATAGAAATTGAGTCTATTTCCCGCCCTTTCTCGTTTACAAAATGTGACCATTCCAACAGTTGGAGAACCTGTTAAAAGAAGCAGTTACTGGAAACAATATAGCCATGCATGCATATCCTTGTTGATATGTAGATAGATATTATAAATTTTTGTGTGTACACCTTTGTATATCCATGTAAATGTGGATGTACACTACAGGCAAAAGATTTGGAGGCACCCTGTATTTCTTTAAAAGAACACCTTAAAATAAGATATTTTTGTATTTTTTTTTTTTTTTTTAAGTAAAAGATAAAATTTCAGTAAGTACAGTGCTTTGGTGGTGGCCTGTTATGGTATGGGGGTATTTTGTGGGTGAGAGCTCTAGAGATTGTATTCAGGTCAAAGGAATCATGAAAAAAAAATCAGTATCATTTGATTTTACAAAGACATGATATGCCATCTGGCTTACACATAATTGAGGAAAAAAAATCACCTTTCAACAAGACAACAACCCAAAACACTCTTCTAAATTATGTCAAAATTACTTAGAATCAAAAAAAAAAAAAAAAATAGAAAAATTATGACTTGGCCCTCTCTCTCTTATATATATATATATATATATATATATATATATATATTTTGAATTAGTATGAGAAGAATTAGATAGGAGAGTTTGAAGAGAATAACCAAAGCATGAGAGTGAGCTTTGTCAGTGCTTGAAGAATGCTTAGGAAGTCTACCATCTACTTTTTTAAAAAAAAAACCTGTTGGAAAGAATGGCAAGAAATTGTAAAGCTGTAATTAAGGCAGGTAGTGGTTTTATTGATGAAAACAAAATATGACTCTGTTGTATGATAATTTTTTATAATTAAGTGCTTAATTTTTATCAGAATAAAAGTAAATACTCTGTAGTTACTAAAATTTTTTTTTTTTTTTTTTTTTTTACTCATTTCAAGGTGTTTTTTAAAGAAATGCAGAGTATCCCAAAAGTTTTTGTCTGTAATATAATATATATATATATATATATATATATATATATATATAATGTCATGATATTTGTGTGTGCATCTATATTATATTTGAAACTACATATTAGATGTGTATATTTGTATTTAAATTATAGTTATATATTTTTATTTGGAGGTGTGTGTAATATATTGTCCAAATCATGTAACAGCGTGGGATAATTGTCCATCCCACAAAATGTTTGATATCTAAAAATCCACTAAACTAATTGAGTTTCTTTTCCCCCAGGTTTTCTGATAAGACGTGTAGCCATCTTGACACCATTTGTCATAAGAATCACTGAAAAATACTTTGAGTTGTTCAGCTAGAAAGATAACAGGTTAAAATCATTTTGTGTCAGCCCCATTACATCTCCCCAACTGAGCAATGGTGAGAGGAAAAAGACCATTCAGGCCTTCAGTAATGGTACCAACATTCATACTCTGGCTTCCATCTTCAAAGTCCATTCAAGAACCATCAAGAGAATGGTGAATAAGTTTAAAAAACAGGGAACAGTAGAGACGAAAATTGAATCAGGTCACAACAGGAAGAGTGAACATCATTTCAACTTAGAGCTAAATACATTCTTATTGTTCAAAGTAGAGTCCAATAGTGTTATAAAAACCTCGGAGAATTCCAGTAAGATATATTTAATCATTTTTAAGATGCAACATTTCAAAGCTTAATCTGACAATTGGACCATTTTGCTGTTACTCTGTGTGTGTGTGTGTGTGTGTGTGTGTGTGTGTGTGTGCGTGCATGCATATATATATATATATATATATGCACACAAAACATAAATGGACTCCTCCACTATCATTACAGTACAGTATAAATATCAATATTTAAATTATGCAACAGTCAATTTTCAATCAGCACCTGATGACTACATTGTAAATGGAACTCGGAGTTTTGCTACTCATGAAAAAAAAATGTATATTTATTATTAATATAAATTATACTTTTGTTATTATACATCGAACACTATTTTATTAGTACCAGCACTCAATGTGAGAGATATATGACTTACAGCCGTGTGACATTCATTAACTTTGGTGATCATACAAGAGTCAGTGTTTCAATGTCAAGCTTGGTCAGCACTGAGATGGGCAACTGCTTGGGAATACTAGGTGCAGCAAGCTTGAATGTGCAGATGGTGTAATGGATAAGAGCTCAGAACTGGAAATCAAAGAGCCAAGTTGTCTTTGTTATATTCACTTATTCCCTTGGGAAATGTATGAATCTACCTCTTCCACCCCTAGCTATAGTTTAATTAGAACATTTATCTGGAAATCATGGTTATCTCCTAAAAATTCTTGCAAAGTCTAAAAATATTTTCTGGTTTTAAATAACCTTCAAGTGGTTAATAAGCCATAAAAAACAAAATCAGTGTGTGTGTGTGTGTGTGTTTAAAATTTGTTAGATTTATAATACTCAATATAAGAAACAGAGCATTCATGCATATAAACTGTTTAATATCCATACCATCGTATATATCAATAATGATTCCATTAATTCCAGGCCATTAAAAATTTAAGTTTACTTAAATATATAATAGTTTTATTTCTGGCTACTAATAATCACTTTCTTTTGAATTTCCAGTACACAAATTAAGTACTGAAACTTGCTCAAACAAATTTTACATTAAAAATTGCAAAAGTCTGTAGTCAAATCATCAAATTCTACTTTCAAGTACTTGCATAACTAAAGTGATTTTCATTCATTTAAAACCTTGTGAATGACTGTCCTTCCCTTGCACCATGACCAGCACTCACCAAGAGTAGGTTATTACACATTCTTCTGTGAGAGTGAGGGTCCAAAATTTACCTTTTTGCTTTCTTTTGACATGCCTCGAAATATGCCTCTTTATATTCTCTATGTCACGTATCTGTTTATTTCATGAAACAATAATAGACTCTTGGATGGTCAAGATCACCAGATGACAAAACTGGAATGATCTCTCCAGGTTCTAGACTTGGCCAATAGTTTATAGCAGCATTATGTTACTCAGACAACTAGAATCCCCACAAAGCAACCAAACTAATGAGATCCAAGGAAATGCTTAGCATGATGTTTAGAGCCACGTTGGCTACAGGAGTTTTGCTGTAACCAGGTCAATGTTAACGGCCAATCACTTTGAGAATTCCTTTCTGGATTTTCTGTTTACATTTACTTCTATAACCTTTTCTATGTTTGGATAGGACTATAAAACAGCAAAGGTTTAAAATCATTTTCCTTCTACTGAATTGTCTACTATTCAAGGCAAGGGCACCTCATCTGTTTTGCTATTTCCTCCATAGCTGCGAAAAGGTAGATTTATGCCTTTTTCCAAGGACACAAATGAAAGAAAAAGACCTAAACAGAATTTGAACTCAGCACCCTGATTCCAGCATCCTTGTTACCCAGAACAAAAAGCCTTCACACATTGAAAGTGGATGATAGGAATTTCTGCTATTGCAGTTCTCTGGCTCAACTTCAAATTTGACAATATCTGCCACAATGGGTTAAATGGTCAAACTTTTAATATCAGATTTGCTGTATTTGTTCACCCTCTAAATAAATTTAGCTTCTGTTTATCTCCTAAATATGTTTTCACCATTTTGTTGTGTCACAACATGTAATCATAGTAATTGAGATTTCATTTATTTGCTTCACAAATCTTATCCATAATACTATTAGTATTAAATAAATTTTCTTAACCTAATTTTTTTATGACTAACATAACTGGTCAAGTAAATGACCCATGCTCACATTGATAGAAAAAAAAATTAGTTGGCACCACTACTCTATATAATGTGTGCTTTCATTTATCGCACACACACACACACACACACACACCCCTTCATAAAATAGACCCAGTTTTAGTCAATTGTCTAGCTTCAGCCTTGAAATTAAGCAACCCAGCAAATGTTGCATAATGATACCCTTGCACTTTTAACTTTCATCGTGGTACTTGAACGCTTAACTTTTCAACTTCTACAAAATTGAATAAACTGTTTTTGCTCAGTATACAACAGAGAAATAGATGTCATGAAATCTTACATCAGCAAAAGTCAATGTGACAATTAAAATCATTTTACTATAATGGCATTAACATAGCAATGTTGTTGTTATGACTAAATAATTTGTGAACCAATGCTGAAAGCAGACTCTATCTTTGCAATAGTAATATTTAAAGGATAATAAATAAAAATTAGTTTAAAATTAGTTTTTTTTGGGGTTTTTTTTTGTTTTTTTTTTGTTTTTTTGAGAATAGTAATTTCATAAAAAAATGTATTTTTCTATAAATTAATCAACTAAAGTTTAAGATGTAAACTCATATAAACCTCTTCTCATATATAATTTAGAATTAGTCTAGATTGGAGCTAAGTTCTAGAAATATATAGGATTAATACAAAATAATTTGACTTAGCTGATTGATGTTATATTCAGCACCTCAACTTGTAGACAAAACTTTTTGTAATCGTTTGATCCACTTGTAAGGAGGTTTCAGCAATTGACTGCAGATTTTCTCATTTTCATCTGTATTACTCATATCTCTGATACTGAGCACTTTATTGCTAAGACTGCTTGCCTTTAAATGTCCTTTCTTTCAGACTTCCACTAACTGACACTATCTTTGGTATCACTAATATATATATATATATATATATATATATATATATATGATGAAAATGTGGAAAAGACAAAGCAAAATCCGAATATGTGAGTTTACTGTTTTTATTTTGTTTTTGTTATTCTGTCGACGTCAGACGTTTCGATCAAATAGACCTTCTTCAGGACATGGTTAATGGAGACATATTTATATTAGATTTAAGTTAGATGAAGAGACGATATATACAGGACTGGTCAGAAACAGAAAAACTGAAATTCTAAAGTCAGAGTATATATCGTCTCTTCATCTAACTTAAATCTAATATAAATATGTCTCCATTAACCATGTCCTGAAGAAGGTCTATTTGACCGAAACGTCTGACGTCGACAGAAAAACAAAAACAAAATAAAAACAGTAAACTCACATATTCGGATTTTGCTTTGTCTTTTCCACATTTTCATCATACCGTCGGATCTACATCCACACATTTGCTTACATACATATACATATATATATATATATATATATATATATATATATATATATATTAATCATTTCACCCCAAGCAAGGCAATAAAGCCACTAAAATGCAAGGGGTTATTGAATGTGAAAGAATATGAGAAAAAGAAATCATTAAGGAGAGAGAACAAAAAAAGAGGAATTAAGAAAACAGAAAATAATCATTGACATTGCATTTAAATTTTTGGAAATCAAAGTTTACGGGAAAGCAAGATGCCACAAGAGCATTGAACAAGCAATAAAGGCAAAATAAAAAACTGTTAGCATAGAACTTACAGTAATATCTAGCAATTTCAACTGTAAAATGATAAGACCTAGCTGCCAATCTAGTACTGTGCTTAAATCTTTAAAATCAAGATACCAAAGAGTAAAGCTTATAAGAACAATTGCCACAAATGTTTATAGAAAAGACACAGTGAGGCTGTTAAGAAATTGACTGTTTTTACAGTGTCAGTATGCAAAATGCAACATAAAGTTTTATTCATAAATAAATCCATGAGATATAAACCAGAAAAACATTGAACTAAAATAATAATCCATACACCTGAATCAATTACTTTTTTTATGTTTATGTGATCTCTTTGATATTCTATTACATACCAGCCTTTCAACCATTGATTTTTCTTCTTTTTTTTTTTTCTTTTTAACTTTTCCATTATATTAATTTTTCCATTACTTGCATTGCAGTAGTGTTTCTGGGAACTTATTTGAATAATGTTTTCCATTCTCATATACCTGTCTTTTAATAATGGATTACAAGTTTTTTATTGGATTAATATCTGGAAAACATAGAGTCCATTCCATTAATTTGGTGTCTTTGAAACCTTTATTGGTAGAGCATTGATCAGTTTTGAAGAATGTAAAGGGTTATCTTGCATAAATATACACTTCGCCATAAAGTTTCTTGGTTGTCGCCTATGTCACTGAAAAAATATCTTGTCCAAGAACTTGAAGTAATTCTCATTTATTTTGATACCACCATCAATTTTGACAGAACTATAGTTTTACTGCTGACAACTTGAGCCCAAAACATTTTACCTTCATTATTCTTCTCTTTTTTTCTTTTTCTTTTCTTAAATTTTTTTTTAAAGCATTTCACCCTAAGCAAGGCTGGAAGACACTAGCACGCAAGGGGTTACAGAAGATTTGGAGTGAGAGCAGATAGGAGTGATAGAGGAAAGGATGTGGATAGATCAAGGCAACTGGAGATGTCGATTGAAATTACATTTGAATAGTTGGAGATTATAGTTGTCAGGGAAACAGGAATAAGGAAGGGAGTTCCACAGGCGAGAGGTGTGAGATATGAAGCTATTGGAGTAGAAGAGACAGCTACATTTGACAGTTTCAACAGTGAAAGGGTGGGAGCGGGATGCCAGCCTTGTAGGACGCTTGAATTCATGAAGCCTGAGAACCAGTGAAAGCAGCTCATCGGAGCAATTACAGTGAAAGTATTTGTAAAAAAGACAGAGAGAGAGGTGGCGGCACATCTGTGAGAGAGCGGCTGCAGACAAGATGCCAGATCAGGGCCAATTACGTTTGCATATCCGTCTCTGGATCTTATCAAGAACCCCAAGGCAAACAGAAGGGGCTCCAGACCATATATGGCAGCAATACTCCATGCAAGGGCAAATGGTTTATTTGTAGATTTGAAGGATCGATTCCAGGGAGAAAAATTTCATGGCCCGGCATAGGGAGCCAACTTTCCTTGCAGTGGATGAAGCAATTGATTCAATGTATTTGTTCTATCTCAGCAGTCAGTGTGAGACCGAGCAGCCGCAGAGAGGAACTCTCAAGAAGTTGGGCTTCAGACATTCTAATGGGAAGCAGGGAAGGATCCCTGTGGTGATTAATAGAGAGCAGTTTTGTTTTTGAGGCGTTAAAGTTCACCAGCCAATTCCTGCCCCAGTTCACAGCCAATTGGAGGTTCTTTTTGAGACAAACAGCGTTTGTTGATTATTTTAATGAAGGCTCCAACACTGAGCCTCAGCATCTGGTCTATCCAGTTTAGCTCTATATTCATAAGTAAGAATTACTGTTAAAAAAATCAATTTTCATGTACTTCTTCACCCAAATTAAATGCTTTCTTTCTTTCTTTTTTTTTTCATGATATTTCATTAAAGATAGCTTTCATGTCTTTAACCAATGTTCTTAATATTTTGTGTATTTTCTCTCATTACATTTGCAATACCGCCTTCAAATATTTTCTTGGTCATTTCACATTTATTATTACCCTTTTAATTCTCTAAAAATCTCTTATATCCTTAAAGATTTTTTCTTGTTCTTATATTGCCAATGGTTTTAATTTCTTTCTTTATAATTTTCTGATCTCTATCAACTTTTTTATTGCAATTTCCAATGTTTTGTCCCCATCATTCATTAACTTGACAACATCTTGTTTCTCTCAAGATTGTATCCTCCTAACCCATAGCCGTCTTTATATATCTGAAATTGAAAAATAAATATCAATTACCATGCTATTATATATATTTATTTACAATATTAGGAGCAACATCACATCACAAAATTATTTTGGGCAAGAAATATAAAGAAGAAACAAGCTGCCTCTTTAAGATAAGACTGAAAGAACACCGTAAAGCTATAACGCCAGGGGAAATAGAAAAATCAGGAATGGCTGACCAAATATGGAGGGAAAAGGGAGATCACTGCTCTCTGTGGGATAAAGTTGAAATAATAAACAGAAAACATCACTGGAAAATACAATAACTGCATATTCTAGGCTACAAAAATCTCCTAAGCTGGCCAAGCATAGACATGAATACAATATGAGAACCAGGAATATAGAGAGATAGAGAAAAACAACAATAACAAAAATTGCAATATGAGCTCTGGTTAAAAAAAAAAAAAATGAACTGAGATATTAGGTTTATAAGTCCCAAAATTAACTCCCTGATGTCCCAGTGGATAAAAGCGTTGGGTGACCCAAAGAGTTGAGAGTTCAATACCTGGCCACAGCAGAGGGAACACAAACTTGGAAAGATGAGTTACTAAAGGGAATTGAGATGTCCAAAAAAAAGGCATGGCACATCTACTCTCATGGACTAAATAAAGGGTTTGCTTCAAAATTCCAGTGTATATCACCTGGGGAAGGTTGAGGCATACATACAATGATCAAAACACCACGAATATGACAATAAAAATGAGGACAACTGTCTAAACAATGTAAATCAGGTAAATAAAATTCTTTATTGTAAATAATTCTAATAAAAGCCCATAAAAGAATCCAAAAGTCACATGGTATAATTATCATACAAATATAAGTATATACTGACAATAACTGTTTAATAAAAATGTTATGAAAATATTGACTTGCATAATAAAATTTGGTATAGTATAAAATACTAGCAATTGGCTTAATCGGTAGATGCGTAAATGATGATTAACATGCACACATGCATAAGTACATACACACATATAAGCTTTTTTATTGGAATATATAATGTTAGTGGACATTTGATTCTTACAGTTTTGTTTATAAGAATTTGACTTAATCTAATTCATATTTTATAATTGCTTCTAATTAATATGCCATGGTTTCAGGAAACCTTTTACATAGCATCTGTTTTACAAGGACACATGGATGATGTTGGTACTACAAGGCTCTAAATCATGAAGCATTTGTTGAAAGTTTCATTATATTTCATGATAGATCCTTTATAACTTTTAAAAGTATACAAGTTTACAGTAATGTCAAAAAAGTAATTTTGTATTATAGAAATATTCCAATAGTCGAAAATATCCAGTCCGATTGAAATGCTGGCAATGTTAACCTATGTATCTGAAAAAAAAACAGTTTACATTGCTTGGACTATTGTCCTCAAGGATGCATCACCCAGTGAATAAAAGTGATGATTGAAGTAATCCAGTGACTTGACCCAAAGAGTTGTGAATTCAATACCTCACCAGAGCGGAGGTGAACAAAAACTTGGAGAGTTGAGTTACTAAAGGGAAATAACTGAAACTGAGATATCCAGAAAAGGCATGGCACTTGGAACTAGAATCTACCCTGGTAGACAAAATAAAGGGTTCAGTTCAAAATTCAAAAATATATCACCTGAAGAAGGCCAGAGCATACAATGGCTGAAACATTGTGAATATGACAATAAAGATAAAGACAACAGTTCGAATAGTGTAAATAGTTACAATACCTCATCTCAGAAATATAAACAAAACAAAGAAAAAACAGTGCAACAAAAGGATGATTTTTTTCCTCTTGACACTGTTATTCTCATACTACACATTGACATGGGTTTTTCTCATAGGCGCCACTATACTCTTCCAACTATGCTTATGGTTCTAAAAAACTGTGCTTAGAATTTTAATAACAGCAAAAATATTACACATGATTGAGTTGTTAGATTTACAAGATTAATTTTATATTTACAATATTATAAAAATATGTGAATATTCAGATTGATTGGCAATTAGACAATGTTTTGCTGACCATTCCAAAGTACCCAATTCACTGGCTTCACCGATTGCTTTGGTCAAAGTGTTTAGTGTTTATTCTTCATTTAAGATTTCTTCATCATTGACTGACAATAGATAATTTATCAGCAGATTTCTAGGCATGATTCACACAAATTCTTAGAAAGATTAGCAATGATTTTAAAAAGTTTTCAAAATTTAATTTTTCAAACAAAGAGTAGGAAGTGGGTTAACCCATAGTTGCTGGAGTTTCCGGCCTTGCATTTTTTTATTGATTAGACATCCTTGATCCTAGATCACAGTTATAAAAGCAAATTGGAAAATTAAAACAAGAAGTATTCTGAGATATAAAATAAGCTGAGAAGAAAATGTATGTTTGGAAAAATCATGTTTATTTAGATTTTTTTGTTGTCTAGTTAAGACATTTTTATATACTTATGAACAAAAAATTATTTTTATAGTTATTTATAAAATTGTTTTTATAGTTATTTAAATAATGGTAAGTGATAAATATTACATTGTACTTGATTCATAATTTTGTAAACTTTATAAAATTTTTAGTAAAAAGATTTGTTTTCATATTCATTTCTTTATAAAACGGTAAATAATAAATATTATTGTAGTTGGTTTATATATTATTATAATCTTCTAGATATAAAATTAATCTTGTAAATAAACAATATAACAACTAAATAATGTGTAGCATTTTTGTTGTTAAACTTTTAAACATACCTTTTTAAAACAAACATCGTCAAGGGAGTATACATTAATAGTGGTATCAAGAGAAAAACATCCTTTTTGGCAAACTGTCTTTTTGTGAGTATGAAGGTTAAACTTTGTCAAAATGCCTTCCCAAGAACTAAGATTTATAAGTAACAAACTTTCTGTATCCTAAATAATAAAAACTGGATTAATGCATCTTTCAATGTTGAATTAACAACATTAAGGATTTATCATGAGATTGAAATTCAGCTGGAATATCCACCCTAAATAATTATGGAAAGAAGGATTTTTTTTTTTTTTGTATTGTGACTTCAGTTAAGGTATTACGCTGCATATCTGGACTTGTTTTAATTCTTACGAAATGGTGTATGAAATTTTTTACAATTCCTTAATATCAAATTCTTGACGTTGGCATTTCAATGAACTTCAGTGCATGTCTTTTGCTGAAACTTCTGCGATATTTTACTAACTTTATTGTTTATTAATATTATTACTGTGGCTGCAACAAATTCCAAACATTTCAAAACCAGATGTTCTTAAAGGCAAAGTCTTCAAGCATCTTAAATGAGGTGAAGAAAGTAACTTTCAAGTTGTTACAAACATTTCAAAATGAAAAGTAAACAGACAATATCTGTTCTGTTTCAAGTGGCTTTCCCCCTCCCATACCTAACTCCTTTTATTGTTATTATCATTATTTCTATTAAAAACATTTTTAGACTGAAAATATAATTTTGAAAAAATTTTGCACTTTTTTAAACTTCCTGCTCTTGTGAGATTGCATACTGGAAGTCTATCTCCAACATTGCACCCATTTGGTTCCAATTGAGACATTGTCAACCAGATAGAAAGCAGGTGTCATTCAACAGATACTGCTTTGTTTTCCTTTAGTGCATCAAGATCTTTGGGGAGCAGTTAATGGCATAACAAGTTGCAAACTGTTCAATTAGTTTCCACTTGTTGAACTTGGCAGACTGTCTCAGATTTAGCAAAACAGGAAAATCTAATTTGCCTCTTTTTTTTTCACAAATAAACTCTCTCAACTGGGAGTTTATTTTTCAATAGGCTACCTGCAGCATCCCATCACCCATATTCATATCTCCAGTCATTCCACATGATCTATCATTAAAATAAATTTAAAAAAATAAAAAAACTTGTGTGTGTGTGTGTTTTTGCATGTTTAGAGCCATGAGAGAGAAATTATTTTAACACAGATAACACAAGACTGTATGATTTTTCATTTTAATGAACTTGTTAGAAAGAGGAGGTATATTTTGTTTAGATATATAGCAGCACCATAATTCTGGTTTAAATAAATTCTCATACTAAAAGGTTGTCTTCTTAAATGAAACATTTTTGATATTTCATAAACATTTTTTTTTTTTTTTTTTTAGTTCATCATTTATATTCAGTTTCAGAATTACTATATTTGTCAACATAAAACCTGTTTTACAAGTTATTAATTTTTATTCTTGACAAAAGTATTTTGGTCAATTTGTTTTGGTTTTTTATTTTTATTTTTGTTTTTTTTTATTTTAGGCATTTAGAATCTTTTAGGAACAACATAAATTTTGTTTAAAGAAATTTCAAACTGATTTTTCATAAGTAGTGTGGAGTGAGGATTATTTCTTCTAAAGAAGCAGTTGAATTCAGATATACAGTGTAACCCGGATATAAGAGACCCGGATATAAGAGAGATTTTCTCTGGTCCCAAATTAGAGCCATACTTACCTAAACGAAATAGACCAAACCCGGATATAAGAGAATTCTTCTCCGGTCCCGACAACTCTCTTATATCCAGGTTACACTGTACATATAAAATGGAATAATCATTCAAAAATAATATTAATTCTTGTAACATCAGTGTTGTTTCTTTTATATGTGTGTTAGTTAATGTAGAATATCTTTTAGTCTTCAACATTTCAATCCTATTTTCCCTTCACATCTCATTTGCATTTTATTTGTGGATTTCTGCTAAGCCTGAAATCTTTAATCTGATTTGTTACTATTAATATTTGTACAAGGCTTTTCCCGTTCAGTTATCATTGCCAGCTATTTTCTTATTTTCTGTCATTATAATATCCTTATTTCTTTGGAGATTTTAATCTTAATCCCAATTCTAATCTTTGCTAGGTGTTGATTTGTCGATTGATGATTTTAACGTCTACTGCTATTGATCGTTAAAACTGAACAAATGAGGGAGGGGAAAAATTCTTTTTTTTTTTCTTCTTTTTCTTCCCACTTTTCACTACAAAATCCATATTGAGTGATTCTTACACTCTCAAACAAGAATTATTTTTAATCTCAACTTTTTAAAATTAGATTTAACAGATATGATTAATTCCTTTCCTGATAATAAAAAAAAAAGTGAAATACAAAGAAAATGTTCCCCTCTTAATGTATTGCATCAAATGTTATTTTTAGTGAATATCCACATTTCAATAGAAGCTTCATTTATTTATTTATTTATTTTAAACAGTATTTATTTTGCCTACCAGCCTGCACAGTCAAGAAAGCTTATTAAAGAAAATGTGCCCTCAAGTGAGTGTGCTCTAAAGGCAAATAGAACTTTATTTGATTGTGAAGCTCTTCATAGTTGAGTGGTTAAAGCATGCCAAATAAAGATGCTCATTTCTCCTGCAAATGGGGACACAGGTTTGAATCCTACCAGAGGGCAAGTTTTTTTTTTTTTAATTTTCTTGAGTGTGCAAGCTGGTAAACAAAATAAATACTGTTTAAAATTTTTTTTAAATTTAAAAAAATGAGTATTTACCCAAATACAGGTATCCACTAAAAATAATATTTGAAGTAATAAAAAGATGGATTAAAAAAAACAAGCTCCATTAATTCTTTAGAAGTTGTTTTGTTTACATTTTGGATATTAAACTGAGCAGAGATGACTTTTGAAAAAATCTGAACAAATGAGTGTGCTTTAAAGGCAAATAAGAACCTTACTTGTTTGAAGTTATTCATAGCTGAGCGGTTAAATTACACCAGATCCGGTGGTGGTTTCTCCTGAAATACATGTTCAAATCATGCCAGATGGCACATTTTCTTTAATAAGTTCTCTGGAGTGTACAGGCTGGTAGACAAAATAAATACTGTTTTTAAAAAAAAATAAATAAATAACTGACCATTTCTCAAATATAGTTATCCACTAAAAATAACATTTGAAGTAATAAAAATGTTCGATTTAAAAAGTAAAATTCATTAGTTGTTTAGATATGTAAACTTTGTCTCGTAGTGGTTGTTATATTTCTATACACATTTCCTCCACTGAATGTAACAATTTTTATGCAACTGAAGAAGTATTTAATACATAAGAAAGCATAAAAGGCTATGAATTTGAAATCCTGTTTCCTTGATGATTTTGACAGGTTGATTTTGCAAAAACAAAAATAGATCTAACTTAAATCCCATCCAAATGAATTATTTCCCACTCTGCAACCCCTTTCTTACAGTCTACATGGAAAGTGTTCCAATGAACTACATTCCTTGGTTCCACCAGTTCTAACCTTCGCAGTTAAGACCCTAATCACTACAATCTTAATCCATTCAAGTCTCCATCCTGGGTATGACGATAAACTACATCCACGTCCTGGGTACGACAATAAACTACATCCAGCAGCGAAGCCTCTGATCAAGAGGTCTTGAGGAGTTCCACACTCCTCAAGACCTCTTGATCACCTCTTAATTGCTGGTGTTCCCAGGTCCACTCTGACCCAGGGTGGTAGCACCTGTTAAGGTCCCAGCTATGGGCAAATAGTTAACCCCGAAAAAAAAAAATTATTACCAGCAATAAATCTAAAAAAAAAAAAAAAAAAACTATTACCAGCAATAAATTTTTTAAGAAAAAAACTATTACTAGCAATACATTTTTGAAAAAAAAAATATTACCAGCTATACATTTTTGAGGAAAAAAAATATTACCAGCAATACTTTTTTTGAAAAAAATTATTACCCGCAGTACATTTTTGAAGGAAAAATTATTACCAGAAATAGATTTTTGACAAAACAAAATATTACCAGCAATAAAAACTTTGTTGGCATTAAATAACCCATTGAGGTTGATATGCCGTAAAACACAACAAACCAAACCATTCAAGTCTAGGGTTAACCGTTTATCTTCCACACATATCAGCATCACTTACTCCCTCAAACTCAACCTCAACCGGTCCTCAGGCCTTGTACAGGTTAAATATCAGTGAAAAAAAAAAATAGGAAGAAATTTATTAAATGAAAAAATAATGCAAAAAATTATTAGTATTTTTTTTTTTACAGACAAGGTATTATAAATGTGTAATTGGAAAAGGTTTAGGAATTTAAAAACTCAATATCACCTGCTTCTTCCTGAGTCAAACACAAGGACAAATGAAGGGAAACTGAGGGCCAGATAATCATGTTGTGTTAATCATTTATGTAGAAACACCCACCTACCTTTTTTATGTTTATTTAAAAAAAAAAATCATTCCAAATCCTACCTTCACTGACCACTTGAATTAGTAGAGAATAAACTACTGTCACAACCAGTAATGTTCAATTGGTAAATAAATTTTTAAATCATTTTATATTTAAAGAAATAAAAAATAAACTTTGAATTTTAATACTTCTAAGATTGATAGATAAAAGTTCAAAAGATTTATCTTCTGATTTCATTTTGCAGGAAAATAAACTAAAATAAAAAAAAATGAAATTTCTAAAAAAATATAAAATCTAACAATTTCAGATTAAAAGTTATGACATTTTTTGTATAGAACAGGTTTGAAATTTGTTTGGAGTCAATGATTACAGTTTTTCATATAGCATATTTAAATTAAATATGATATCTATTAATGCATTCAGTAGATTTATCTTATCCTGATAAGTGGTGTATCTGCGAAACCTGCAGATGGAAGATAAGTTTTATTTTTTTACTTTTATTTATCTATTAACTCTTGTAGCTCTATTTTTTTTTTTTAATATTAAGCACTTTGTTTACAAAAATTTCCTCACCTTTAAATGTGTTAAACTTTAAACTCCAGTAATTTACTGGTTGATGTGTTTTGTTAGGCATTACTGATCAATGTTAAGATTATTAAGAGATGTGTGTGTGTGTGTGTGTATATATATATATATATATATATATATATATATATATATATCACTGATAATAATAATATTATCAGATCCATACGTGGAAAGGATAATCCAAGTGGTTATATCTTCAGTCTGTTGTGACTTACTGGTTGAAATAAATCATGATTTATTACCGTATTTTGTGATATAGCTCCTGAAAAATTAATTTCGGTTGAGCCCTCTGGTTTGAGGTGTGAATTTGTAAACAGTGACTATTTAAGCTAATACTGCACGACTCTTCGACAGAATTGAGTCACTCTCAGTCACTGTGAATCTAGAAATAAACACGCTAAAATTCACCTTCATCCCGTACCGTACGCTGACGGCTTAGTGGGAGAAGTTCGGACTGACGCAAATTCAGTCGGGTCTCGATTCTAGCTAGAGGCAACCGGACGTCTAGCCACACTGATGAGCTGTGAAACAGCGAAACAGTCTGTCTGTGGATGACTATATATATATATATATATATATATATATATATATATATATATATATATATATATTCTCCCAGAAAACGGTACCTAAGATTTAAAATGCATTTTTTATTTTAATTTTAATACCAAGTTAATAGATTAAATTTAATATTTTCAATAAGTAAAATACATCACTATGTGTCAAACTGAATTTACATTGATTGGAATGATTTTTATTTTTCTGCCTATCAGTAAAAATCGATGAAATCATCCATATTGACAAATCTACAAACACAACATAATTCTGTTTATTAAAAAATCTTTCAAAAATAAAATGTACTTTTCTGAAATAGTGAAAAAAAAATTAACTGATTTAAAGTTTAACTAATCTGAATTGAAACAAATATTACTTATAGTTTAAAATATTACAGAAAAGCATTTTTTTAACACAGAAGAGTTTGTCTTTATGAGATGACACATTTATTGACAGTCTGATGTTTGGAAAATACATTTTGAAGGAGGAGATAATGCACATAGAATTACAGGACAAATACAATTTTAATGCATTTTTTATGTTTTTAACTGCTCAGTGATCTTAACAAGTGAAAATATTTTTAGTATTCTAATTTATTGAATTTTAGATACTTTGGCTTTATAAAAGTCCTACAAAGACATTTGTTGAGGAAATGTTAGATAATTACCAATAAATTTTGAAATTACTATAATTACAACTCTTATTTTCTTATTTACAAAAATCAGCATGTTTATACACACACCAATTCAAAATTCTTTTTAAAATACTGGGGGTCACTGAAGTAGTAAGCTTTTCCATTTATGATAAGTATATACAGTTTTTATTTAATAACAATATCACTTGACCTACTACAAATTAATGCAGAATTTTAAAAAGTTTACATTATTCTAATTAAAATCTTTAAAAAATGAAAACAATTCTTGAAAAATTTCATTATTCATCAAAAATAATTTTTCTCATAAGATAATAGTGTCCATAACATATTTTATTCATAAAACAATTAAAAGCTTTTCTAATTAAATAATGTCTTAGTTTTATTGCATTTTTTATTTTACAATTCGCAGCAGACTTTCTGTAAATGGGGGTCCTGTTTGACCAAAAAAGTTTGATTTAAATTCTCCTAGGACTTCACCATAAAACTAATATAAACATTAAGTGCTACAAAAAAGAATTTCTCAATTTCATAAAATTAAATAAGTGTTGTATTTATTTGGTATAATATATAGTGTAATTTGGATGTCCATTGTGGTGTAATGGATATCGGCTAAGAGAGCCAAGTTCCAATTCCAGTTGAGTTTGTTAGATTCACTTACGCACAAATACCTTTGGGAAAGCCATGAATCCATCTCTTCCCTACCACCTATGGGTTGAATAGCAAGAGAGACTGGATTCTTTAACCATGGTTGGCAGCCAGTCTACTGCAAAAGGAAATGGCAACCTCCTGCAGGAAAAATCTTTTGCCTTGTCAGTCATGTAGCAAAAGATGCATGATCACCCAAGCGTGTTATCACGTATGGCACTTAACTGACTGACTGATGGTGTAATTAGTTGAAAATGAGAATGTCATATACATATCTTAGGTAAATGGAGAGTTCTTTTTGTGGTGTTAAGTATATTATTTTCTAGGTTAGTCATGTAGAAGTTGCTAAATGTTGGTCCCAGGATAGAACCCATAGACACACCATCACATTGTATGTATATGTTATTTTAAATGTTTGTAGCAAAGTGTTATATAAAAAATACTAAATTAAAATACTACAATTAAAAAACCTTTAAAATTTTTTTTTTTTAAATCACATGTTACCTCCCTTGCATAGAGGCAAAAGAATATTTTGAATTTACAGTGTTTATGCATAACACATAGATATGCAACCCCCTGAAGATGGTCTGAGATTGAAAGTTTTGGGGGGGAAATAAAAAAAAAAATTATTTGAAAGAAAATTTTGGAATTTTTCTTAACCAATTTTCTGCAGCCACTAAGAAATTAATTTATATAGACTTGAAAGAATTAAAACTAAAATAAATAGACGTAATACATCTAAGTTATTTAACCAAACCTGCTTGAATAAAAATATGCTATATATGTATATATATTAATTGTTTACAAACCCAAATTCTCTCACGTGATTTCATCAAATCTTTCACAAATATTGACATTATTTTGCAACCAGTTAATTTGGGGTGTAAAACCTTGCTAACATTTTCTTTACACTTAGAATATTCTAAGAACAAAACCCATTTCTTTTTTCACTTTACATTATTAGAATATTTAGGAACTATTCATATGTGAGAAACTTAATTTAATATGTAAAAAATTTAGAAATCTGCCAAAATATACTGGTTGATGCAAAATCATTTTATACTTGATTAAAAATAGTTTTATAACATGGAATGCCCTTTACATTGCTGGGTGAATTCTTATGTAATTTATACCACCC
>OZ038513.1:39580274-39637774 GCA_964036315.1 Acanthosepion esculentum
GCATTGTCAACCATTATTATTAATTTCGATTAGTCATCTTTTAAAGTTTTGCTTTTGATTTCAATTTTTACTTGGAACATCCATCTGTTGCTGTGAGCAGACAGCGAAGGGTTGGAAATAAAGGCTAAGCTGTCAGTGAATGTCAAACTCATGTTCCTTTTGTCTTGGGAAACCCTGTCAAACTAGCTGCTTTTACTGTCTGAATTATGAGAACTTAAATTTCTAAAGCTGTAACCTTTAAACTTAGCCTTTGTTCTTTCTCTAATGGCTCTATTTTTATTTTTTTTTACTCTCATAAGTAGTAGAAATAGTGTTGTCTTTTTATTATTACTATTTACTTTCATCTTAATTTTTTTACTTGTTTTTTTTTTATCAATTTTACTCAGGCCAACACTCTATAACTGTAAACTCTTAAACTCTGAATTGGAAATAAAGCTAGGGTCACTTAGTAAGACTTGGACTCACATTCGTTTTACTTCATTGCAATAAAATTGCAATGAAACTAAATGCTAGTAAAAAAAAATTAATAATTATGGCTGACAATGCTTCATCTAATAAAGCATAACAATAAACTTTTAATCAATACACTCAATAAAAGGTTATTAGAATATAAGACAAATTTGGACAACAATGATTGATGCTATTCTATCATCACAGCCAATGTGACACTAAATAATCTTATTATTTGGTGTTTATTTATTCAACTGTTTAAATAAAATGTTCCTGTGATTAATTTTATCAATTCTTCTTCTATGTGCTGTATCCCTTCAGAATGTTGGTAATCATGGATCTCCACAATTTCCTGTCCTTTGTAGCTCTGAATAAATTTTATTTTCTCTCTTAAAGCTTGTTCTGGCATCCATTTACTCAAGCTCATTAGGTTGGTTATGCATTTTTTTCTCTGCTTCTCTTACCTTCAATCCGTATTATGAGTATCAAATTTCCCAATCCTTCTTTCCTTATGTGCCTTACAAATTTCAACTCTCTTTTCTCATATTAAGTATAAGTGTCCCTTTTGTTTTCATTTTCTCTAAAACTTTGTCATTTTCACATGTTTGGTCCATGGTATTCTCAGCATCCTTCTGTAGCACCACATTTCTTTTGCTTCAAGTCTCCACATCATCTGTGAGGAGAGTGTTAAGCATTCACTGTTATATAGGAGGAGTGATATTGCATAACAATTCAGTACTCTTTTCTCTGTTTCTAACAATTTTTTTTCTATTTCTTAATACTTTGTTTAGCTTTTGGAAGGCATCTTTTACTACCCCAATGCACCTTTGGATTTCAGTGTCATATTTTCGATACTTAAATTGTTGTATTTGATTATTCCATAAATTGCCTAACTAAAAATTGGTGTGTCACAATCTTTCAAAATTAACAATTTTGAATTAGGTATGCCAATTAATAGAAATTGGATGAGAAAATCTGTTTATTTGAATCTTTTAAAAAAAAAAAAAAATCATTTTTTTTTTTTCTGAAATTAATCATTGGTTATTGTCAAAGAGTTTATATCCCCATTTTAACTTGAAATTTCAAGCTAAAAAAAAAGAAAATCCAAGATGGCCCTGTTAATTTTTTAACATTTATCATTTATCCAGACAGAGAAAAATGAATTCTTTTCTCCATCATTTCAGTTATCTTTGATCCAAGTTTATAGCCTCTTTTTTTTTTCTTTTTTTTTTATCTTGTCACTATATTCATTTGAGGCAACAAGAGGACATAACTAATTTGGTAACTACTGTACATTTATAGCTAATACTGCAAAATAATAAACACATTTTCTCTTGGAAATACTGGTTCTTCTTCAAAGAAAAAATAGCAAAATACTGACTTTTGACCCAGGTAGATGTCAATGAACCAAACTATTCTTTCATGTTCATATGATTTATCTCTGATAGGAAATAATAAAAGCAAGTGTTAGTGTAGGGAAGAGATCTCTTACTGCCTTCTAAACTTCATTTTTAGTTTTTTAATGTGTAGGTGTGTTCCAAGAAGCAAAAGAAGGAAGAGTTACAGAAATAAATTAAGTGCCTCATTGCTCAAACATATGTGTACCTATTCATCCCTAAACTAATTCCTTTTTATTTTATTTTTTTTAAATGTTGGCTACTTTGGGTTAAAAAGGTACATAAAATGAACAAGAAAAATATTTCTTTTTTTTTTTTCCAATTCTTTTTTATTGCTATTTCTTTTCAAATTACCAACCTCTGGCTTGCTTAGTGATAAGACAAGCAGACTGTTGACTGAGAGGTCAAGAGTTTTATCTTCAGCATCAATTTGGTAAGACTTGTTGGTGCAAACTGGTTTGTAAAAAAAAAATCTCTATATCAATCTTTTACTTGTGAAATCAATGATATTTTATATTTCTAGACATAACATAGAGATTTAACTCATTATTAAAATCATTCAGAAAATCACAGGATCAGCTGTTTTTCTCAAATCAGTGTAATAATTCACTTTCAGTTCAGTTCTTCTCCCAATTCAAAGAATCAAATTTTTCAATGAAAATAATTGATTTTATTTTTTATAGTAAAATGTCTTTCTGAATATAATTTTTTATCTTTTTAATCATTTCATCCCACAAAAGGTGATAATGCCACTAAGATACAAGGGGTTACTAGGAGTGCAAGAGAATGAGATGACCTTAGTAAGGAGAAAGAACAATAAAAGAACAGGTTCAGGAAGGCAGAAGATGACGTTTGATGTTGCATTTAAATTTTAGAAGATTGTACATGACAGAAGCATAACAATGAGATTTTGTACAGTCAAAGTACCAAGGAGGAGAGCTCATTAAAACAATTGCCATGAAAATATTCATAGAAAAAAACAGAAGGAAGCCACATCATAGTGGTAGGAAAGTGACTGAAGTCAAGATGGCAGATCAGGGCCAATAACATTATTTTTGGATTGTGTTGAGAATCTTGAGATATATATAACTGGAGCAATAAACCAGATATGGCAACAGTATTCAATGTGCAGACAAATGGTAGATTTATAAATGTGCAAGATGGATTCTAACAAGAAAAAAGGTCTAGCATGACATAGTGAACTGAAAGTCAGTTCACTATGTTATGCTAGACCAGCAGCAGACCTATTGATTCACTCGACTTCATGCAGCAGACAATTGATTCACTCGACTTCATGTCAGTAGAATACAGGATACAAGCAGGCGCAAGAAGTTGCTTTCCTGAGGATTAGCATCAGCTATGCTGATGGAGGGCAAAAATTGTTCTCTATGATGAGTAACAGATAAGTTTCATTTTGGAGGATTAAAATTTACAAGCCATTTCTTGCCCCAATTAACAACTTATTGGAAGTCATTTTCAATAGTAGCTGACAGTTTTACTTTGTCGGACTTATCAGATTTAGTATTAAAACAGGAGTAAATAATTTGCCATCAGTATAAATAACCTATTTAGGAACTGATGATATCATGAAGGTCATTGATGAAAATAAGAAATGCCGTAGGTCCAAGAATAAAGCCTTGGACAACTCCCATATTAATGTGGAATGATCTAAAAGCATAACCATTCAACACAACCTACATTACCTGATTTGTTAAGAATTATTGGATTAAGTCAAATATCAGGCCAGAAACACCATAGCCCTTGTATTTGTGTAGAAAGTCAGTATCCCACACCCTGTCAAATGCTTTTAAAATATATAGTCACAGCCTGAGCTTCACCATTCTTACCTAGAGCCAAAAATCTTAGACAAATTCAGTAACAACCATTAACAAATTGGCAGTTGACCTAGAGAAACAACAGCCATATTGTTTATCTGAAAGAAGTTCATATGAAGTGAGATGCTTAACCAAGTTGGTGTTGATTAGTGCCACAAAAAAGGTAAAAAAAACTAATAGGACAATAATTTGAGAGATCAGAAGGTTTGCCAGAATTCTTAAAGACAGAATCTACAGAAGATTTCCAACAAGCTGGAAAGCAAGAAGCAGTAAGGCATTTGTGGTAGAGGTTGGAGAGAATAGGACCCAGTTCCAAAACACATTTCCTTAGGACAATTGCAGGGATACCATCAAGTCTGTTAAGCCTTTTGGGGATCTACTTTGGAAATGATAGCAAAAACGATGGATGGAGATATTTTGATATCACTTAGTAGAGTGATTTACAGAGATTTCTGGAATACATAATAATGAAGGAAGGCTTGGAAAATTTAACACTCACAAGACATATCGAAAGCAGAAGGGACAGAGAGAAAGTGAATAACCTACCTAACAAGCTTATATAATTATTGATGGCAGAACAGAGAGTAGGATGGTTAGTAAAAGGCTAAACATTACTAAGAGCTGATTTCCTATGTTGGAGTAGCATATGAAGGGATGAAACAAAAATATCAAAGTATATTTTGCGAAAGATAACAAATGCCACTTTTATTCAGCCTTTCTGCAAGCTGTGAATTTATACTGACATACCAAAAGTTGGAATATGTGCCTTGGAGCAAGTAGGAGAACCTGCAGCTCAGTGAACTCACCAGCTCAATATGGTATCAATTTTACAAATGGTTGGAAGATCTCTGGAGAGATGGTTAGCCTTGCCATCTTGATAGCTGTCCATAGAGCCATGATATTTCTCGGTGCAGGATCTTACGTACAATTAGACTTCTCTATTAAATCCTATAGATGCTTGATTGGATTCATGTTAGGCAAATGTCATGGCTGCATCATTCATTGGAAATCTCTAGTATGCTCTTGAACAACTTTGGCTCAATGTCATAGAGCATTATCTTACTGTAAATAAACTGTCATTGGTGGGGTATTAGGAGTCCACAAATGACTGCTTGGTATTTTAAGAAAAGAACCTATTAACCAGGAATTTTTTTTTCCTTTGAAATCAATTACCAAAGACCACAAGTGCCTTGGGTAGTTGGTAATGAGTAGGTACAAGGGTTTGCCAGTTATATTCAATTTTACTTTTATTCCTCAAGTTAAATCAAGGTTTAGTTTCCCACAAATCGCAAATCCAACTTCAGTTATCAAACCTAATTAACATTTTTAATTCATTCTTTTTCTCTGTTACATTATAAGAGTAGGGAAACCCTTTTCTATTCTTGTCCTGAGCTTTATGCTACTAAACCAGATCCAACAATGACTACCAAAACCAACCACCATCAAGCCTCTCTAGGGATATATTCATCCCTTATAAGTTAGGATGTAGATGTGTAAGCGGCTCAGAATGAAAAATCGGAGAGCCATGCACAAATTCCCATCAGGTTCGGTACATTCACTTATGCACAAATACCCTAGGAAAGCTATGAATCCATCTCCACTCCCAGTTATGGGTTAAATAGTAGAATGTATCTGGAAAAATCAATGTTATTCTTAAAACATTGTTAATACAATATTCATTTGCAAAAAAAAAAACTATTCTCATAATCAAAAAATATGCTTCATGTTTAAATAACCCACAAAGTGTTGATAAACCATAAAAACAAATAAATCAATATAAAGTAGGATATACCTCATCTCATAACAGAATGTAATGTTCATTGTGTTCCCTGCATCTTTGGACTCTATCTCAGACTTAGCTAAGCTTAGAAAATGCTAATACTTGTAAAAGAAAAAAAATGGCCAAGTAATCTGTAAATTATGAAACAAGACAGAAAGGCAATGATAATTTTTAACATCATATCTCTGGTGCACATATAAGTAGAACAGAAAACCTATAAAATTTAATAAAGCAGTTACCTTTTTCTCTTACATTTCCAAATGAATGAGAAATCTAGTTCACCTGGTAGCTGGAGTAGTTGTGCATTTTGTTCCCTTGCTTGACTATATAAAAAGCAGGATTTTATATGCTAATATTTTAAAAGTGATAAAGCCTTTCCATTTGGAAGATCAAGGCAACACAAAATGTCCACCATCTGGCCCTTTGTCAAACAAAGTTAAGCTGAGTAAATATGAACACTACAATCTTGAGTGTGGATTGAAGAAAGTGAACAAGATATTATTGGAGAATACTTATCTAAGAAAAACAAAACAAAAAAACTATAGATCTTTTTTTTTTTCAAAAAACATCTTTATATATACACACATATATATATATATATATATATATATATATATATATATATATATATATATATATATATATATATATATACATGTATGTATATATAAATAAAAAGGAAAGAACAGTAAGATATAAAATCCGGTGTTCTTATAGATATTTTTATTTTTACACAATAGTGCTCAATGTAAATTTAAATTTACAGAGCATTAATATTATAAATTAATAGATTTAAAATATGGTTTTACCGCTACACAGTGATAACCATGTTTCAGAAATGGAAGCTAAAGCCCCTGAATTTAATTTTGTTATTAAACCAAAGACATTAGTTCCATTTCCTCATCAAGCGAATTTTGGAGTAACTTACTTTTTAAAATTTACGGTTGTTAACGGCACTGGAAAGATTCATAATTGACATTGTATATATATATAAATCAATAGAACTACAAGTCATAACACAAGTTCTATGATCCTGGATTTTTTTTCTTATAGATAAACGTAAGGTATTTTAAGAAATTTTTCAATAAAATTTAGTAGAAAAAGATCTCATCACACCATATCCAGATTCATGTTAGCTCATTAATATATCACAATGATATATCATAAGAGAGATGAGTTCAATTACTTTTGTGTGACCTGACTTACATAGAAACATTTAGGGAGATCTTCCTGATTTCTACGAGCATCTCTCTCTATACATCTATCTGTATATCTCTATGTCTATTCATATCTCTATCTTTATATATCTCTATTTATTTCTCTCTCTCTCTCTCATATATATATATATATATATATATATATATATATATAATCTACCTATGATATGACATAAAAGCACTCCCCACATCCACATGCAGATGTCCACCATACATAAATAAAAATGGCTGCAAGCCACACACATACACTGCTTTACAAGACAAAATGCATATGAATTTCCCCACGCGTTTTGCTTACAACCGTGACTGTAAGGCCTCATTCCTCGATCTGTGTTTTACCTCCAACCCTGAGTCTTGTAGTGCCACGCAGTTCTGTCCTATCGGTAACTTCAATCATGCTGTAGTGTCCGTTAGCATCTCCTTCAGCCCCACGCCCTGCAAGGAGCCTTCTACCACCAGAACCTCACTCTGCTACCAACAGGCTGACTGGGACTCATTTCGTGACTTCCTCCGCGATGTCCCCTGGGATGCTGTATTTAAGCTCCCCATTCAAGATTGTGCTTCAGAGGTCTCTTCCTGGATTAAAGCTGGAATCGACGCTTTCATCCCCTCCAGGAAATTCAAGGTCAAACCATACTCCTCCCCTTGGTTCACAGCTGCTTGCTCAGCTGCCATTGCCCATAGGAACCACTTCTTCCACCGTTTTCATAGTGATATGTCTGACTTCAATAGACATCTATTCACCTCTGCCCGTAACGAGTGTAAGCGTATCCTCAATGAAGCTAAGTCATTATTTGCTGTTCGGATGAAGGAACATATTGCATCTCACAAATTCAGCTCCAAAGATTATTGGCGCCTCTGCAAGAGCGTTCTGAACAATAGCAAACCCTCCATTCCTCCCCTGTTCAATCAGTTTGAGGTCCTAACCACCTCTGCCGACAAGGCTGAATGCTTTGCTCGGAAGTTTTCTTCCAATTCGACGTTAGACTCTTCCGGGGTACCCATGCCCAATTTCCCTCCCAGAACCGAGGCCCTTCTGAGCGGATTGCACATATCCCCGTCGTTGGTATTGGGCATTATTTCTAACTTAGATCACCACAAGGCTACTGGTGGTGACGGGATACCAGCCACTGTCCTGAAGAAATGTGCACCTGAACTGGCGCCTGCCTTCTCTAAATTATACAACCGCTGCCTCAAGGAGTCTTGCTTTCCTGACTGCTGGAAGTCCTCAACCATTGTTCCTGTCTTTAAGAACTCTGGTGACCCCTCCGACCCTTCTAATTACCGTCCTATCAGTCTCCTACCCCTCTTTGGCAAAGTCTTCGAAGCCATTATCAACACCGATGTGATTAATCACCTGTTATCCCATGATCTGCTCTCAGACAAGCAATATGGTTTCCGCTTTGCCCGATCTACAGCTGATGTGCTTACGGCCATCACTGAATTTGTCTTCCAAGCTATTCATAATAACGGTGAAGCTCGTGCCATGGCCCTTGACATCTCCAAAGTGTTTGATAGAGTTTGGCATGCCGGCCTTCTTCGCAAGCTCCAGGGTTATGGCATCACAGGTCGATTGTTTGACCTAATACAATCATTCCTGTCAAACCGTGACTTGAAGGTCGTTCTCAATGGATTCATCTCCAGCTCCTATTCCACTAATGCAGGTGTTCCTCAAGGCTCCATCCTAGGCCCTACTCTGTTCCTCATATTCATAAACGACCTTCCTGACGCCATAGATTCCCAAGTCGGCATCTACGCGGACGACACCACAATTTACTCCTGCCTCAAACACAAATCCAGTGATGCTGACAAAATTAACCTGGCATCTCGGATAGAAAAGGACCTCCAATCGGTTGTGAACTGGGGCAAGAAATGGACGGTTAACTTTAACGCCTCTAAAACTAAACTGCTCTCTATTAACCACCACAAGGATCCATCCCTGCATCCCATTAGAATGTCTGATGACCAACTTCTTCAGAGCTCCTCTCTGCGGCTCCTCGGTCTCACGCTGTCCGCTGATCTGAGATGGAACAAATACATCGAGTCAATTGCATCATCCACCGCAAGGAAAGTTGGCTCCCTGTGCCGAGCCAGGAAATTTTTCTCCCCGGAATCTATCCTCCAAATCTATAAATCGACCAATCGCCCTTGCATGGAGTATTGCTGCCATATATGGTCTGGAGCCCCTGCTGTTTGCCTCAGGGTTCTTGATAAGATCCAGAGACGGATATGCAATGTGATTGGCCCCGATCTGTCATCTCGTCTGCAGTCTCTCTCTCACAGACGCAATGTTGCCTCGCTCTGTCTTTTTTATAAATACTTTCACGGTAATTGCTCCGAGGAGCTGCTTTCGCTGGTTCCTAGGCCTCATGAATTTAAACATCCCACGAGGCTGGCATCCCGTTCCCACCCCTTCACCGTTGAAACTGTTAGATGTAGACGTCTCTTCTACTCCAATAGCTTCATGTCTCGCACATCTCGCCTGTGGAACTCCCTTCCTTATTCCTGTTTCCCTGACAAATACAATCTCCAACTATTTAAGTGTAACGTCAATCGACATCTCCAGCTGCCTTGATCTATCCTCCTCCCTTCTCCACATCCTTTCACCTTTCATTCCCATCTGCTCTCGCTCCAAATCTTCTGTAACCCCCTAGCCTTGATCGATCCACTATCTTTCTCCACATCCTCTCCTTTACCACTCCTATCTGCTCTTCCTCCAAACCTTCTGTAACCCTTTGCGTACTAATGGCTTCCAGCCTTGCTTGGGGTGATATGCTTAAAAAAAAAAAAGAAAAAAAGTCTGCTTAACCAATGAAAAGCAACACAAAAATTAAAAAAACAGAATTTTTTTCTTTTTCTTTCTTTTTTCCTCTATACATCATTCTCTGATGAAGTTTTAATGAAGGTAAAATATGTGTAGATTTATAAAGGTTTCCTATTTCTTCCTCATCCTATCATAGCTATCTCCTTATTGTTTGTGCACATTTGGTGGAGAAGTGTGTTGTGGTCATTAAAGATACTTTTTCTTTGTAACCTTAAATGACAAGTTTCAGCTTCTATCCAATGTACCCCACAGGGAGAAAATTGACAGCTGTGATTGACAGTTATTTTAAAAATACTAAAGCACCGTTATTTTTTGTTTGTTTATTTGTTCTGCTGAACAAAAAGTGAAGGTAATTTAAAATCCTAAAAAACAAGGCCTCATTGTTTGGCAGCATTGGCCTTGGGAAGATGGGTTGATTTGTTATTGCAAACTCAGAAGGCAGCAGGGATGTCTCATTTAACTCCAAACTTAGCTACATGCTTCTCATTGCTAAAATAAGTGTGCCTCCTGCTGAGGAACACATGTCAACTAATTTCTGCACCCCCTCTTCTTCCTCTCCATGCTTCAGGGTGAGGAGAATGAGTGAGTGGTTATATGTAAGCAATCATTCATCTTAGATAATTTTGCTATGATGCTGTAGGTTAAAGCAATTCAGATTTTTCACTGCTATTATCCTTTCTCTGAAATATTCCATTGGGGTTGCTCTTTCAGAATACTCTAGATTAGTTTCCTTTTGTAAGTCATTCATAACATTGCTACCTGAGACCAATAACTATTTTCAACTGTTTACACTATTTACATTTGGACTTTTATTTTCATCTTTGTTGTTGTTATCACAATGTTCCAGCCGTCATGCCCTCAGGTTTTCATCAGGTGTATATCATTCCTAGTAACCTACAGATAATTCCAGACTGAACCCATTATTTAATCTACAGGGATAGGCTGTTCTTGTTCCACTGGCTGCATCTTGTGATGTTTCATTTAGTTCTTATTTTTAGTAATGCTCAGTTATTGCTCACCCTGTTTCCACTAGGTCCAAGTACACACTGCTTGACCCAGGGACTAAACTCCTAATATACACCTGATGAAGACCAGATGGTACAATGGCCGAAACATGACAACAACAAAGATGAGGACAATAGTTTGAATGTAAATACTGTAAATAATGATAACTCCTCACCCCAGTAATTCAGATAGATATTTTCAACTGGTTAATTCCAGCAACCTCTTTTATTTTAAAAGTGAAATCAGATAAAACAAGGAATACAACTAGTTCTGAAATTTTTATTCATAAATGTCATTTTATTATGTCTTATATAAAGTGAGTGGCCACGGTTAATGTAAATAAATGGCAGAACGGCTCAAACAATTGGAATTGACAAAGTTTGCAATAAACAATTACAAGAAAAAGAAACGAACTGGACAAAAAATAATATAAAGCAAGCAAACAATATATGCAAGTCAAATTAACAGTAATAAGGCAAAGCAACAGTAATATGGCAAAAAGTTCATAAACTAAGAATTGTGGTTGACATATAAGAGCAAGTTTGGTTTGGTTTATTTTGTTTTATGGCATATCAACCTCAGTGGGTTATTTAATGCCGACAACATTTTAGGATAGATTTGTATGAATAGAATATGTATTCTTTGGTCTAGATTGGTTTGGTTTATTTTGTTTTACGGCATATCAAACTCAATGGGTTATTTAATGCCGACAACATTTTTTATTGCTGGTAATATTTTGTTTTGTCAAAAATCTGTTTCTGGTAATATTTTTCCTTCAAAAGTGTATTGTTGGTAATGATTTTTTTTCAAAAAAGTATTGCTGGTAATAGTTAACTATTTGCCCATAGCTGGGACCCTATCAGGTGCTACCACCCTGGGTCAGGGTGGACCTGGGAACACCAGCAATTAAGAGGTGGTTCCATGCTCCTCAAAACCTCCTGATCAGAAGCCTTGCTACTGGATGTAGTTTATTGTCTTACCCAGGATGCAGATGTAGTTTAACGTCTTACCCAGGACGAGGAGCAAGTTTGGATGAGCAAATGTAGCATTATATCTTCAAGACAAGATAGACTGGGACTGAATCATATGAAACCGAGAACTAACCTGTTTTATTGGCTAGAAAGAAATCCCAGCATGCATTTGTGTGCTTCTGACTATAAATTGGGGAGAGGAAAGTGGTTTGCAGTTATTCCGTAAAAGACTGGAACCAACATAAATAATCCTATTCTATATTCCCATTAATTCCTGAACACTGACAATACCTTTTTCCTGATTTTCACTGTATTTCTGTAATAAAATCCTTAATATAGTTTCACTCTACTATCACTAATTCCTACTAACTCCACCCCAATTATCAATGCCCAATATAAAGACTGATCACTGAAATATGGGATTTGTTGGTTAAGTCACAAAATTCTACTAATATTGATTTTTATTGCTAGCCTTGGAAACAACTTTCACTTTCTTGTACTCAGACCAACTCTCAACAAGAGTGAGTTATTATAAATTCTTTTGCAAGGAGTACCAAAATGTATCCTTTGTATTCAAAACATATGCCTATAAAGTTAATATTCTGTGTAAAAAAAATTTTTTAACAGAAAATGGATAACTATATTCAGTGATCAATGAGCTGAAATGTTTTAGATGTCTGCATAGAGAAATATATTTTTACTATTTGTCATTGAGTGATTAAATTTTGGCATATTTGAAAAACTCTTGTCCATGACATCAACAGTGAGTAAATAAGATTGATACTAAGAATAAAATATGGTAATGTGGGCCGCAAAAAAAGTTCAGCTCTGCACATTTAACTTTTTGTAAAGAATCTTTCTTAATGTTGTTCTCATCCCAGTAAGTATTCTGGGGAAAACAAACTTGGAATCACTTTAATTTTGTAGTTTTGTTGAAAATACTAGTTCTTATACAATCACTGAAGTTAAACAACGTTGAGCTTGGTCAGTACTTAGATGGGTGACCACTTGGAAAGATCAGCTGCTGTAAGCTTGGAAGTGCGAAGTGTCATGAATAATGGCTTGGAATTGTTAATCAGAGAGTCGAGTTCCAATTCTAGTTCTGTTTATTATATTCACTTATGCCCAAATATCCTTGGAAAAGGTATGAATCCACCGCTCCCCCCCCTACAGCTTGGTAAGACTTGGATCACTTAAATCATTATCTTCTAAAAATTCTTACAGTCTAATATATTTTTTGGCTTTAAATAACCAGCAAAGGGTTGATAAATCATAGAAAACAAATCATTCAATCAATTCTGTACTTTCTATCCATAATGATTAGAAGAAAGGATGGTATCAAAAACGAAGAGTTGCCATCAGATTTTGATTTCATCATTGAAATTGGAAATTCAGATCAGGGTGGACCTGGGAATAAGAGTAATTATGAGGTGGTTCCACACGCCTCAAAATCATCTGATCAGAGGTCTTGCTGCTGGATGTAGTTTATCATCATACCCAGGATGCTGTTGCACAAAGCAGAAAATTCTTGGACAACTTCTTCTCAAGCACGGCAACTTTGTGAAACAGACTTCTGGCCGGTTGTATTCTGAATCACTACAATTCTAACCTCTTCAAGGCTAAGGTTAACCATTATTTTCCCTACTTAACCTCATGAGCTGCACTTCTTGCCTTCTCTTATTATCCTGCACCACCACACAGTAACCCTCTACCTTGAGTGGCTCTTGGACCTTGTATTGAGTGAACATTAGTAATAAAAAAAATACACAATCTAGGGACATGTAAAACCCACGACACAACTAACATCGATGTGATACAGCACCAATTTACAGATTAGATTAATTTAAAACATTTGCAAACTTCAAGATACTATTGTACCTGGTTTCTTCGCCACCTGTTTTCATGTTGGAATCCAGAAATAGTAACTGCAGCTCTAACGCTTTAAACATTAAATGTTGTTTGTGCCCTTATCAAACAGAAATGGAAAATCAGCAAGTAAAAGGCCTGGCTGGAAAAAAAAAACAGTAACAGAGACAGTGAATGAAGAAAGGGAAAAGAATTGAGGAGGAGGAGTGGTTAAGAAGAGAAAAGGTAAAAGACACAGTGGTATTGAAAAGTGAAAGCAAAATTTACTTTAGCAGTGAGAAAGTTAAAGACAAGTTAACTTAGAATTTTGCCCCATCTGTCTATATAATTGAACTCTAAAAATAAAAAGATACTATTGTGATGTTTTCAAAACAAAAATTGAAAAATAAAAGCTTCATCATAAATTATTCATTATTTTGCAAAAGAAGTAGAAATTATGTTAATAACATAAAAATTTCATTTCCTTAAAGTTTGTATACAACTAAGAAATAAATATTTGTACATATATTGAAAACAACAGATATTTTATGTTGATTAATTTTAATGATCATCTTTTTCCAAATTACAAATAACCCTTCTCAAACATGGAGGAAATTCCATCAAGAATTGTCCAAAGTTATCTTGTTTGAGAAGGATTATTCATAATTTGGAAAAACATGATCATTAAAATTAATCAACATAAAATATCTGTTGTTTTCAATAGTATTTGTTTTTAAAAAACTAAAAAAAAAAACTATTACAGCCTAACTATATATATATATATATATATATATATATATATATATATATATATATATATATATATATTTTTTTTTTTTTTTCTTATATATAAAGTACAGTGTTTGTGCATGTGTGTGTCCAAGCAACTCCTCCACTACCATTGGATGATTTCAATGATTTATAGCTCATTCAAAAGCCCTAGAAAAGTTAGGCACAGGGAACGATTAAGTTGAGCTCAGATTCAAAGTTGCCAGATTTTTTTTTTTTTAAGCTTATGTGAAGTTAAAAAATATATATTATATCATATTATACTAACCATTATCGTTACTTTCATGGTGCAAGGGGAGTAACTATTATTTTTCTTTTGTATCCAAAATTGCAGCTAGCTTAAAATTTTTGGCCATCATCACAATAGTTAGGGAGGAGTAGATGTGATAGGCATTGATAAACTACAGAAGAACTCAAAATTGAATTAATGTTTAAGCTTAACTTTTAAAAGTTCAGCAATAATTCTTCTGCTGCCACTTAATTTAAAGACAATTTCATGTACCTAGATCCTTATTTTCCATACACTTATTTTTATTTCTTGGTTGACAGAACAGGGAACAATTTATAAGATAAAATTAATACAGTGTAAAGATGGGAAAATAGAAATTAGAATTATTTATACATTCAACATTTGAAGAGTTAGGGAAACATAATAGTTAATTAAGTAAAACCTATATTATGGGATCTATATGAATAAATGCCAAATTGGAGCTCAATTCTCCCACAAATTCTGAGATAAAAAGCCCCAGCTCTGCTTTATAGTAATTTGGTATTTGCTCGATTATTACTATTATCACAGCTCGTATATAAAATAAAATGTTTGTTTTCAATAGTATTTTCCCTAAAAATAACTATTGCAGCCTAAAATCACAGAAAAAAAAAATATATATATATATATATATATATATATATATATATATATATATATATAAACTTAAAAACTTAAATCTGTTGATGTGAATATATACCAGGAGATTGTGAAAATTTCTTGTGCCACTTTCCAAAATCTAAACATTATTTTGTCACTATAGCTGTCAAAAATATTCTTTTGTAAAGTACCAATTTGCAGGATCTTCATGCTTATTTTTGAATTTGTTTTGCATCATTGACTGATCCATGCCAACAGAAAATATACAATTTTTGAGTATTGGATTCTGGATCAGGAACTTCCTGTTCCTGCAGAATAAAACCCCCAAACGAAATCCATAAGTGTATGACACAAATATTTGATCAAAAGTACCAATTAGGCTCAACTATGAAGAATGGTGTACCAATTTTCTGCACAGAAATTTTGAAACCTAAAATGCAACATAGTGAAATTGTTGATTATGCTTATGACTTCATTTTAGCTGATAGAGAAATCTTTTCCAAAAGAATTTCTGAAACATTAAAAATATCTAAGGAATGTGTAGGGTTATAATTCATTAGCTGTTGGGTATGCAGAAACTGACAAATGATTGCCAAAAATTTGTAAATGCCAACCAGAAACAATATTGATTTTTATACCATTTTCAGCATTCCAGTGATTTTTTTTTTTTTTGTCACTGTTTATGAAACATGGTTACACAACTATGATGTTGAGAGCAAACAACAACAACCGATGCGGTGGCAGCACTCAGGTGTTCTCTGTGGCCAAAGGAATTCAAAAGTCAGCAGGAAAAGTCCTGACCACAGTTTTCTGGGATAAAAAGATATTTTGATGGCTATTCTTATGTGCCAAATACAAGAGCTGACATTATTATTATTTCTTTGAATTTTCCTTCCTTGGCATTAAAAAAATCAACACCTTCTACCAAGTGTTCCAAGAAATAGGACAAGATAAACCTTTCCAAAACAGAAACTATAATCTGGAATTGGAATGAAAGTAGCAATGGTACCTACCTTGAATCTATCATAAAAATTTAGTATGTGGAATTACAAAATACTAACTCCTTCAGAGCCCTCAGTGTATGGATCAGTTATAACAAATTTAGTATAGGCGATAAGGAAACTGAACATTAAATAGGCTATGCTAGGGGTAGTTTTACCAAACACTGTAAATTGCTACAAAACCAAAACATTAACCTAAAAGCCTCATCAGATCAAGACTTTCATATGGATGCTATACATTGTGCCAATCTCTTTAGAAATAACTAAACTCTCATCCATATACAGCTTCTGTCTCAGATCCATGATTAAAAATGGTTTCAAGCAAATGAAGCCTGTAAGGTCTTAGCGAAGACGATCCTTCTTCAAATCTTGTGAACTGGCGCTACAGAATCACAAAGAACTGTACCAAATAACAGAAACCTCATCACTTTCAACAGCAGCAACAACTGAAATGAGTAGCTCATGTAACTAGATAAAAAAAATAATGGCATAATCAAGATGCTGACATTTCACACTACTTCAAACAAAAGGTTAGGAAGGAAACCCCCCATCAATACTGGAAAGCACAATAACAGTTACTTGACTTGAGAAACCTATTTTCCTGAAAAAGTGTTTTAAGAGAAAGATTTCAACTGAAAATAGCACTGGCTGTTCAATGAATGAATGCCAAATGTTTCCTTAGAAGGAAATGGCTAATATTACCATCACCATAATTTGGTATAGCATACTTATTAGTTTTCAACTAATTTTCTCTGTGGCATGATGATTTTGTTCAGTTTTTATGAAAAGGGGACAAATTACCTGAAGCTAAACAAGCACAATGCTTTGTGTGCAGATGGCCATTTGCAATGCAAATAGTGCTCATGCACAAATGCAATCCTTGTAATAATATTGACTGAGGAATATTCATGGGTTTGCCATGTATTTCAGGATTGAAGAGGCAGGCATTCCACTGCCAACAGCTGTTAAGAAAAGATTGCAATTGGCTACGATCTACAATGAACTGTGCATTCCACAATTTACAGTATTGGAGTGAGTCACATTTCTTTCCTCAGTAGCAAACCCTTTTTGAAGTCTCTCTCTCACTCTCTGTGTTTGCATCACAGAATTGGACCACTCACAAGAACATAAACTGGCATAAAAAACTCTTGGTAGAATGTTTATTTCAACTGGCTGCTTACTTGGGAAATTTCCACCACTATGACTATTCCAGGCAGTATTTGTATCTGGTACAAAAGAGCATCTTTCGAAAGACCAGTTAATACAGAATACTACTCTGACTTGGGGATACCAATTAAGAGAGTCAGTGAAAGAAAAACGGTAAAGTAAGCACTGGAAAGGTGTTCTATCTTTTTTCAGAACAATGCACCTGCTCACAAGGCTGGCAAAAAGACAAATGTTTTAAAGAATTTGACATTTGAACATATAGACCAGGCATGGGCAACCTTTTTTGAGCAGTGGGCCACATGATTTATAGCTCATCACAAGGCAAGCCACACTACTAAAAAGATTCAAAGTAAATTTTCGTAGTAGGTACCCCAGCTATATTCACTACAGAAGACCATATGCATAAGCATGTACCTTAGAAATGGGAGGAAAGTTTGTTTTGTTTAGAAAATATTTTTTATAATTAAAAAAATTCAAGTCTTGGTCTAATATTATCACTGATGATAGTGTGATTAACACATGACACTTATGATTTATTTCTAATTTATTCATTTGAAAATGAAAATATTTCTTTAGAGACAAAATTCTTATGAACATTTCCTGTTTCAAAAGCAAAAGATGTTTACACATATGATCTTCCTTAGTGAAAATTGCCAATGGCTTGAAATGCTGACAACATTAGTTTCCCCAAAAGTTTACAAAATTCAAGAAACATTGTACTTAATCATTGTTTATGTATGCAGTTATGTATGAGAGAGTGTGTGAGTGAACAAGTGAGAACAAAACAAAATAAAATTTTAAGAAATCCTATTTTCATTAGGAAATTAAGCATGCCATTCAGAAAGACCAAACAGGCCACATGTGGCCCATGATTGATATAGACTATCCCTACTACTCACCAGATCTTGCTTCATCCAACTATTTTTTGTTTCCAACCATAAATCTACTTTGATAAGTAGGAAATTTTCAAATGATGCAGAGGTGATAACAGCAGAGCAATGTTCCAATGACCAAACATCAGATTCTTTTGTAAGAGTGAAAGAAACTTGAGAAGTAACATGCCAAGTGTGTTGAAGACAGAGTGAGCATATAGAATAGTGTGAACTCTTCATAACTTAAGGTCATTCATTTCTTGACCAGATGAAGAACTTGTCAGGAAACCCTTGTATATTGGATTTACAATGGGTTTTATAAAACTAGACACATAAATTATGAAAATACTTGGTTAAGACACTTACTTAAGACAATGTATTAATACAATAGTTAGAAAGAGAAAAGAAACCCCTTTATTTTCATAGGTTTTCAGTCTTTTTAACCTTACAACTTATAATCTTGAATAGTGTACTTTACACATTAACCAGTTTATAGTCATATATTGAAATCCCAGTTCTCATATGATCACTGAAGTTAAGCAATGCTGAGCATGATCAGTACTTAGATGGGTGACCACTTTGGGATACCAGGTGCTTTAAGCTTGGATGTGCAGGTGGTATAATGGATAACTACTCAGAATTTGAAATTGGGGAGCAGAGTTCCAATTATGTTTGTTATATTCACTTACACACAAATACAAAGGTATGAATCTCTGTCTTCTCTCCTCAGCTATGGGTTAATTTGTAGGACTTGTATCAGGGAATCATTAACTCCAAAAAAACTTCTTACAATCTAAAAATATTTTCTGGCTTTAAATAGCCTGCAAAAAGTAGATAAACCATAAAAAAAACAAATCAATCAATAAAATACGCATTGAGCTACCAAAGTTTAAGCATTGAGGCTTGCCAGTGTCCATAATTCATGAATAAATATCATGTATCCCAAATTATCAGCATCTATCTGTGCTAGACAGGGTTCTTTTCAAAGTTATAATTCATCTCTTACTAAATCAGACAGGTAAACTCTAGCACAAATGTTTGCATTCTAGAAGACATTAAATAACACATGTAAGAAATACACTGAAGCATTTTCAAAATTGCTTAAAATTAAATGCTAGTTTTCTATTTTTCCATTTATTGTACAGTCATATAATGTCAGGCTATCATTAAGACAATGTGGAATTTCCCCTCTTTATATAATGTCAGAGTTAAAGTTAAAACACACACACACACACACACACAGAGCTTGAAATAGTGGCAGCAAATTCTTTTAAGGACATCCCTCAAGCCCAATATTTTGATTAATTGGTTTTAGGGCATATCAACCCTTTATGGGTCATTTAATACCAAAATTATTTTTATGTCAAAATTTAAAGAATAAAATGAATAAATAGTTTTTATTTAATCACCACAGAGAAACTTTTCTGCCGACCATCAGTATGGCTAATGCTAAACTCGAAGAGAGCAACAATCTATGCTTTCTTGACCTCATGTTTTCCACTAACTTGAAGTGGAGTGACTATATTGAATCAATTGCTATATCTACTGAAAGGAAAGCTGGTTCAGTGTGTTGTGCCAGAAATTTTTTCTTGTTAGAACATTCCACATTTATAAATATACCATTCTTCCGTACATTGAATACCATTGCTATATCTGATCTGATGCTCCTGATATATATCTCAAGATTCTTGACAAAATCCAAAGAAGGGTCCGTAATATTATTGATCCTGACCAAGCATCCTTCTCACCTTCCATCTCTTTTCTACAAATATTTTTATGGCAACCTGACTACGTGAACTTAAGTGTGATACTAGATTGGCAACTAGGTCACACCATTTTACTGTTGAACTAGCGAGATGCTACTACCATTCATACTCTAGCAGTTTTTTCTCGCACTTTGCACATGTGGAACTCCCTTCCAATTTTTTGCTTCCCTGATAACTACAATATTCAAAAATTTAAATGTAATGTCAATCACCATCTTTTGTCATCTTAAACCCTGTCTCTTATTTTTGTCCTTCCCTCAGTCCTCCCCATTCTCAGTCTTCTCTTTCACTTTCACTCCCTCTCGTTCTCTTTCACTTTCACTCCCTCTCGTTCTCTTTCACTTTCACTCCCACTCGTTCTCTTTCAGTTTCACTCCCTCTCGTTCTCTTTCACTCCCACTCGTTCTCGTTCACTTTCACTCCCTCACTGTATAGGTTGAATATGCCCAGTAAGAAGACACATCCTTGTCTTACACCCCTTTCTATTCTTGTATATCTGCTGAACTCATTTTTTATCTTTATGCAGGAAGTTTCCTGCCAGTAGAGATTTTTGATTATCTTTCCCGAATATGTCAAGGCTGCTGAACAGCATGCTAAAAAACCCCAAATACCCCACCAAAACCCACATTATTTTTTTATTTCTCATTGAAAATTATATCATTCTCATCTTGCTTCCATTCGGTCAAAATCTCTACTAATATACAATATTATTAGTCCTATCAGTATTATTTTTTATTTTTATTTCTCAAATTTCTTTCATCGGCCTTCTATATCTACATATTGTAGAAGCATATGTGGACAATTTTTCTTTACTATCATATATAAGACCATTTAAGAATAGGTTTTATAATCTTCTTTAATGGGATTTCTAGAACATTCAGGCCAGTAGACAAAAATGAATAAATATACTGTTTAATAAATAAACAGAGCATCTACTCAAATATGAGTATCCACTAAAAATAATGTTTAAAGTGATAAAAATCTATGAGATTAATAAAAAATCTGCTACTTTCTTTGAAATTCTCTTTGTTTATTATGTTCGGGTATGAAACTGCACACATGAACAATATTGGGAGATCTTTGACAAGAGAAGTTTCATTTAAAGGCACAATTTGGCTTTTGCCTGGCTAATTGGTTCTCTGTAGCTCAATTGGTCAGAGCATATCAGATTTAAGGATAATTCCCTCTGCCAAGAGGGATACAGGTTCGAATCCTGCCAGAGAGCAAAAAACTTTTCAATACTAAGATTTCTCAAACATACAGACAGGTTGTTGAAAATGAATAAACGGAGCATCTACTCAAATATGATTATTCACTAAAGATAACATTTAAAGTGACATGAGGTGTGAGTGTAAAGTCAAAAAAAAAACAAATGAAAAGGACAAATAACCACAACATTCTACATGTATGCACACAGGGATGCATGAACCCACACATGCACACGCACACTATGAAAAAAAAAGAAACTTGCACTAATGAAAAGTGCATATAAAAAACGAAAAATCTAGAAGTATAAACAGTCAATTGCTGATAGCCTCTGACGAGTGGACAGTGATTCCGGGAGGTTCCAGCTACAAAACTCAGGAGTCTGGATGCTGAAGGTAACATCAATCATTTAAGTGACAAACCTTTTACTTGTATTAATTATATATATGTATAGTGCCAGTGTTGAGCCATAAGAGGACATCCTGTGAGATTTAACTCCTAAAACTCTGAGTAATACAGGGGTGTACCAACTATTTCAACACACCCATTTAATGGGAAGGGGGCTATAAAGGGAAGATGACCTGGTGTAATGTTACTTAGTATGCGTTAAATGTTAACATTATCATTTCTCATTCAGATGTCTCAAGAGAATTAACATGGAAGCTTCCGATCTGACAGGAATTTAAAAAGCATGCCATGTTCATAGCACAAGCTGCCAACCAACAGCAAATCTGAGATAGCAAGCTTCTTGAAAGCAGCCAGATGAATAGAGTTATGACAAAAAGCTTTATGCAGGATATACCCACAGTGATATACACAAAGTTCATGCTGTCTTTGCTCACAACACTTGCCTTGTGGAGTGGGGGTATGTTATATTGCTTCACTTCTTCCCACAAGGTCTATGCCTCTATTTATACCAGGTCCCTTCCACATGACCCAGGAGTAGCTGACTAGGAATTTTCACAATCATGTCACCTCTAATATGTGATGTCCTACTGCATGTGGGGTGAGAGCAAGAGTGAGATAAGCTATAGAGCCTCACTATACTAAGGAAAGTGGATGTGACAGCCAACATGATTGAGAATCATAGGACCCATGAATGTAATCACTTCCTAGGCCATATTAAAGCCGTCCTTGAGGCTAAGAGTGTTTTTCTTGAATACCCTTTTGAAGTTGAAAATTGTATACAATTGTGTGTGTGTACACTGATTTTCTCTATTGAGTACCTTTTGTTTTTCTTTATAGCATAAGCTGTTCTCAGTTACTTAGTGTGAATATATATATATATATATATATATATATATATATATATATATATATATATATATATATAATGATAATACAACATAAAAAATATGTGAAAATTACAAGAATTTAAGATGTTTTCTTTTTCAGGCTAGCAGAAATTCTGACAAAAAACACTCAATAGATAACTAGAGCTGTAATATTCAATAAATCAAAACATCTGTCAATATATATTTAAAACATCTGTCAATATATATTCACACCTACATAGTGTTTCAACATGAAACTCTCATCAACTCTCCAGATAAGTTACTTGAACATGATTTATCGAATATATATATATATATATATATATATATATATATATATATATAATATCACTTGAAAATTAGTAGGGATAATTCCAAGAATAATATAAATCCTATATATATATATATATATATATATATATATATATTGGACAACTTTTACTTTCATGCACATGGCAATCATCAGGCACAGATTGAAAATTGATCATTGTAAAATTTAAATATTAATATTTATAAACTTACTGTTAAGATAGTTGAACAGTCCATTTATATATATATATATATATATATATATATATATATTTTCAATACTGATAGCCCAACACTGAGTTTAATACACATTGCAATCATCAGGTGCTGATTAAAATTTGTGCATGAAACTCATTTGTGCTGCCAGTCAGGAAAAAAATCTATATTTATTATTAATATAAATTATAACTCTATTATTATACATATACTATTTTATTAGCACCAGCACTCAATATGCAATATTTTTTATATATAAAAGAATATTAATGTCTCCATCATGATCTGTGTATTATAATTTTCATTGTTATTATTGTCAATAATATTATTATAAATGCTATTACACACATCATTCTCATAGTACCAAATCTACTATTATTGTTGCAGTAATTATTACTATTTTTCTTTTATTCTTTTATCATCAACCCTCTCGGATGTCATGCTTATACTGTACCGACTCTTCTATGCATGCATGTTGACTACATCTAAAGGTAATAATATCCCTAATATATGAACAGATGCCAATGATACTGTTTCCCAAATGCCAAATATTAAACCAGGCACTGCAATGGTAAGACATATTTTAAACAGCATCTTCCTTAATCTTATATTGCTGAGTGTCATGTAATCATTCTTTTGGCAATGAAGAACCCTTAAGTATTTAGTGTTGGTTTGAGATTCTAGAGAAATGGTTATTGGCAGATAATGAGAGCTGTGTGGGAAGAAATGGTTTGATGGATGGGAAATGCATGATGAGAAATGGAATAGGCTAATGGTTGCTTCTGAAGTGAAATTATGTCTGTTAGGAAAGTTGATACTTGCCAAAGATATTCTTGAGATAAAATTAGTAAGAGTATATAACAACTGAAGAGAAAACAATATAATCTATAAAGTTGTACAAGTGCTTAAAATTTAACTGAAATTGTGTATTGGTTCTCTGAAATGTTCTGTGTGTATGTGCCAAGTAAGCAACTGTATAACCTACATTACTTTCAGTTCATGTGGTTACCTGGATTTCAGTTACTTCCTATATTCAGTGTTGCCCATTCAAATACAGTGTTTATTTTGGGAGTCCCCTGCACAAAGGGCAATCTACAATATTTGTCTATATTTCTGAGATGAAGTATTGTAACTATTTACACTATTTACATTGTTCGGACTATTGTCCTCATCTTTATTGCCATATTCACAATGTTCACATTATACACTCCAGCCTTCTTCAGGATATACATTGGACAAAATAATGGGTTAAGTTTGAAATTTCAATGTATATCACCTGAAGAAGGCTGGAGCGTACAATGGCCAAAATATTGTGAACATGACAATAAAGATGAGAACAACAATGTAAATAGTGTAAATAACTACAATATTTACATAAAACTTAATTTGTATGTGTACAAACATTCTAGATTTAGTTATTCAGGTTGATAATTGTTTGAAAAAGTTTATGCTTTGATTGTGACTTTTGCTTACAATAAATTAAATTTTTTTACATGTGAAGTGAAAAACAGTAGGGTTATGTACTCTACAATTGAAAAATTGAAACCAACCCTTAATAAAATCAATTATGAATACTCCACAAATGTTTTAAAATGTTTACAGTAGGTTGTTTAAATATCTAGGTTTTAACTAATAGTTTTAAATAATTTTTCTTTTTAAAAATATTTAGATACTTAGTTTTCTCCCGGTGACATTTGCATTTGAGCATACATGATAAAATTTAAAATTGTACAGTACATAACCCTAGTTTTTTTCACTTCACTCATAAAAAAATTAATTTTCAGATGAACACAACAATCTTGTCTTACAAAAATGATGAACACAATTTTTTGTCTTAGAAAAAAACAAGACCCTGATGACGACATTGTGCCAATGTCAAAAGTACTAGGAATAAAATGAATATGCACCAACATGGTAATTTTCTTTCTTCCTTTAATAAGGTTACTAAGTAACTTATCTGTAATTACGAGATGATCCTATTAAAAAATAAGTAGACAAAAATTTGTCTAAATTATATATATATATATTAGGTTGGTGCAAAAATAATGTTGTTTTTGACGTTCAACTTCATGTGAGAAAACGACATTATTTTTGCACCAACCTAATATATATATATATAATCAATTCACTTCAAGCAAAATGATAATGCCACTAAGATACAAGGGGCTACTTGAAGAAAAGGAGAATGAAAAATACTTTAAAAGGGACCGGAAACTCAATCCTAATTAGCAAACAAGGGATAAACTTCTACTCCTGTTCAAAATACCAGGGAGGAGTGTGAACTAAATGATAGGTCAACCTATCTGCTAGTAAATAAAATTTCAGAGTTTTGGTATGGATGCTAGAATTATAGAGTTGAGGTAGAATTTAGAAGGAACAGGGAATCTAATCCTGAACAGGGAACAAGGGATAAACCTCTATGCCTGTTTAAAATACTGGGGTGGAGTGTGAATCAGGTAGTTCTGTAACAATGGGCATTCAAGCCCTGCCTTCATGCTTAAAATAACAATTTTTCCTCTTATAATTTACTTTTTTCCTTTTCAGTTTTCCTCCCTTCACCAACCCCAATTCTTCATCATACAATAGTAATAAAATTTAAGGTAAATAAAATCAGAAGGGAAGCAATGGCTTTCTACGTGTAATTTTGACTCAAGTGCATATATTTTGGCAGGGGTGCAATAGTGGATGGCCAGTAGATTATATTCTATTAAGTTTTTAACTTAATAGAAGTTGTGATATTTCCTATCAAGGTAACATTTAACAGAAGTTTAACTGCCATACTCACCACTTTTTTTGTGAAAAAATGTACAAGATATTTGGGAAAATATATGTACAAATAATTCACTGTTCAGTCCTAATATACACATTCAAAAATGAACAGTAAGATAAAATCAGGTACCGAATGTTATTTCTTATAGCTTTAAATGTGATATATTAGTGGTTACATATAATTGAGTAGACATCCCTGTTCTTTAAACAATTTAAATTTGTCTACCAGCATGTGCATTCAAGAGTCTTAATAAAAAAAAATGTGCTTTTGATAGGGTATAAACTTGCAAATCTCAGTTACCCTATTTAAGAAATGAACACCTCTTGTTCAGATCCCGCAAAGCCTTTCATCTGCTAATTTTATTTTCATATCCAATTAAGACTCTCAAATCCACAGCCTGGTAATAAAAAATTTACACTGCTTAAAAAAAAAAAACAAGACATCCACTCAAACATGTGAATCCACTAAATTTTAATGTTTAAAATAATAAGAAATGATATCAGATTATAAATGAAATCCATTAACTGCTTATAATATACAATGTATTTTTTTTTTTTTTTTTTTTTTTGTAATGCTTATAAATTTTTGCTGTATTTTAATTACCTGCCTAGCACAAGTGATGTCTTATGACAATAGTGGTTCAAAGCCAGGAAGTGAAAAGACTGACTCCCTGAAGAGCAACAATAATAATTGAAAAAATATATGTAAAGACTCAAATATGAAAACCTTCATTTAACATTAAGGACTTACCAAAGTATACTGCCATTTTTGACAGCATGGGTAAACTCATAATTACCTACTTACAACTGCCTTGTAAAATATTTATTTGTTTAGCTACTGCTTTTTAAAATATTGATTGGACATTTAAGAGCTTTATAAAATAGGATTTTCTGTGCAGTTAAATATAAATGTAATCACTGGTCCATTCAGGCTAATATTTTGCCGTCTCTATTGTTTCTATTTGCCAGTCAACTCCCTTGCAGATTTTATTGACTCCACCTTATCTTTTAGCAATTAAAACTATTTTTGATATAAAAAATGGCTTAAATTTGATAAAAATTATAAAACTTGATAAAAATTAAAAATCATTATGATTTTTTTCATTTATCTGTGTGTAAAACAGATATATTAATTCTATATAGGAAATCATATTGTTATAAGTTGTAATTAAGTTATTATTAATTAGCTTTTCTTTTTCATTCAATTACATTTTGTTTCTTTAAAAAGTGCTTGGTTAGTTAATTGGTAATAAAGGTCATCACTTTGGAAGATTATTAAGTTGGCTTGTAATAGTTTGTTACTTTTCCAAGGCACATAATTATAAACAGATTCTATCACTTCTGTTTAGTTACATTATCTTTCCTGTCTGCAAACCATGTGACAAGGCTATTATAAAATGTACAGGGAATGTTGAATTCATGCCTTCCTTAAAATGTTAGTATTGAAATGATTTCAGTGGCAAAAAAGCCATTGGACCAAACTGATAAAAACTGTACCAATTTGTGTTACCTTAAGCAGAGCCCTGGTGTCCATTCTTCAAACTGTATTTCTCTTTTGAACTAATGTCTTTTACGGTTACTGTTTGGAAGCTGGACTTTTGGTCATTCCCTATCATTCAAAACTAAACTGACAGCAAATCAGTAGACAGTGATTTTTGACCAAGGGTCTAAAAATCAATTTGTCATTTTTCTTCTTAGCCAGTTGCCAAATGTTTAATTTCCCAAGTTTCAAATAAATCTGAGAACAACCACCAGCAATATCTTTTGGGAATTTATCATCTCACAAACACCAAGATAAGCCTGTTCAGCCAATTCTTTTGTTCTCTGTTCAACTTTTGTGCAAATAAAAGATGAAAAAAATTGTCTGCTCGTAACTCGACCAAGGATTCATTAAGCAGTTGTGATTCTGTCTTGAAGTTTAATGCAATCTATAACCCTATTTGTTTTCTAAATTTCACTTTAATTTTAAATAAATTATGAAAGAGAAACCACTCTTTTATCCTGATTGCTAACTAGAATATAAGCTCAAAAAGAGGCTGTTATCTGATACTTTTCATTGATACTACACTTATATTGGAGATGATTGGAGAGTATATCATGTAACTAAAACTTTACCAGCAAGACTATTTGTCTGAATATCAAATTGTTGCAAATGTCATGATTTAATTTTAAAATCAGCCTTTTATTTATTTATTTATTTATTTATTTACAGATTTCCCCCTGTTTGACAAAAGTTCACGTCCCATCACTTTGCATTTATAAAAATAATACTTACATCAGTACAGGTTTCCTCCCCTATCTGAAATAAAACAAAGGGGAGTAATTACCATTAATTTACATGGTGAGAGGGATGTTTCAGTATTACTCAACATAAATAATAAACTGTCTGCCTGCTTTGATGTCAAAAGTGAAATTTTGTCTTCTGCTGTGGTTGATGTGTAAGGCTTAAAATATAACATATGCTTGACTCCTTAGCCTTACGCTCTTATACACTTCTTTGTTGATGCTCAAAAGTTCCTGCAAAACCTGCTTTAAACTTATATACACTTTCAAAATTAAAATCGTATTGTCATAGCAACACTGTCAGTCATAGTGAAAAATCTCATGCTAGGTTTGCAGTCTAGGAACGCTCAAATATTTTTCTTGTGTCAATGGTAATTGCTTCTTTACTTCATGCCTTTTCAGCTTGCAAAATGTTTCATAGAAATATTCTACTTTTCTGTATTTTTTCTTAGAATTAGGTTATGCAAAATCCTTATTTTTAAATTTTGCAATGTGTATTTTACAGGTCAGCTGGATAATGGATGACTTTGAGGTAAGGACTTGCACACTGGATTGACCAGTATTGTTTGGCATTCATAAATGGTAGGGACACTTATCTAAGGCTTTGTCTTTATTTAGATGGAGAAAGAAAGGACAAAGATGATCTGCTTTCGGGGTATGATTTTTTTTTTAAATTTATAGAAAACTAATAAAAAGTCTCTACCATTCGACCTTGCATGGAGTATTGCTGCCATTTATGGTCTGGGGCCCCTGCGTGTTGCCTCGGGATTCTTGATAAGATCCAGAGACGGATATGCAATGTGATTGGCCCTGATCTGTCATCTCGTCTGCAGTCGCTCTCTCACAGACGGAATGTTGCATCACTCTGCCTTTTCTACAAGTACTTCCACGGTAATTGCTCTGAGGAGTTGCTCTCACTTGTCCCTAAGCCTCGTGAATTCAAGCGTCCTACGAGGCTGGCATCCCGTTCCCACCCCTTCACCGTAGAAACTGTTAGGTGTAGACGTCTTTTCTACTCCAATAGCTTCATGTCTCGCACATCTCGCCTATGGAACTCCCTTCCCCGTTACTGTTTCCCTGACAAATACAATCTCCAACAGTTTAAGTGTAGCGTCAATCGTCATCTCCAGTTGCCTTGATCTATCCACTTCCTGACATCTTCCATTCCTATCTGCTCTCGCTCTATATCTCCCGTAACCTCCCCACCTCGATCGGCCCTCCGTCCTTCTCTTTCTCCACAACCCTTCCTTTACCACTCCTATCTGCTCTTCCTCCAACCCTTCTGTAACCCCTTGCGTGATAGTGGCCACCGGCCTTGCTCGGGGTGATACGCTTAAAAAAAAAAAAAAAAAAAAAAAAAAAAAAAAAAAACTTAACAGAGTAAGCATTGCTATGAAAACAGCAGACAAAAATAAATATTTCATGCAAAAGAAACAAAGAAATAGTCTAACCACTTTTGCCCCAGCCCCTCAACCTTCGACATCTTACTCTCTGGGTTGAGGTGTCTACTCGGTCTTAACCGAACTTAAGGGAGTGACCGTAGGTCCCCTGAGCATCCGTAGAACATTCGACCAGTCCACTGGTTTGATTCTGCTTCCTGCCCACATTGCATTTGGTTTGATCCAGAAAGCGGAAGTGATGTTCGTCCATACACGGTCAACTGAAGATGTAGACATGGCTGGAGAGTCTGTGCTAAGAAATTTAGGATGCACCACTTCCGGTTAAATTTCACTGTTGTAGTGATCTCGTGCAGTAGAACCTTTTCACAGTCCACTAGTTCAGATGTTCTTTCCTTTTTTTTCTTTTTTTTTCACTTATTGGAGTTTGCAACACTCCTTACTAATTATTTCAGTTTCATTACAAAAAAAAAAATTTTTTTTTTAAATTTCGATTTATTTCGTAAATCTGTCCCTCCGATTTTGTCTCGCCTTCACAACAGGCTTTGTCGAATCTTTTGTTGGTTCAGGTCCTTCCACGTCAATCATGGACTCTTCTTCAATATCAGTTAGGGGTCCCAATGCACTCGGGTTGGACCTACCTTGGTGAAGTGCACTAACTGGAATCCTTCCTTCATTCATGCACTCCTGTGCCAGTTTATTCTACCCGGTCAACAACACTGCACGCCTCTTCAACCACCACCAAACTAGCAAGGCCACGACTATCGTTAGTATAATTCCCACAACGGTCGGCCAGGTTATTACAGCAACCAAATTCTCTCTCCAGCCCGAATTCGGCGTACCTATCTTATCTAACTCCAACTTCAACCGTCCAAGATCAATCTTATCGATTGGCTTTAACAACGCCGGCATCTTTTCTAGCGACATCTTAGGAATCTCCCTTACAATGGGTTCCCACAATCCCGTCCATCCACTGGCATTCGTTCCTACCAGCTCTAACAAAGCCTCATTCTCTTCAAACTTCTCTTCTGCTTGGTAGTAGGGGGGTAAAGAGATAGATGGACCATGAGCTCCACAACCAATGGGTAGCTCTACAAAAAACAAAGGGGGAGTAACTCTTATCATAGTGGTGGGCTTCCCTTCACACACTTTAGATAATTCGATCTCTTCTTGTGTGGCCACCGCCCAAATTCCGTCAGAGACACTGGTTACTTTAGGTAACATTACACTAGCCAACACCTTTACGTGACAATGATCTCTAATTCCCTTCTTATTCTTTTTAAGTAAATCCAGTACACACAGATTGTGACTACCTGTCACATAAACTGGACTTAGATCCACAGGTACCTAAGGCATCATTCTTGCATTTTTCTGCTTCTCCCTTTGTTAATAGCATAAACTCTGTCCTGGCTAGGTTTAGGGCAACAAATTCCGTCTCTACCTTGTACTTAGCCACCACTCCTATCTTCGGTCTTAGCTTTGGATAGGGAAGGGGAAGATTCATTACCTGATAAATTTCAAATCTCTCCAGTAATGAAACTGGCACTAGCACTAGCAATTTGTCATCTTCCAACAAGGTAGTACATCCCAAGGCACTATAATACCTCCATAACTGCTGGGTGGGGGTCTACAGGTAATCTAAGGTGATGGGGTAGTTTGGCTTTCTAAAAACCCGTAGGTGAGAAATCAACCAATTGATACTCCCTCTATTCTTAGCGAATTCCAACCTAGTAACATTGAGTATAGATACACTCCATTTAACCGACTGAGCCATTGCTTGTTGTCTCTGTTCTACTGCCTCTAATTTCTTCTTAATTACTCTCACTTCGCCTTCAGAGACTGTACCAAACAACACGCTTAATGCCTTTCCCATTATAGGTAATACTGCCATCTTTTGCCTGGTCCCTAACAACTTTATTCCTTTCAAATAGTAACTCATATCCTTCCATTGTCTCTCAAGTATTAGGGATTCCTGAGCTAAGGGGTATAATATACAGTGGTATTCCGGAGTCTGTAAATAGTCTCCGGCGACTTGTGTCCTGGCTGTATCTAGTTTATCCACTTCGATCTTCAACTGACCCAGTAACTTCTCATACGGCTGCAGGTCTATCACCAAAGTTATCAACCACTTTGATCTAGTTACAATCACTTCTAGTCTTCTTAAATACAGTATTCTCACTGTGTTCCCAGGTATTAGCTACCATAACTAGCATCGTCAGTACCACGAGCCTCCTCTCGTCCATGTCTGCAGAGAGATTGAGAGAATAATTTGCCTTACTCAATCATTCTCTTATTGTTTTTAGTGGGTTTTTACATCTTAGAGCGATACCTCAAGCACCGACCCACACCACCACCAGTGCTGTGTATGCATGGGGTCCGTCCACACAGTTCACCAGCACTGATGATAAATGCACAGTTAGTCCCAGACCGTCACTCATTCACCACAGCCACTGTACTGATTTCACATAATCCTTGGGCTCGGGCTGCACCGCTCCCCTCAATTGCAGTTTTAGTGGTAATTCCTCATTAACAGTAGGTGCTTTTTCAGCCCGCAATTTACTCTGCAATTGAGCTAATGGAATTTCATCCTCTTCTTCCCATTCACTCAGTTCTTCTTCTTCCCTAAGGTTAGGTTCAATCCCTGCTTCCTCAGAATGTCCCGCTGGTGTCCAACTTACCTCCCTCAGCCTTCGAAGGGTAGTTGGGCTAATTTCAATCTCCTCACTCCCTTCACTTTCACTCTCAATCTCTAACCCTTCAGGTTCTACCAACGTAGTTTTCCTCAGCCTTTTCTGTTGAGTTTTTGCTTCAGCTCCTTTCCATTCTCCTATTTCAGCTAGCTTTATATCATTTGTATGCACTCTCTTTACCTGTCTGGTCAATTGGTCCCAGATCACAAAGGAAACCGGACCCGTCTGCTCCACGATCCTATAGTATGGACTTCATCTCTGGTCCAATTTACCTTCTCTCCAGTGTATTTTATAATACACTGGATCACCTATCTGGAAGGAAACTTCTTCTCTATTTTTATTTACCCTATTGTTTTGCCTTTTCTGGGCTCTTTGAATCCTCCTCCTCACCTGTGTAAAAATTTTATGCTGTTGTTCTAAAACTATTTGGTGATGATCCTCTCGTAAATACTTCCTCCTAGGTCGTAACAGATTGTCTATAGGTAAGACTACATCCCTGCCATATATCAAGTAATAAGGGGAAAATTTTGTCGTCTCGTTCATCAAGAATCTCACAACTGCTAACGCTTGGGTTACGAATAAATCCCAATTTTCCCTATTATCCTCTGTTAGTTTAGCTAACACATCAACGAGGGTCTTATGAAGTCTCTCTACCTTAGCATTACTTTGGGGGTGATATGGAGAGGTAGTTATGTGCTGTATGTTTAATTCTCCCAACGTCTCTCTCATAATCTGATTCACATTCTCCAATCCATTATTGGTAACCAACTGTTCGGGGGCCCCATACCTAGGGAATATTTCATTCAGTATTATATCTGACACCGTTCGTGCCTTCTTATCTGATATGGCAAATGCCTCAGGCCAATTTGTCAGCCAGTCCACAAAACTCACCATGTAAAGATTACCTCTATGTCTTTCTCCATAGGGCCCGGAAATATCCATGCTTACTTTCTGAAATGGATAATTCGGAACATCCGTTTCTAATACTGGGGCAACTCTACTCCATCGACTCTGTACTTGGCATGTTACGCATTTTTTTACATGGTTCACAACATCATTAAACAACTTAGGCCAGTAGTAATTTCTCATTATTAATCCATACGTCTTATCAATTCCCAGGTGTCCTAACCTCCTATGACATTGGTCTAGAATTTCAGCTCTCAACTTCTCAGGTATCACCATTTTTAAACTTACTTCCTCATCTCTTCCTGAAAGGTAATACAACACTCTATCATGCACCATATATTTGGAGGTATGCCCTGCCTCTACCCTGGACCTGATAGTTGCTATCACACTATCCTCTTGGCTTTGCCTAATAATCTCTCTCCAGGGGGGGTCAGAAACAATCTCCGTTTGACTCATTTCCTGATCTTCCCAACCAAGTCTCTCTTTCAAAACTTGTGAATTGATCACATTAATTTGGAATGCTTTATCATCCACACCCGGCTCCAACCTGAAAGATTCGGTCTCTAATTGCCTCGGAATCCTTGATAACAGGTCAGCACAGGTATTATCCTTCCCTGCCAAATATTCTATTCTGCAGTTATACCCACTTAACTTCAATGCCCACTGTTGTATCTTCTTATTCGTCCACTCCGCCTCTAACAAATTTTTGAGGGGTTTGTGGTCTGTCCCAGTTCCTTATCAGTAATGGCTTATTACCTCCTGATTACCCCTCAATTTCCTCCTATAACGCTCCTACCTGTCTTATTCCCAGGCCTATTCTCATTCCATACTCTCACTTGTTTGACTTCTCTCACTGGGCACGCCTGTACCAGCTCCTCTCCCTGCTTTATTTTAATAGTTTTATTGACAGTATTGGTAAGGGAACAGTCCCCGACCTCTTCACCAACGAATCACACACGGTTATTTCCCCTTCACTATTATCATACCTATCAGTAGGGACCACTTGGTACAGGTCACTGTTCAGCACTCCTTCTGTTATAATCTTGCCCTTCCCAGATACAGTAGTCCTAGGGGGAAGCTTTATATCTGTCTGGGCCACCACTGGCAATTGTTCATAATTATCCTCTCCCAACAGTATCCCTATCCCGTTCAATGTTAGTGTGGCGGGGCCGAAACGGATCTGTGCCTTATTCTGCCTAAGCCAGTCACTCCCCAAAATTAGCTCACCACACAAGTCAGGTGCCATATAAACCTTAAGTTTACCTCTGGTTCTTGCCAACTGGAAAGGTAGCCACGTCATACCCTCTATCCTCATCCTGCTACTATCAACCTGACTTATTAGTAGATCGACGGGACTAAGCTTCATTTTCAGTCCCAACTGTCTAAAAACCTTATAGCTAACAAGTGACACTGAAGCTCCAGTATCAACAAGGGCCTTCACCTTCTTGTCTCCCAGTAACACATTACAGGTGAAGTCTGGCCCTTTCTTCAGCAAACGGTATAACTGTGCCTTTCTCCTTCCCGTACATTCTCTCCCTTCCTCTCGCTTTCTTGACAACCGAGACGTAGGAGTCGGTGACAGGAGTTCAACTTTTTCTAGTGGCTCCCATTTCTGTCTAGGGGTCCTCCTGGGTGGGGTAGAGCTCGGATGACTCTCTTTTCTTGGACTAGCAACCCATTTCTCCCTTCTATTTGAGTTAGGGTTGTTCTGTTCAGTGTGGTCCATCTTTCTCCTGCGAAGACAGGTTCGTCTCAGGTGACCCTCTCCTCCACAGTGCCAACACCTTCGCTCCTTACAACTGGCCGAAAAGTGCCCAACCACACCACATGTCCAGCATCTCAGAGGTCTTACTTGCACTGGGGCCACCCTGCCTCTTACTTTTTCACGGGTGACCCATCGGCGTTTCCTCGGACTCTTTTCCTTCTCGGTAGGGGGCACCAGCGTATTAACTCACTTTATCCCCAGTTTACAGTTTCCTTCTGCTGTACACCACCGAGCCTTGTGCCCGAACTCGCCACAAGTCGTGCAGTTCAGCCCCAAAGACCTTGAGTCGCCTCCATAATTTGTTGGACAGTCGCGAGCCCGATGCCCACCATACTTGCAAGTCCAGCACACCAACCCATATCGGCCTGGTGTAGATCCCAGGCTCTCCTATTGGGAACTGCCTCAGCCTCCCAGTCCTCTTCCACCTCTTCTTTTGGGTCCCATATCTGGATCTGCTCCCGATCCTTCTTTTTCATTATTACTTTAGCCCCTCGGGAGTTCCTACCTACACCCCCTCTTATTCTATCCCAGAATCGTTCGCTGGTCCGAGCCACCTCTATGGCTGTGGCCAGGCTGACCGGTCTTCCCTTCAGAACATTGCCCTTCAGGTCCCTGTCACTCAGCACGTCCACATACACATCGGCCACCAAGGCCTGAATAGGACCACTGTCCCAAGTCACCAACTCCAGAAAAGCTAACGGCGCTAGCCTTGTGATTCTTTCCCCCAATTCCTCATTAGTCTTTCCTTCTTGTTGCTGCAGCCAGAATAATTTCCTGACCTCCTCAATGGCCATACACTCACTTGTGTATTGCCGCACCAGAGCGGATTTAAGCTCGGTCCATGTCAGGGCCGGGTTTTCTCTGTACCCCCCCCCCATAAACTTGGACACCTGCCCCGCTGCAGCGTCATAAGCTAGAAGCACCATTTCTTGGTCCAAGAGACCATAGATCACCTGCTTCTTCTGAATGGACAGAATCTATTTGTGCAGGTCCACAGGGTTTCCTTTATAAGTAGGTAGCTTCATGCTACCTATCAGCCTCTTGAAACCCATCGATATTTCAGGGACTCCCACATCCCCAAGGTCATCTGTGGCGTCTGATCCTGCTACACTCATCCTAGCATCTTATCAACTAGCACTTTCAACGACAGAACGAAAGGAAAAATACTTAACACGGTGGTGGCGCTTCAACTGCGTACAATGTTGACAAAAACAAGATCAACAATATTACTGGCAGATCAAAGTGCAATGAGCGAACAGAGGAAACCAAAAAGTGACTTATCTGAGGTCCGCCGCTCCGTGTTTTGTCTCTTTTTCCTCCTTCTTTTGCTTCCTTCTCTTTTCCTCCTTATGTCCATTTTAGACCAATATTGTCTGAATACTAGAGTCCTTTCTGGTCTTACTTGGTCCCGACTGGACAACATAAATGCAACCCTCTCTCCTTTTTCAGACAGTTGTGGTAATTTCCACGGGTCTATCCTGGTCACGGCTACCAGTCTAACCATTTTCGCCCCAGCCCCTCAACCTCTGACGTCTTACTCTCTGGGTTGAGGTGTCTACTTGGTCTTAACCAAACTTAAGGGAGTGACTGTAGGTCCCTGAGCATCCGTAGATCATTTGACTGGTCCACTGTTTTAATTCTGTTTTTTCTGCAAGAATTAATTCTGCGTTGTGTTTGGTTTGATCCAGAAAGCAGAAGTGATGTTCATCCATTCACGGTCGACTGAAGATGTAGACACGGCTGGAGAGTCTGTGCTAAGAAATTTAGGATGCACCAAAAAATATATATATATCTGCAGTAAGCCGAACAAACAACTATTCAATGGTTGAATTGTTAATGTCTTTTATATAGCAGAAAAGAATAGTATAGAAAAGAAACAGGTTACAGAAATTAAAATAATTGACGTAAAAACTCATACACTTGCTACTAGACAGAGAGAGAGTGGGTTGTGATTAGCTTGTTGTGAAATCATCTCAGAACGATATGCGACTCTTGATTATTGTAGCTTGTTCGATGTTTCCGTTTCCAGTAGTAGTAATAATAGTAGCAGTAGTAGTCTTAGATGTTGGAGGAGTAATTCACTTCTTCGTACGTATATCAACAAAATGTGTAAGCAGGCGCCTGGTTCCAACCTCTGACGTCACTCCCAATCCCTGACCTCTCTCTCCAGCTCGACTACAATCGACGGCAGACCAGCCAACCACTCTCAACAGATTTCTGTGCGCGTTTATATAGATAAGCCTGGCTGATCACAAATCGACCCTTGCCCGCACACGATTATCATGAGTGTCGCTGTCAACCCAAATCCATGGGAATTTCAAAAGTCCTTTCTTGCTTACTATTTATAATTTTAAACAATAAAAGTTATTTCGATAATTTTCATTATCTTTTCTAATGACCCAATTCCAAATGGGCGAGATCAGGTTTCCATCAGTAAACAAAATAGTTCTGGTCTAATTTCGCTGTTCAAATCTACTCCAATTTCAATAAAAAATAAAAAAAAGATATTTGTTTGTGTGTTTCCCAAGCTCTCTCTGTCACAATAGAACTTGGTGGAATCGGAATTATTAATAACTAGCATTATAACGCGTCTTCGCCCGGGTCTTTCATTACTGGGAACTTTTGCCGTTCAACTGGAGCAGTTTAAGTTTAAAGTCAGTCCACCCGAAAATCAATATTAGTAACAACATTTGGGTGCAACTGAGGCACATCCCCAAATGGGGGGGACAATTTGAAGGTGAGGCTGAAAAGGGAACTGTATAATAAAAATATTATTGTAATAATTTAAACTATTTTATTAAATTTTTTTATGTTAAGATATATGTCCAAGAACAGATAGTAAATAGTAAGACGTTGCTGAGTCATAATGGACGGGAAGTAGTGGCGAGCCATTGTCACCAACAATTTGGACTCAAAACCAGCACTGAAGAATTATCTATCAAACAAAAAAAAATTCATCAAAATCGGATGAAAACTGTGGAAATGCATAAACAACATCCGATCACACACACACACATACATACACACACACATTTTGACAATTATAGATATAGATTCCAATTCTAGCAAGTTCTATTTCAGAGTGCATTTCGGAGATTTTGTAAAGAAAATTCAATCATTGTCTCAGAAATGTCTTCAGATAATGAAAAGCTGGGCCAATCTCACTCTTTATTGCTGATCAATAGCTAGAACAGTTCAGCTGTGTAGCATGGATTGATGAGATTAAAATTTCAGTCATCCTATATGAAATGAAATACTATTTATGGATGTAGTCATTTGGTCAAAATGTAATCTAAAGTACTTGAAGCATGGAACAACTATAGAAAATATTTGAACAGAGCATAAATCTCTCCACATAGTTTTATCATCATAAAGAATAATAAACTGACCCAACTCAAAAAGGTTAGAATTCTGTTTTTGACATGCAATAGAACACTTGCACAAAGCACAATAGCAATGACAGCAACAAAAATATCTTCAAAATCATTGACTATAAATAATTCAGCTTTTACTTTTAGGATCAATGGTCATTTGTATGTAAAATCACATGATGTTTTAAAAGCCCAAAGATTCAAGTTCTTGGCCAATAGTAAAACAACATTGATTAAGTTGGCTGTCATTCTATTTCTTGGACAACAGTAAAAAGTATAAAAAGTAACTCTTCCCCTTTGGCATTGGCTTTGCAAGTCTGATGACGCTAGTTGATTCTGTCTGAAACAGTTGCTTTACACTGATAAAATTAAATTCTTGCCACCTTGTGAACTCTCTCTCATACATATAAGCACACACACACACAGATAGCTAGATAACATGCAAGATAAATGAAGAATAAAAAAATAAAACTGAGGCAGCTCAAGTTTCATCCTCAAAAATGAAGGATCATTAGGCCAGGTTAAATCTTTCTTGTGTCACTCATGGTTTATGAGATGTTTGCATGCCAAAAACTATTTAATAACTAATATGGAACCTACACCTGGGCCAACAAAATAAAAACAAAACAAAACACTGCAAGTTCTTCATATTTAAAGTTTAAACCACAAGTGACACAAGATAAAGACTGAACCTGACCTGACGATCCTTTGTTTTTGAGGGTGAAACTTGAATTGCCTCAGTTTTATTATTTATTTTATGTTTGTAGGCTCAACGCTGTATTGAGCACTTTTAAATGCCAACTTTATCATAGTCGGAATTTACCAACTACAATTGTATTTCATTGCTTGTCCTTTCCTACACTAATATAATCCACATAGTAACCTTCTACCTTGAGCCTTGGGACTTGTATTGGGTAAACATTAGTAATATACATATATATCAACCTAATCCCATTTCTAGACACTCTTTCTGAATTCTTTTTCCATTCATAGTTTTATAGCTTAGCTCTGGTGCTTCCCATAACTGCTGAGAATATTCTAACAGCAAACTTGATTTTCATTGGGTTTCATTGGGTTTATATTTTCTTAACTTTAAATTACTTGTAAACTGACAAGTTCACTCCTTTGATTCAGTCAAATTTAGTTATCTTACAAAATATTCAGCTGTCTAACTGTTAAGCAGACATTTAATCTCCATCAAGGAATGTGTAATCTCTATAGCCAAACTATATCTGACCCTGCTGCACTGAATGAAGAGGTAGGTTCATGTCAGTTTCTGCAATGCTAAAACCATCTGCTACACTTTTCTTTTTGATCATACATTGTAACCTTTTTTATCATATAAGATTCAATCTTAACAGATAATAATGCCAATGATTTATTTATATCAACATTATGCAAATGGCCAGCCTAACCAACACAATATTCTAAGGATTCCTTGTTTTCTCTTACTTAGAGAACTACTATTTTGGCTCAAGCAATTGTTGATATCCTTTGGAGGAGGAAAAACCAGACTTGAACAGCTCCTGTAAATCCCCAGGAAAAGATACCACTTTAATACAGTTGCTCAAAAGATATTTCCCCATAACACATTTTAAACTGTTAACAGAAAATGTTTGGTTGGTTATATTTTTTGACATCATAATTTGATGTTTGCTAATTGAGGCTACTGCTTGTATTCTACCAGGATGTATTATTAATAACTTTGTTTATTTGCCTCAGGTGAGAAGAAAGGTATCTTCTCACACTTGAGACCCAAGGCTGTTGGCTATATCACAAGTCTCTAATCCAATTTGTCTGAGAGCTTCCACCTACTGTTTTTTTAAACCAACTAGGCATTTTGTATAAATCTTCTATAAATCCTGTTTATCATCCAGTATCATATATATGTGTGTGTGTGTGTGTGCATCTTTCATTGAAAACGGCTGACAAGGAAGATTTAATTTATCTTTATTGAGTTTTTCCAGCAATCTAATATTTTTCTATTTTTCAGAGGTTAAAGAATATAGGAGTTGTCCATAGTTATAATTGTTTCAAGTGCTGTCATTTACTTCTTTAGCTATTATTAAGGATGTGTTTTGGATGGTGAAATTCTGTGTATGGTTGTTACATAGTAGTTTTACAGTGTGGAGTTCAAGCAGTCAATCTTACACTATTTTGTACAGTAGATGGCATATTAAAAGTATTCTAAAAATAGAAGTATTGTCCTGGTCAACTGGCTGCCCAGGGCATGTAACCATCATGGAGCATACAAACTGCTTGAACTCCACACTGTAAAACTGCTATGCAGCAGCCACACAGAATTTCACCAGCCAAAACACATCCTTGATAATGGCTAGAGAAGTAGTCGAAAGTGCTTGGAACAATTATAAGCATGGACAATTCCTATATTCATTAACCCTCGAAAAACGTAAAAATGTTAGATTACTGGAAAAACTCAATAAAGATTAATAAAATTTTCCTTGTTGGACATTTTCAATGAAAGATTATACACACACACACACACACACACATATATATATATATGTATATATATATATACACACACACACACACACAGAATACTGGATGATAAACAGGATTTATAGAGGATTTATCCAAAATGCCTAGTTGGAAAGGTTGCTGCCTAAATACACATCAATAAATATATATATATATATATATATATATATATATATATATATAGATGTGTATTTGGGCAACAACCTTATATATATATGTATATGCACATTTCATTAAAAACAACAGGCAAGGTGCTTTTATTTAGTCTTTTATACAATTTCTCATGCAATCTAATAATTTTTTTCTTTTCAGATGATAAATTATATAAAAATTGTCCGAATGTTCTTTTTATCCGAGCAGGATATACTATACATTTAGCCATTTTCAAGGATTATATTTTTACATAGGACATATAATAATGGGAGAAGCACGGCCCGATAGAAATAGAAAATCTGAAAGATAATGATACATACAACAAACTATTTCTAATTCTAACAGTTAAAATATAATCCTTGAAAATGGCTAAATGTATAGCCGAAAGCGCTCGGATAAAATGAACATTCGGACAATTTTTATATAATTTGTCATCCGAAAAGAAAAAATTATTAGATTGCATGAGAAATTGTATAAAAAACTAAATAAAAGCACCTTGTCTGTCATTTTTAATGAAATATGCATGAAAGAAGGATTGCTGCCTAAATACACGCGCGCGCGCGCGCACACACACACACACATATATACACACACACACATATATATATATATATATATATATATATATATATATATTATGCACTGTTACATTAGAACATGTACATATCCACTACAAAATTGTACATTTTGTTTCAACATTAAAAAGTAACGTTTCTTCAGGTGGGAAATCACAATGCTACTATATGAAGAAACGTTACTTTTAATGTTGAAACAAAATGTACAGTTTTGTATTGGGTATTTACATGTTCTGATGTAACAGTGCATAAGAAATAAATCTTTATTGCTCTACTTTTGTATTGAGGCCTGTTTTAAATTAATGTTTTGAATGTGAAAATTTTACTCTTCGTTCTTTTACATTTGGAGATATATATAAAATCTTCAGGGAAGAGAGTAAATTATAAGAAAAGCTGAGACAATAGGCCATTGGATTAAAGCAGTGGTTCATGAATTTGGTAATATAGTAATTGTGAGTTCAATCCCAGGTTCTAGCAATGTGTACTCAGTGGAAACAGACCAAACAATAACTAAGCAGTTTCTAAATAAAAACTAGACATGGTCAGCAGGACAAGAACAATATACCTCCCCCCAGATTTAAATAAAGGGTTCCATTTGAAAAATCCCTGAAGGTTACCCAAATCAACAAACACCTGATGAAGGCAACATGAGGATATAGTTTGCATGTAAGTAATGATAGCTCTTCATTCCGGAAATGCAGACAGAGCTGAGAGTCTGCAAGCAGCTACAAGTAATAGGTGAAGGAGAGAAAGAATGCAATGTGGATTCATCTGGAGAGAAAATAAATTTTCCGCATATTTTAATGAAGACTTGAAAAGAAAATCTGATAAAACAGTTACAATTTCAACTGATCTGATTAAACTCTGCTTTTTCCATATGAAAAAGATTTTTTTAAAAACATAATCTAACTATACTTTTGCTGTTGAAAGATGTTTTCAACCAAATAAACACTTGAAAAACTCATCTTAGATAAACACTTTGCTTTGTTTGTTTTTTTAATCTTTTCTACTTACAGACAAAATTTAAGAAAAGAAACAAATTCACAATTTTATCATCATAATTTCTAGTTATTAATTTCAAAATAAATCATGATCTCATTAAGCCTATAAACAAGTGTCTTGGCCAAAGAGCTTGCACTGTAGTCCTTAGTCATGTAAAATCCATAGTAAGTGCTTAAGTGCAAGTCTCTACATATTTTGACATCAACAGATTTGAAAGACAATTTTTTTATTTATATCAATTTTTTATTCTTTATCTTTCTCCTTTGAGCTCAAATTTAAATAAATTCTTTTTGCAATTTTTAAAATAATTTCTACTTTTATTAAGAATGCAATGAACACTATATATGTTTTTTTAATGTCAGAGGGTACAAAGTATCATTGAAAAAACTAAAATGCTTTATACATGAATGATAAACAAAAAAATTAAAATACCCTTGAGTTACAAAAGTAAGGTGGTAGGAGGAGATTCTTGTCAGAGAAACAGTGTGTGTGTGTATATATATATATATATATATATATATATATATATATATATATATATATGGGTATGATAAAAAATATACATACACACACATATACTTGCATGTACATATAAATATATTCCTTCATCAGGTGTTATAAACACAGTGCTCAATGTTATGTGACAGAGCTATAAGTACATCACCACAAGAACGCAAATTCTATAACAATCAGAATATGCTCTGCACCTGAAGATTACAAAATTACATGTAACTCCAAGTTATTATTGACATTGGATATTATGTATATTCACTAATACACACACACACACACACACACACACACACACACACATATATATATATATACACATACACACACACACTTTATAAATTGTTAAAGCTATATACCACAAAGAGAATCCAGTAACATGAAAATTGCCTTCAAAAATCCATGACAGGATATGCCAATAATAGATCTAGATCTGGGATGTGGTAAAAAAAAAAAAATGAAAAAATGGTTAGCAAGCTTGGTTTCTCTGACCATTATTTCTATGGAGTGAGTGTGAGTTCAGTCTTTGCTTTTATTTAAAATCTTTCACCTGATTGAGCTGAGCTGAGCTTAGTGTGTGTGTGTGTGTGTGTGTGTGTGTGTGTGTGTGTGTGTGTGTGTGTGTGTGTGTATATATATATATATATATAAAAGTGGACATGGAAGTCAGCACTTAGAGGCGACAGTCTGTTTCATGCTAGTGCAATCGCCTGACGATTGCACTAGCATGAAACAGACTGTCGCCTCTAAGTGCTGACTTCCATGTCCACTTTTATATTTACACACGCTCTATCTCTGATATTGAGCACTTTACCCCATAAATATAGCACACTTTAAGACTATATTTCTGCATATATATATATATATATATATATATATATATATATATATATATATATATATATAAAATTCTGCTTGTCCCTCTTTTAGCACATTACTACATAAATAATGGACTATTATGTTTTGAATGTGTGGAAATATAGAAAAGACATATCAGGGATGCTAGTTGGTTTCAGTAAGAAAATGAAAGATAGAAGTGTTTTAATCTCTGTTTCAGTGAAATGAAAAAAGTTGTCAATTTCAAATCTTTTCATTTGTACCCCTTTACTTCTTAAAATAATGACCAGCATTCATATTTATGGTGATTTTCTAAGTGTAGCTTAGATATGGCACTAGGTCAGAAATATGGGGCACCAAGTGATGATTGAACTCACTACTCGGTCATAATTGATCTAGAGACAAGCTTGCTAACTATTACATGACATCAAGGTACCCCCAGCATTCATATTTATGATTGTTATTGTAATATTTTGTTAAAGTTGTTAATCTCAAATATATAACAATGTAATAGGGGAATTTCTGTGGATATTTCATTGTTATGGAACTTTCCGTGACCCTATTAAATTAAGAATTAAGATTCATCAGAAAATTCAAATAGGAAAACTGTGAAATTTTCATGGGTATTTCTAGTATAAAATAATGTGGCTGACCACAAACCTGTTTCAGATCTAAAAAATCAATTGAATTCTGCTGTAAGCAGAGAAGACACAATTTGCATCATTGCTCTGGTCTCTAACCAGTAAATAACAATTGACTTTCATGGTGACTCAAATAGTTGTATTTGTGATTTAACTGGTAAAAAGCCTGGATTTCAACTGATGATTTTTCACACCCTCCCCGCCTTCAAAAATTGACACGTTACAATCTCCTTTCTATTCCTCCATTCATTTCAACCTTACAAAGCTCAGCTTGCTTAATATCAATATCAAAGGAAGTAAAAAATGATCGCTTCCAAGTGCTGCCAAAGCTGTTTTCTGTATATGCAGGCTGATAATGTGTTAATGCTTCCATTGAACTTATCACTTTCAATAGCCTATTTACAGATTTTGTCTATTAGGGAAGAGAATCTCCTTACAAGACGATATGGAAAACAAGATAACAACATAAGCTACATATAAATAATTTGCAGCACTTTCCTGCACGAGTTGTGGCTATTAATTATCACACCTCACTTTTGTAATGCTTCACTGTCTGCTTCCAAGAGGTGCAGGGGTGGGGTGCATCTGTGAGGAAGTAGTTGATGAGGATTACAGAAGAATCAGCTTTACAAATGGTTATGTCACAGTAGACAAGAATTTCGTTTATCTTGAGTTTATTTCGAAAAACACATTCTGATTTAGGCTTCCTTGCACTAATTGGCAGTTTCCTTTGTCTCACTGATTGTCTTCTGTAAAAGCGCTGGCAAAAACGCCATTCTGAACTTGGCATTAAGATAATGCTAATAAGATAATTTCTGAAATGTAAGGTTTTGTGTGTGTACATGATTTCTTTCTTAAAGATGCCCAAAGCAATTTTAAACCAAATTTTTCACTGTATCTTTACATTCATCTGCCTGCATTGAAACTGAACGGCTGTTTGATATTAGAATAGATATGGGTACAGTTTCGACATGAAGTTAAATTATAAATATTTTTTTTTTCTATGTTTCTCAACAAAGGACGATGTTTGAAGATTAAATATGCTCATATTCCCAATCATGTCTATTTCTCTCTTTCAACGTCGGTGTTTGAACTTTTCTTTCCTCAAAAAATAAATATCCCCCCCCCATCTTGTCCAGTCTTTCTTTTGTGCGATTTAAATAATCATCTTGTGTTTCCAGCTTTCCTTTTCTCAATCCTGGCTTGATAACAGTTGTATAAAATATGAAAACAAGTTTGTTTAACAAAATAAGCCCTAAAAGTTATTTGGTTTTTGCTGTGTGCATTTTTTTTTCATCTTACAACTAAACATGCATCATCTCTATTTACACATTGCCTACAGCAAGTCACTCTGAATGAAACAATAGAAAATAGAAAGACTGCACTTCTCAGAAAACTCACAATCTCTCCAATGGGTCATGATTGTCACTAGTTTAACATACCATCCAAAATGAGAGTGACTTTTGTTTGTCAAGTCATTGCCTTTATTAGGTTTTTACATTTGCATCTATTATATTATTATAATTTGCACATCCATACACTGACATTTCTGATCACTTTTTGTTTTTTGTCCTTTCTAGAGTTCAGTGATTATCTTTTTCATTGAAATTATTCATACAAACATTCTGCCACCTGACTCCACCATTTCAAGGGAGATAAATCCATTTATCTCCCTTGCACTGAAGACATTAAAAGTTAGACATTACAAAAATATACTTACTGTATTATATCATGTTATATTGCTTTCTGTGTTTGAGTTAATTGTTTAGTCTTGGATCATTCTAGGTCATCAGCCAATCTTTCCTACCCAGCATACTTGAATATTTTAACCTCTTGAATATGCAAGGCGAGAAGAATTTTACTTTTGAAAATAACCTGTTACATGAGTACATATCTTTGTTTTTGTCTTGTTAGCTGTATTTTTAAGATGCAACTTCAATTATATGGATAGTACTTTTGAGAGTGTATATATATATATATATATATATATATGGCCTGACGATTGCATCTAGCATGAAACAGACTGTTGCCTCTATGCTCACTTATATATATATATATATATATATATATATCCAGATGATTATAACATTGCTAAAAGACAAACTACTTCCTCAAATATTATATATGTCATCTTTTTTTTTTACTTTTCACAAGCTTACTAAAATAAATATATACTTCATAGTTTCTTCTTCCTAACCAGTTATTTCTCTTTTCCTGATTTGTCTATTCCCCCCCTCTCTCTCTCTCTCTCTCTTGTCTCTTTCCCTTTTGTCTTTTTCCCTTCTTCATTTCTGTTTTTTATTCTCACTCTACAAGCAACTGTAAAGTCCTGCTGCCAAGAATACTCATTGTTCCTTACCTATAGTTTCCTTAGATACCAGTTGTGCTTCCTAATGTATTCTTTAATACAATAAACCTTGAGGACTAATATGTAAATGGATTGTCTTCATACCACATTTTGATAAAAAACAAAAACATTATAGCACTGTAAATTGCAACTCTACTCTCCTTCAATGAATATTACATAAAATCCTGAAAATTATATTTAATAATGACAGTATATTTTGAATAAACATTTTCAGCAAACTTGGATCTTCATACCCACAAAAATAATGGTGTGTCAAAAAGGACAGTTTTCCCATTGACACCGCTATTATTTTAACTACCTTTGTTTTAAAAAGCAATGATTAGAATTGTAATAAAGCCTAAATATCTCATGAATGTGAGAATTTATATATTTTCTTTTGTTCTTGAGAATTGACAACAAAAATAATAAACATTATTTATTTATTAAATTGTTTATTGGAATGGTTGGCAAAAAAAAACATCGACTAATTTCCAGTTGATTTGAACTTTATAAAATGGTAAATAATAAGGATTTACTTATAGTTGGTTCATATATTTTAATAATTTAGTAAATTTTTGTAAACTTATAAATGAAAAATGGTTTTCATATTTATTTCTTTATACATTGATAAATGGTAAATATTGCATTGCATTAGTTTCAATTGTATTAGTTTTTAGAATGTTGTAAATATGAAATTATTCTTGCAAATAAACAATCTAATAAAAAAATAAATAGTATTTAATATTTCTGTTGTTAATTCTCAAGAACAAAAAATATATATAAATTTACTTTCATCATATGTTTAGGTTTTATTACAATTCTAATCACCACTTTTTAAAACAATAAACATTGTCAGGGAATGAAAGCAGTTACAATAACAGCATGCTAAGGGGAAAAACTGTCTTTATCACACTCTGTTTTTTTTGGGGGGGGTGCTGGCACAAAGGTCTAAGTTTGCCACATTTTCAATCCTAACTCTTGATGTCATTGATCTTCAGCTTACCTGTTTCATCCTGTTGGATGTTTTAAGCAAAAACAATGGTTTGGGCGATTTGTCTTGTTCATGAAAATCAACACTTGTTTAATCTATATAATACATCATGTGTATTTGTACATACTTTTCCTATAATGTCTGTAACTGTTTACTGCACAAGGATTATTGCCCTTACTCCAGTGACACCAGGTGGCAGTATCTTTGTTATGACAATAGGAGACTGTTCAACCATGTTTACAAAGTTAGGAGGTGAAAAGACCAATTATATAAGAGAGCAGAGTACAACAACAACAACTGGAAAAATATATTTAAAGACTCACTTGTGAAAACCTTTTAATAATCATGTCACAAGTCCCATAACCCATTAAGGTCATAGATGAACCACATGTACTGCAGCAATAGAGTTTCTCACAAAACATAACCTTATGGAGCCCATCACTCTTCAAGCTGGTTTTGATTTCAAAGTTTTCTTTCTTTTAATAATAGTGATGGCTTAATGAAAATAAAAATTTAAATTTTATCATTTTTGAAAGTATGAGTATTAAAGATAGTGCATTTATCGCCATGAAGATGAAATGGAAACTTGAATCTGATGTAAGCAGTATAAACAAAGATCTTCACCCAGCAAAAAAAAAAAAGTCCACAGATCTCCAAATTCAGTTCGTCTTAGACACTTACCAATCTACAGAAATACCCCATCATCAAACTGTTCAAACATTTAAGTGATACATGAAATAAACAGACTATTTCATCAACATTTTCAAACCTACAAACTAAAAGTCTGACATATCCCAAAACAGCAATGATGGCTTTGAATCATACCGATGTTTATACACCACTAAAACACACTTTCTTAATTCATTGCATTGACTAAATAAGCAAGATTCAAACCCAGACAAAAGGAAATGTGGCAGGGTCTGATGTGACCATATAGATGTTGTTGTACCAAAAAAATACTGTTCCCATTTTTATATTGGAACAATATTCTGCCCAGTAGCCCCCCCCCCCATATCCATTTAGCCTGCAGCAGCAGCGGCATACCTGCCTTATTCTTGTTGTAATCAGCACTCGCTGCCCTCCACCAGACCTTACAATTTCTTCTTTTTCATAGATCCTGGCCAGTCAATTGTCCCCCTTTTGTGCTCAACACTATTCCGTGAGAAACATGTAATGAACTTTGCCAGTCAAAGCCAATCAACAATATTAGAACACAGTTGCATATTTCCTACTTTGTTCCACATTCATCTTGCTTCTTCTCTTTTCTTTTATTATTTTCTTTTCTCTCTTTCTTATCCCATGTCTGCCATTTTCTCTCCTCCTCTACTCTTCTGTCTGTCATTTTCTTTCCTCTTTCTTGCTTTTGTCTATGATATTTTCTCTCTCACTTGTGTCTGTCATTTTCTCTCCTCCCTCTCTTTCTGTTATGTTTGTCATTTTCTTTCCGCCCCCCCCCTTCTCTGTTATATCTGTCATTTTTTCTCTTCCCTCTTTTTCTGTTGTGTCTGTCCTTTTCTCTCTTCTCTCACTCTCTCTGTTGTATCTTTAAGTTTCTCTCCTCCTGACCCCCTCTCTCTCTATTGTGTCTGTCATTTTTCTCCTCCCTCTTTTTGTTGTATCTGTCATTTTCTCTCTTTCCTTTCATCTAGAGGGAGAACACTTCCTTTTACTTCCAAAGTATCCTAACTTCTCAGTTAAAACAATTCCGATTTGAGTGCGAAAACTTTGGTCTAAGGCTAAAAAATTATTCAATTAGCCAAAAAAAAAATATTGTTCTATGTTAATTTTGTGTAGGTAAGTATGGGAAACCTTCACCCCTACATTCTCATCGATCTCAAACGTGAAAGCCCTAACAATCTTAATTCTTATTCAAGTCTCTAGCTTTCCTCTGTATAGATTCTCATATAGTGTTCATTTACGCATTACAGAATTTATAATTCTATTCATAATAAATCTTTATGAAATTGTATTAGAGAAATGTATTAGAGATTTAAATCAATTCATAATTAAGTAAACAGCACTAATTCCGTTTTTGAAAAAAAAATTTTTATTTTTTTTTTTAGATGAAACGTTATCTTTGCAAGAAAACATTTCTGGATAGACTTGGTCAGGGCACAAGTGTATTTGGAGCCTCTTTGAATAGTCTTGTTTATTCTTTCTGAACTTTTCAAGAGACTTTCCCAATTCCACATAACTTGAAGCCTTTTCTCTCTGAATTTCTGGGATAAGGAGTTATGGTTATTTACATTCATATTAACATCCTTATTTTTGTTCTCACAATATTTAGGCTGTTGTACCCTCTAGCTATCAGGTATCTCTTGATCAGGGTAACCTTCAGGGAACTTCAAAGTGAACCCTTTATTTAATTTAGTGGGGAAAGTTGTTCTCATTCCACTATCCATGACTAAGGATATCTCTTCTTCTTCTATTTTAGTACTGCTCACTTATTACTTGTCCTGTTTCCAATGGGTCTAAGTCTGTACTACCTGGCCCTGGGATTGAACTTACAATTGCTATACTACCAAATTCACAAAGCAATGTTTTAATTCACTAACCTTTTTGTATGAAGAGTTGACGTCACTTGATTAAAAACTGACTTTCCATTCACGTACATAAATTCTTGAAATAAACCCATCAGATTAAGATTTGCGAGATGCATGCCTTTAGTCTATTTTTCCAGCAGTTAAACAAAAAAGAACAAATGATAAGGAATGTACAAAGATTTTTCTTCTTTAAAAAATTTAGCTGTGCTTTTTATATCCAATAGCCTTTTCTGTGGTGCCTGTGTGCATATTTTATGTAGGTATACAAAAAGAAACAAACATTTTGGTATTTTAAATTGCTATGGTTTACAACCTTCCTTAAAAAAAAAAAAAAAAAAAATTCAGAAATTTTTTTTTTTTTTTTTTTTTTTTGACAAAAGTTAGGAAAGATGGCAAGTATTTCCAATTTAGATTTGCTACTCTCCCATCCAGAACTTTAACTTCAATGCTAGCTAAATACAGATACATTTATTCCAAAAGGATGTTTGTCCAATACACCTATTTCTGAATTTTAAGTTTCCAGTGAACAGTTTTATATTGGATATATGTTTTACTCATTTTCATTCATTAAATAATATTAAGAGTCAAGTAATTCCTGTTTCGAGCAAATCAACTTCTAAGTACCTTTAATTAACTTACTTCATTATCATTCTGACACAAATTGAATTACATACATTGATAGTTTTTAATTGTTGAAATTAGGCCTTTAATAGCTGACCTTTTACATTTTTGCATCACTTTTTGATAACTATCACAAGAAAAAATACACGATCCTTATATAATGTACCATTCATCAATACTCCTCCTTGACAAGAGTAACTAACGCAGTGAAAACTTGTCTCTCTGTTTGGTACATTACTTATGCATCAAATATAAACAAATCTTTTTCTCTCCTTTTATATGCTTTACACACAAAACATAGTGACAAGTTGTTTCAGTTAATTGTCTTACAAGGAAACTGATTTATTTTGCTAATATTGATTTTCTTATCAGCACGCTTGCTTTGGAGAATATTACAGAAAGCCATTTAACAAGACTTGATATTTTAACTGTCACACTATTCTCTGGAGGTTTTCTTAAAAAAAAAAACAAGTATAGCTTCGTGGTATACCAATGGACCAATATGCATCAGGCCCTCCATTTCTTGCATAACATATCAGTGAAGCTAATTGCCGTAAATTTACATGGTTAGCTTCCTTCTTTGCTTCCTTCTCACTGTATGTAGACAAAACATAAACACAGCAACATTCCAAATTTGATAATGTGGCTGAAGAATGAAGGAATTGGTTTCACTCAACCAAATGGACTTTTTTCTTTTCCAAAATCCTCACAGTATTCTTATATACACAAGCACACACAAATATCCTATGTCTGTTTAATATATAAGATTCATATGTGCATGCATTTTCCTATGTTACAGATCTTAAAGTATTTTCAAAAAGTATTTTTCTTCCTAATGATTTATGTAATACACTTAATGTTTTTTGTTTTTTTTTTTTCTTTGGAGAGGCAAGGTTTCAGGAGGTATATGTACTTTAAGCTTGCAATAATATGCTAGTGACTGAATTATGGGAAATATTTACCAGTAATTCTTGCACTCTTGAAATGAAATTAATAAGGAAACCCGCAGCAGTGGCGTTTTTTATAAAATTTCTCTAGTTTTTATTTTCTAATAAAAAGAAATAAAGAGTTTATTTTAAGGTAAATGAGTGGTAACATTTTCTTCAAAGTATATATAGAGAAAAAATATATATATATATTTCTGTTTGTCTTCTTTTTCTGATGGAAGGTGGAAAAATTTGTCAAGTTTACCAAAAAAACAACCTTGGAAAGAAGAAATTGTTCTGTACAGTTTAAGGGTTTGTAGAAGGTGACTCAAGTAAAAACTCGCTCATTTACAAATCACGCTACTGTTTTACCCATTGTTTTTTTGCTTCCCCTTGCCTGCTTTTCTCCCTTGTTTGCTTCCACCTTGTTTTCTTGCCCCCCACCTTTTGCTTCCCCATGCCTTCTTGTGCCCCTTTTTCTCTTCCCTTAACTTCTTTATTTGCTCTCATCATTTGCTTTTATTCTTATAATTTTTATTTTCTTTATACCTTTTTCTCTATTCTGATGCCATATCACTCAAATAACTCAAAACAAATATGTTAACAAACTCATAGAGAATTCCTCCTTTTTACTTCCTCATTTTCTTCCCCTTTTTTGCTTTCTTTTGTTGTCTTCTCCCTCTTTTTGCTTTCCCTTTTCTTCTCCCCCCACCATTTTGCTTGATACCATATCACTCAAATAGCTCAAAACAAATATTAACAAACTCATAAAGAAATTTTTTTTCCATTGATCAAATTATATAGCTTTTCATTTTCCTCTTCTACCTTTGCTGCTTATTGATTTTTTTGTTTCTTGTTTTGAATGCTAACCAGTTAAATATGGGCTTTACTTCTGCACTTCACAGATCACGTCCAAGGCATGGCTAAATGATGCACATTTAAACACTTTTTTATCGCCAAGGGCTCAATGGATTAAAACTGCAAAATGCTTTCCTATCAAACTGTTTATCCCATTTCTCTCATTTGCTTAATAGTCTTACTTCACATGACTAGCAATAATGGCCAGACTAATTATTTCAATTCCCACCCTGACTAGCTTTATTTACTCATTCTTTAGATCATTACGGTTCCAAAGCATTTGCAATTTCACATTTTTATGTCCTTTATATTTTTGCTGCTCTAGCTACAAAGAGATAATTAATTAATATGCACAAACACGCACATCTATGTAAAAAACATAATTGATACACCAGTCTTTAGTACTGCAAGTTCGACACAATCAAATTACATCACAAAATTATTGGAACACTTATCTGCATAGACGTCCCCCACCTTTCAGTCAGACAGACAGACAGGTAGGTATGTGTGAGTATATATATATATATATATATATATATATATGGAAAAATAAAAGAAATGAAAAAAAACTGTGGCACCTTAAGAAGTTGATCAGAGAATTTGAGAGGATTAAAATAAAAATAGATATAATATATCCAGATTATTCAACCAAACATGCTTGAATGAAAATATGCTGCCTAAATATATATATATATATATATATATATATATATATATATATATATATATATATATATATATACTAAAAAACCACAAACAAAACTTCAAAACCAACCCTGCATGCAGACTCATAAACCCATCCAAAAGCAAACTAGGTAAAATAAGTAAAACGATACTAGAAAGAATTAATTCTGAACTTAGGAAGAAGTTAGGAGTAAACCAGTGGAAAAACACAAAAGCAACTATTGACTGGTTCCACAGCATAAATAACAAACTACAATGGGAAGCTTTGACAGTGCAGAGACATGCAAAATCGTAGGTATTTACTTACTACACGAACTAAGCAAAATAATAGATAGAAATGACACAGGACTCTACAGGGACAACGGTCTCATAATCTTAAGAAACTGCAACAAACAAAACACAGACAAAACTAGAAAAGCAATAATAAAGATTTTCAAAAATAACGGATTCGACGTAGATATAAAAACTAACCTAAATGAAGTAGATTTTCTAGATGTTACCTTCAACCTAAGAAAAGGCACATACAAACCATACAGAAAACCCAGTGATAAACCACTCTATATACACACATCTTCCAATCACCCGCCTTCTATAATCAAACAGATACCAAAATCAATTAACCGCAGGCTTTCCGACAATTCCTTCAATGAATCTATATTTAAAAAAGCTAAGAAAGACTACGAAACAGCCCTAAAAGGTAGCAGATTCCCAGCAACACTCACATACTCACCACAGAACACAAAAAAGGCCAACAGAAAAAGAAATATCGAATGGTTCAACCCACCATACAGCAAAAACGTAAAAACAAATGTAGGAAAAATATTCTTCAAACTTTTACACAAACACTTCCCAGAATCAAGCACCCTACACAAAATATTCAACAAAAACACAGTAAGAATCAGCTACAGTTGCACCGTGAACATGGCACATATAATAAAAAAGCACAACAGGAAAATTATTAACAAACCACACGAACAAATTAAACCCACGTGCAACTGCAGAATAAAAAACGAATGTCCCTTAAACGGTAATTGTTTACAAAACAACGTAATCTACCAAGCCACGATAAAATCACCAGATAATGAAGAAAAAGTATACATAGGAGTAACTGAAGGATCCTGGAAACAAAGAAATTATGTACACAAAACATCTTTCACAAATAGTAAATATGCGAACAGCACAATGCTTTCTAAGTATATCTGGGAAATAAAAAACAAAACGCACACCACACCAAAAATATCTTGGAAAATAAAGAAAAAATCATCAGCCTACAACAACCTATAAAAAACTTGCAAACTTTGCTTGGAGGAAAAAATAGCTATCATTACCTTCCCAGACCAAAATAAATTATTAAATAAAAGATCCGAGCTAATTTCAAAATGCAGACATGAAAACAAATTTTTACTACGTAACTTAAAAATCAAAAACGGAAAAAATAAATAAATACTTAAACAAACAAAATGACAATAAAATAAGCAAAATAAATTAATCCAAACAAATTACCAAATCACACCTGTTAGAATAGACGAAATAGAATAAAAAAAATAAGGAACAAAATCAATAAATAAAGTAAATAATAAACAAATTAGCAAACTATTATGACCAAAATATTAAACTATAAAAAATCAAAACAAAAAATCGGATGAAAAATAGCTATAACTGTTATATAACGATAAAAAAAAATGAATAAAAAATAATATACTGCGTTACTTAAAAATCGAAAACCAAAAAGAGAAAATATACAGTGTAACAAATAAATAACAACAAGTATAATAAATTGATCTAAATACATCCAAATATATAAATAAACTAATAACCGATACCAATAAACTAGCCGTTTAGAAAAAACAAATAAAGATAATCAATCCAAATAAATAAATTAAAAACTGTTCCCACCAAAATAATAGTCAGAACAAACCACAACAATCAACCCCAAAGTTCAACAAATAGCTTTATCTTCCCAAACAAAAACAAAACTATTAAATAAGCTATATAAACAAATTTTTATTACGTTAATAAAAACACTGATCAAAATAAAATTAATAAATAAATATATAAGATAAAAAATAAAAATAAATAAAAACAAGCAAAATAATTTGACCCAAATAAATAAACAAATAAACGACTTCCAGTAAAATAACCGCCATAATAGACTACCCACAATAAGCTATATAAACAAATTTTTACTATGTTAATAAAAACACCGATCAAAATAAAAAAATAAAAAATAAATATATAAGATAAAAAATAAAAATAAAAACAAGCAAAATAATTTGATACAAATAAATAAATAAACAAATAAACGACTTCCGGTAAAATATCCGCCAAAATAGACTACCCACAATGCACCACTGATCCGTATATATAAATAGCCGAGAAAAATAACAGCTCTCATGGCCTGACGATTGCATCTGGCATGAAACAGACTGTCGCCTCTAAGTGTTGACTTCTATGTTCACTTTTATATTTACACATGCTCTATCTCTGATATTGACCTCTTTATCCCATAAATATAGCACACTTTAAGACTATATTTCTGAGATATATATATATATATATATATATATAAAAATGCTGAAGTTCTTGACCAGATTAAAAGAAAAAAAGCACCCTCCCAATAATCTCATGTTTGGGCAAATTTAGGAGAGTGGGTTGGGCTGAGAATTTTTCAGCATCCCCTTATATATATGTCAACACTTTGCAGGTTATTTAAAGCCAGAAAATATTTTTAGATAGTAAGAATTTTTTTTTTTTTTTTGTGATATTATAATAATTGTTTTAGTGATTCAAGTCTTACTAATTAACCCACAGCTGGGAGGGAGAAGAGGTGGATTCATAACCTTCCCTTAGGGTATTTATGCATAAGTAGATATAACAAATGTAGCAAGAATTGGAAATCGGCTCTCTGATTCATAATTTTGAGATATTATCCATTACACCATCTGCACATCCAAGCTTACAGCACTTGGTATTCCCAAGTGATCACCCTTCTATGTATTGACCAAGTTCAATGTTGCTTAACTATGGTCATCATATGGGAACCGTCATTTCAAAGTGATGTGGGCATAAGCCTCATATATATAGGTATGGGAGATATATAATATATACATATACATACATACATATCAGTAAGTACATACCTTAATGATGAAAAAATTTATATCTCTAATATTTATCTTATAGTAGAATCTCGATTCTTTGCCAGTGCACTTAATCCAACAATTTTCCATAGATCAATATTATGCAATGGAAATTTCAGATCAAAATCAGACATATTGATTCACCCTCATATTTGTATTATATATATATAAAGACATTTTTATGTTTAATATTCTTTTTATAGATACAAGTATTTAAGTAAATTCTCTGTTTATAATAAACAGTATTAAATAACATTTACCGGCCTGAATGTCCAAGAAATTTTCATAGAAAATATTCGTCCTCCGACAGGATTTTCTATGAAAATTTCTCAGGCATTCAGGTTATTTAATACCGTTTATTATAAACAGAGCATTTACTTAAATACTTGTATCTATAAAAAGAATGTTAAACATAAAAATGTCTTTAAATAATTGTTGGACTTTGTCCATTTCATAATGTGTGTGTGTGTGTGTGTGTGTATATATATATATATATATATATATATATATATATATATATATATATATATATATATATACACACACACACATTTACTAAGCGACTTTTAGTTGAGTAATATGTGAATTCAGTTGTCCTGAAAAAATTGTATAAAGAATAGCTAACATTTTTTGTCTTTACTTTCTAGAATTGTTGTCTTTATTTTTAATCTTTAACTTCCTGTAATTTAGTATTCATATTGATCAATCCCCATTCATGCTTTAATACTATATTTTATACATTTGTTACATGCTCTTGCCCCTCTCTCCCATCCACACAAAAATAAAATCTACTGATTAAGATGACTTTGAATTCTAAATTTAATCACTCCCTCCTGACGTCATCCTTTTTTTTTTATTAAGGATTCTATTTTATTTATGCTAAAAGGAGGCAAATAAGGCAAGTTGCATGAATAGCAGAATGTCATTCATTATGTGTGCCATTTAAAATCTACAAATACGCCTTATATAAATGAAGAATGAATAAAATAAATATCATATGCTTTTCTACATTTTATCAAAATATCAGGAAAGGGTTTAAGTGACATTATGTACTTAGTAGATTTTATGAAACACAGTGTCTTTTGATATAAATAAATAAATAAATTTTAAAAATTCCAGTTCATCTGAATTCACATATTACTCAACTAAAAGTAGCTTAGTAAATGTGTGTATGTATTACAAATATGAGGGTGAATC